>JAMXBD010001402.1:0-380685 GCA_024138025.1 Combretum micranthum
ATAATATACATAAATTTTTGGAGACAAAACTCTTAAACAATTTGACGTATTTTATTGGAATAGCTTAATAACTACCCTAAACTAAACTAATTACAACTAAATAATATCATAATCTTTTCTTTCTCAATCTGGTCAAATGAAGTAGCATAATACGGAAAAAACATGCTACATATACGGTGGAGATTGCACCGATTTTCTCAAGCCAAAATCATCATCTTCATTGTAAAAATAATACTACAATTAGTCAACATACACACCATGTCCGCCCCGAGGGCATCATAGTAGTAGTAAACAAGTTACACTTGCACACCATACTAGATTACCTTTAGAATGACAGGTGTTCAAAACAAACAGGATATTTTTAGTTGCTTGATAAGAAATAACAAATATGAGAGAAATACTTAGTGAATAAACATTACAAACTATTACAAACCATATAGCTCCTTTGAAATACACAACTAAATTAATCTAATCTAATATTACATAACCATCCAACTAAAATAGATCTGTAGACTTCTAGCTAATCAAGCTCTTCCGGAGCCATATTCCTGGATGTACTAACCATCCTACTACCTTGTCTCACACTTGAAGCCGCTGAAATCAATCCTTTGAAAGTACTTGGGAACGAAACGCTTCCTCATCACAGCCTTAGCTCTGCAAGTAGCAATAGGGTACTCCATTTCCTCTCCTATTGTCAACTGATCCACAAGATATGATAATCTTGAAATTGGGTAACAGCCAATTTCACCTTTTTCTCCTCACTAAATTGGTGACAATCAAAAATCAACTCAACTCGCTTTTTCCCATTGCAAATAAGCTTCAGGATCAGACTTACCCTGAAAGATAGGAATTTTCAACTTGATACTCCCCAAATCTCGATCTACATAATCATCATTCCATCTATTCCTAGCAACGGGATAATTCTCCTGCATTCTTCCTCTTCCTATACCCCTACAGCCTCTACCACCTCTACCTCTCCTATGAATATCATAGGTGGATCATCATACTCCTCCTCCGATACTCATTAACATCCCCACATCATCAACCTGGGGTGTGGTAGAACTAACTCCTCTATTTATCTCCATAGGACTCGCCTCCTTCTCAATAGCTTGTAGCCTCAAATTCATATTTTCTAGAGACTCCTTCATATCCATCATCGTCTCGATTAGACGCTTATACTCAGATGCTCTAGCGTCTTGCATCAAGCCCTTCTTTACTACCTCCGTCCCTACCTTCAATCACACCCTTACCCGACATCTTTTCCTGCAAAACAATAATCGTTAGCAATATAAAGTTCAATTTCCTCACAAGCGCTCCCTTTCGTGTTTATCACTCACAAGATGGGGGTGTTCACTCGTGTTTCTCTAATCAAGATGCCACACACAGGGTTTCCCTCTCTCGAGCCTGTTCTTTTCGTGTTCTTAATTGAATCACACTCTTAGAACAATTCCAAGAATTTCGATACCAAGGTGTTTAGAGTGATACAATGGACAATTTCAAGACTCTTCGAATCAGACAAATGAGAATTGAAGAAAACTCAACGAACTCTACACAAGAATTATTGTTGGAAAGACACTCAATACTCAAGACAAGAATTGATCTTTGGTGATTTTTTTTTTAATTTTTTCGATTTTTTTTTTGAACTCAAATCTCAAGAATAGAGTTTTCAAACCCTAATCTTTCGCTTGTAACAACAAAAGATCACACACACAAGATATCTAATAGTCCGTTCAATTGATGAACAAACCCTAGGAACAATAAAGATTCAATTTTTTTTTTTTTTTTTTCACTAACAAGAATCAGATTTGATCTTGATGAACAATCCAAGAATTGAAAGCAAGAAACAAAAGATTATTAGAATAGAACGATATAACCTGATCTAGAGCCTAGGCTCTGATACCAAATGATACGAGAACCTTCGTATTCACGCGTGAGAACCCCTTTGGATATTGCGAACCCCCAACACAATGAATAGAAACGACGGATGCCTTTGATTTCAATCCCTAAGAAGGATTAGATATCAGATTTGTCTTAGGTTGTTGATCTTAAAGAATTAGGATAACAAACCCTAATTGCTAAACACTCCACAAGAAGGTGATCGATCTTCTTTGAATGTTCCTAAAGCATGTATTCTATCAAGACACAAAGATTTCAAGCAAAAGCTTTGGTTTTTCATTCAACAATAATCTATCTTTAACAAACAACCAAATAGGTTTATAAACCAAAACAAAGGAAAACAAAACGTCAAAACAAGGAATTCAATACGTCCTAAATGTTGGCTGGCGGCCAATCAAAGATGGCAGGCGGCCATGAGCATTCTGGAGCAAAATTGTAAAGTTTGAAAAATTGGCCAGGGGAGTCATGGCCGGCGGCCATGGGATAATGGCTGGCCGTTCTTGTTTCTGCACAAATCAGCTTTCCTTGGCTCTATTTGATGAGTACTTGAAAAAATATTGAAGTATACTTGCTCCATCCTTGGTCCAAAGCCTTGATAACTTGTGATTCATCCTTGGCATGCTCTTAATAAGCCTTGGAAGTGATTATTGTAGGCTTGTTGAATCTTCTTAGCTCTAGCTCTTGTGATTGGTCCTTGAGGAAAACTTATTGGACTTGAATTTCTTTGAGGTTCCATGGTTGCCACTTGGTCTTCATGTTGATTCGGATCTAAACTTTAGACCGTTGGCTCTTCTATAACATAACGTGAACCTAAAAAGACTGTAGGAGTATAAGCGAAACCACAGCTCAGTGAATAACCAGACATACCATACATCACACAAGTTATTAACAAACCATATGCAATGTAGGCACTCAACCATATGCACAGATACAAGTTTGGATGATCTAGAATCCAAACAGGAAAAAGATTTACGCCCTCTTTTTAATGGGTTGAAGAACCAAATCTTAATGACCCACCTGCCCAGGAGAGACTAAGTACACAGGAGCATCAACAATTTCTCATTTTAAGTTATCACTATTATTATAGTTGATTAAACTGACCATCTCCTGTAATTTCCTTATAAACTCCCTAAGTATTAATCATTTCAAAGCGATTCTACGGGCGATGTTTTTCGGTGCCTTTTAGTTCCTCATAGGACCACCATACCAAAGAGAACCTTGGAAGACTCACACATTATATCAACCAAGCGAAAATAGAGATCCGAAATATTAATACGTAGCAGGCTGTCACAACCATATATGCAATAATGCAATTTGTGCAATGTATGTTCATATTATTTTGTTAAGTCAAAAAGTCTTAATCAGTTTCGAGGTGACCATACATTATACACAGTCATCATTATACTACTGCACAACACCAATCATTGCATTATCGCTTGTATAAAGATATTTTAACAATCAAACAATCGGATCATATCATACTCTCAACAAACATTCATTTGATTATCTTACATTACATATTTGACTATTTACAATCACAACCAGTACAATATGACTGAATTACTCACCTGCTCATACTGCCTTAATCGTAGTAATCCACTGATAGATCTTCTAATGAGTCAAAGTCACCTATTTAAAACAAAGTATTCATCAATACAATCTAGCTAAATTCCTATATGTGCTTTGTGTCCTAAACTTGATATTCTGGTAATTATTATTACTTAGTGTAGTTATGTTTCTTTTTTTATCTCGCATAATTGTTTGGTTTTTTTAGAAGTCACATTACTCAAGAAATTAACTTATTTCAATTTCCATTCTTATTTATTTTATTTGTTTAAAACAAATATTTGACTAATACCAACTTTAATTAATACTAAATATTTTCTTAATTCTAGGATTTCAAAAGTTATTAGACGTTAATTCTAAATAGACTTAAATACTTGTATTATAGTCACTATCTAATACATGTTTGTATAACATACATATATATATATATATATACTTAGTAGATATTATATATATATATGATTTCGGTTTAGGTCAGAAAACTTTTGTTGGAGAAATTTTGGTTGTACGCCGGCTCAAGGCCGCCGGCCTTTATCTCCAGGTGCCGGCGTAAAATCACTTTGAAGAAAAATTTCATATCGAGTGCACCGGTATTGAAAGCTGCCGTCGGCGTAGATCTCCAAGAAGCCAGCTTACGTTCATGTTTTACGTGAAAATTATTTTACGTAGCCTCTGTTTGAGTGTAAGCTGCCTATAAGCCGCGGCCTATCCATGTAGGCCGCTGGCGTTCAGCGTTTACACTGCCGGCCTTGAGGCAGTGTTGCACTGTTTATCATCTTCCTCCTCGGTTCAATTCTTTTTCTTTGATTTTTACACGTTAGAATCATACTTAAACTACTTCTAAGTGTTTATATATCATATATAAGGATATATAACATCTTTCAACACGTTTAAACACATAAATATATAGATCTCGACTTTGTGAAAGTAAAACTAGGGTTTTGAAGTTTTACCTTGTTAGAGCTCGTTTGATGAAATCTGAAGCTTGTGTTTGTGTTTATTATGTTCCTAAGATGATTTCAAGTCAGTTACAATCCATATATTTGAACGAAAATCCTTTAAATTGTATCAACTTACCTTTGAACTCATTTTTGAGGGTTTTTAGCCTTGTTTCTCCTTTGATCCGAGCTTGTGTTTTATGATCTGTTTGTTCTTCGTTTTCAGTTCGTTTTAGTTGTTGTTTGGGAGTATTTTTGTGCTAGAAGATGTTGAGGAATTATGGAGTTTGTTTGCTTTTCCATTATGGTTATTAAACCTTCATATTTATAGAAAGAAGGAAGGAGGATGATGTTGCGGCTGCTCCTTCGATTTTCCTCCGATTCTTCCTCCAATTTGATGTCTCTTGCTGTTGTTTTCATTTCATTAAATGCTGAGGTGATTTGTCTTCATATGATAGGTTGTTGAGATTGATTTGTTGACTTGGATTTGCATTATTGAGCCATATTTCGGTGCCTCTTTCTTCCTCCACAACTTGCACCGAATGCAGCAGCCAAAACATATATATATATTAGTTTATTTATTTAATTAAATTTTGAGTTAATTATATGAGTTATACGGGTATAAATTAGCTAATATTTGGAAGTTTTTGTACAAAAATAGGTGTGTAAAGTTATACAAAACACTTAGACTTTCAAATAATACAAATTTAGGTTATATATATAAGTAGTTAATTATTCATATAATTTTATCTCCAGCGATTTGGATTTCTTAAGCTCATTAGGTCAATTTTTTGTTTCATGCTTCGATAGCTTAAGAAAACTCGGTTTAGAAAAATAGCGTGATCCGATTATTTATTTGGAGTTTAGATTTTGAGTTATTCATCAGTTTATAGTTTCGTTGTGTATTTAAAATCTTAACGGTTCATTTTTGGATCGTCGTTTTCTGTTTAGGAGCATAAATAGTCATTTATGCAGTATTGGACTTAATACATAAATTAAACTATATATATATATCTCTAGTTTTGATACTAAACATAAATTATTATTAGTAGCTTTTAATTTTAACTAGAAATCTTGAATTTAGGGTTTAAGTCTAAATATAAACTCATCACTACTCGTTATTCTAATCTCGAATCATTATCGAGATCAAAAACAATCATTTGATCTCTATATTCATGTTTTCTATTTAAATCTATTTGTATACTAGGTTTCGGGTCTAGATTTTAGATCATATCTTGAATTAGTTATTCAAGATACAAAATCTCATTTTCGGTATTTACTAGGATTAAAGAATTTCTTTATTCGGTTCTTAAATCTTTCATTTATCCAAAATCTAAATATTATTCTATTATTAGACTTCAATCAAAATCTAAATCTATTATCTAGTTTATACAATCTATTATAAAGTCGGGTACTAATGTGAAAAATTCCCGGGGTTTATATTCTCCCCCCCTTAAAATAAGCTTTGTCCTCAAAGCTTGAATGCGTACCTGAGTTCTCAAACAAATGTGGATAGCTTTTCTTGATCTCCTCTTCTAATTCCCAGGTAATCTCTTCTGTCTGTGGATCCCATAATACTTTGAAGTAGTGGATTTCTTTATTCCTGAGAACTTACACCTTCCGATCCAGTATCTTAACTGGATGCTTTTCATAAGTCAAATTCTCCTTCAAATCAATTGGTTCTAATTCCACTATCTTATCTGGATCTGGTACATACTTCCTTAGAACCGATACATGGAAAACATTATGTATACCAGACAAATTAGGTGGCAATGCAAGACGATATGCTAGATTCCCAACTCGTTCCAATATCTCAAATGGCCCAATATATCTAGGACTCAACTTGCCTTTTGCTTGTCTACCATGAAGACTTTTGATTGGACTTATCTTTAAGTATACATGTTCTCCTTCATTAAATTCCAATTCCCTTCTTTTCAAGTCCGCCCAGCTCTTTTGTCTATCTTGTGCCGTTTTCATTCTTTGCTTTATCACTGAAATCTTTTCAATAGTTTCCTGAACCAATTCAGATCCAACAAATACTTTCTCTAGGTTATCCCAGAACAATGGTGACCGACACTTCCTACCATATAAAGCTTCATAAGGTGGCATTCCTATACTTGAATGGTAGCTGTTATTGTACGCAAATTCCACTAATTGTAAATGTTGGTCCCAATTTCCTTTGAATTCCATAATACATGCTCTCAACATATCCTCCAATGTCTGAATAGTTCTTTCGGTTTGTCGATCAGTTTGAGGATGATAAGCTGTACTAAAATTCAACCGGGTTCCCAAAGATTTTTGTAATCCTTGCCAAAATCTGGACACAAACCGTGGATCTCTATCTGATACTATACCATTAGGCACACCATGCAATCTCACAATCTCCTTCAAATATATTCGTGCCAATTTCTCCAATGAATATGTCATGTTAATTGGTAAGAAATGAGCAGATTTTGTAAGTCTATCCACAATAACCCCAACGGCATCATGACCTGCATTTGTTTTAGGTAATGAGCATACAAAATCCATAGAAATTTGATCCCACTTCCACTCGGGTATTGGCAATGGTTTCAACAATCCTCCTGGTTTTTTATGTTCAGCTTTGATCCTTTGACATACATCACATTTAGCAACAAATTCTGCAATATCCTTCTTCATTCCATTCCACTAATACGCATTTTTCAGCTCTTGATATGTCTTTGTTTCTCCTGGGTGTATAGAATATCCAGAATAATGCGCTTCATGCATTAATTCCTTCCTCAAGCTTTCATCATGTGGCACACACAATCTTTTATTCATTCTCAATACTTCTTCTCCATCCACATGAAAATCCTTGTACTTTCCTTGGGATATTCCCTGTTTAATCTCTTGAATTTCAACATCTTCTTTCTGGGCTTCTTTAATTCTTTGAAGCAAAGTAGGTTCCAAAATTAGATTTCCTAACTCAGCTTCCAAACCTTGTATTGAAAATTCCAAGTTTAATCTCTCAAATTCCTTGATAAGTTCTTTTTGTTCCGTTAGTATCGAGGCCACTTCTCCATAACTTTTCCAGGTCAATGCATCCGCCACAGCATTCACTTTACCCGGATGGTAATTAATGGTAAGATCATAATCTTTAATCAATTCCAACCATCGTCTTTGTCTCATGTTCAACTCTTTTTGTGTAAATATATACTTCAGACTCTTGTGATCCGTATATATTTCACATTTCTGCCCATACAAATAGTGACGCCAAATCTTAAGTGCAAAAACAATAGCAGCTAATTCTAGATCATGAGTGGGGTAATTCATCTCATGTGATTTCAATTGTCTAGAAGCATATGCTATTACTTTTCCATTTTGCATTAACACACATCCCAATCCATTTCTAGATGCATCACTATAGACAGTATATAAATCCTTGTCATTGGGCAAAACCAAGATTGGTGCTGATATTAACCTTTTCTTCAACTCTTGGAAACTTTGTTCACGTTGTTCATTCCATTCGAATTTCTCATTCTTTCGAGTCAATTGAGTCAGAGGTCGTGCAATCTTTGAGAAATCCTTCACAAATTTCCGATAATATCCTGCCAATCCCAAGAAACTCCTAACTTCAGTAACAGTTTCAGGTCTTTTCCATTCCACAATAGCTTTAACTTTTGCAGGATCAACTGATATTCCTTCTCCAGAAACAATATGTCCAAGAAATGATATACTGTTAAGCCAAAATTCACATTTAGACAATTTGGCATACAGCTTATTGTCTCTCAATATCCGTAACACCTTTCTCAAATTCTCATTATGTTGTTCTTCGTTAGACGAATATACAAGTATATCATCTATGAAAACAATCACACAGATATCCAGCAAAGGTCTAAAGATACGATTCATCAGATCCATAAAAACTGCAGGTGCATTGGTTAATCCAAATGGCATGACCAAAAATTCATAATGACCATACCTAGTTCGGAATGCAATCTTTGGTACATCCTCTGCTTTGATTCGGATTTGATGATATCCTGACTTTAAATCGATCCGGGAAAATACCTTTGCTCCTCTCAACTGATCAAAAAGGTCATCAATTCTGGGTAAAGGATATTTGTTTTTTATGGTTACTCTGTTAAATTCCCTATAATCAATACAGAGTCTCATTGATCCATCTTTCTTTTTCACAAAAAGCATTGGTGCTCCCCAAGGTGAAACACTAGGTCTGATAAATCCTTTATCCAATAATTCTGGTAGCCGCACCTTTAATTCTTTCAATTCTACAGGTGCCATTCGATACGGAGCTTTTGATACTGGCTCAGTTCCAGGTATCAAATCCCAGGTATCAAATCAATTGAGAATTCCACTTCTCTGTGTGGGGGTAATCCTGGTAATTCGTCTGGAAATACATCTGAATATTCACATACTGTTCGAATGGTATGAATATCCAATTTCTTGGATTCTCCTCAGTTACTCCAAGAATACAACCGTTCATCTCCATATCTTCTTCATTTTCTACTTTAATTGCTGTTATCCTACTTCTAACTTCTCTGAGTATCTCACCTTTATACTCTTTTCTTTCTCCTTGTTTATTGACAAAAGATACTATTTTGAGATGGCAATTAACTTTTGCTTTAACAGCAATTAACCAAACCATACCCAAAATAATATCATATTTCTGCATCTCTATCAAAATTAAATCAGAAATTGATTCTTGATCCCCAATCTTTAGTGGACAACTTTTGATCATTTCTCGTGTCACCACTAAATCTCCAGTTGGCGTAGTAACTCTCAACTCTTTACTCATTGATACGAGAACCTTCGTATTCACGCGTGAGAACCCCTTTGGATATTGCAAACCCCCCAACACAATGAATAGAAAACCCACGGATGCCTTTGATTTCAATCCTTAAGAAGGATTAGATATCAGATTTGTCTTAGGTTGTTGATCTTAAAGAATTAGGATAACAAACCCTAATTGCGAAACACTCCACAAAGAAGGTGATCGATCTTCTTTGAATGTTCCTAAAGCATGTATTCTATCAAGAACACAAAGATTTCAAGCAAAAGCTTTGGTTTTTCATTTAACAATAATCTATCCTTTTACAAACAACCAAATAGGTTTATATAACCAAACAAAGGAAAACAAAACGTCAAAACAAGGAATTCAATACGTCCTAAATGTTGGCTGGCGGCCAATCAAAGATGGCAGGCGGCCATGAGCATTCTGGAGCAAAATTGTAAAGTTCGAAAAATTGGCCAGGGGAGTCATAGCCGGCGGCCATGGGAGAATGGCTGGCGGCCATTCTTGTTTCTCTGCACAAATCATCTTTCCTTGGCTCTATTTGATGATTACTTGAAAAATATTGAAGTATACTTGCTCCATCCTTGTTCCATCCTTGTTCCAAAGCCTTGATAACCTTGTGATTCATCCTTGGCATGCTCTAATAAGCCTTGGAAGTGATTATTATAGGCTTGTTGAATCTTCTTAGCTCTAGCTTTTGTGATTGGTCCTTGAGGAAAACTTATTGGACTTGAATTTCTTTGAGTTTCCATGGTTGCCACTTGGTCTTCATGTTGATTCGGATCTAAACTTTGGACCGTTGGCTCTTCTGTAACACTCATGCTTCCAATTTGATGCGAGAACCTTCGCAATCACGCGTGAGAACCCTTTTGGATATTATGAACCCCCAGCACAGTAATACGAAAACCCACGAATTCTATCGGTAATCAATCCCTAAGATGGATTAGAAATAGTGATAAGCTCCCGGGGGTTAACAATTTTTCACAATCTTTTTGGGTTTTCTGATTTTAAAGGAAAACAGAAATAAATGATATGGATGATATTATTAGTCGATAGGTGCCACGACTAACAAAAATCAAACTGGTTTGTGAATGGAATCACAAATCGATATAACTCACGATTTGTAAAAACTCTCACGAATTGCTAAAGGAATATAAAAATTCAATCAGCAAGAAGAATAAAGAAAATTATAATTCTCAATATTTATAACATATATTGACAATCCTGTCAATTACAAGAGAGGACTCTCTCACATGAACTCACCAAAATAGAAATCAACTAAAACCTTCCTAATTCTCATAACCAAGGCTTAATATATAGCCTTTTACATACAAAGAAATTAAAGATATGTAACTGACAAAAATAAATAGCTGACTGTAACTGACAAAGAAATTAAAGACATATAGCTGACAAAGAAATTAAAGACATGTAACTGACAAAAATAAGTAACTGACTGTAACTGACAAAGAAATTAAAAATGACAATTAACTGATAAATTGGCCTTGATGCGTTCACATCATTCTCCCCTTCTTGGAAAAGATTCGACCTCGAATCTTGGCATTTAATCTAGATGGAACATCATGTGGAACATGTTGAATCTCCCGAAACTTTTGAGGCGACTTCTTTCTTTTCTTGGAAGACCAGCAAGGATACAAAAATAAACTCCTTTGACCTTTGGCTTGAACATTTTCATATCTCTCTTGTTGAGCTTCAGCCAAAGTCATTGGAAGCAGTAAGAATATCCGTCCATCTTTATGAATCTTGTAGGTATTCTTATATCCATCATAGATAACTCGCCTATCGTATTGCCATGGTCTACCCAGCAATATCTGTGCACAATCCATGGGAGCTACATCACATGTTATTGTATCTTCATAATCTCCTATTGCAAAAGTAACCTGTGCCTGTTTATGAATATGTATCACATCTGGAGAACTCAACCATCGAAGGCTATATGGCCTTGGCTGTGGAATTACCTGCAGATTCATTCTCTTCACAAAATTTTGTGAAATCACATTAGCACAACTACCCCCATCCACAACCAATTTACAAATCTTCTCCTGTATCATACATTTGGCTTGGAATAAATTTTCCCTTTGCGTAGGATCTTCCTTGACTTGCAAATTAGAATTAGCAAATAGGTTAGCCTCCTTAACTGCCACAGATTCAACCTCAGCTACTTGCATTATGGATGAATTAACAACATTGACAGCTTTTTCCACCTTCCCTTCAACCTGTGGTATATCTATTACCAATACATCCGTCTGTTCAACCCTCTTCCCTTGGTCAACAACATTCTTCAGATTATCTCCAACACCTTGTGCATCATGTTTTGTGGGGAAGTTTTCAGGAATAACCTCAACAGCCTTTTCATTTTTCTCAATACTCATGTTATCAACAACTACCTGTTTTGGCTCAACCCTAACCACTTTTACCTCACCAACCCTTTTAGAATGAGACTTCTCCCTCTGTGATGTCAACCACTTCTGGACCACTCTCTTGACGACACCCATATCATGAACAACTTGATCCGTACTCATAGGTCGCAAAGTTTTTCTTCCAGAATTTATATGATAGACATCTCTATCAGGATCATACACAGCCTTATTTAAATGTTTCCATGGCTTGCCTAGGTGTATGTGACAATCATCCATGGGTACAACATCACACAGCACTACATCTTTAAAAGAGCCTAATGAGAAATCAACCCATGCTTGTTTCATTACTCGAAATTTCTCATTGTAACGATACAACTTATATGGATATGGATGATCTTCAACTTTTAATCCTAATCTTGCCACCGTATATTCAGAAACCAAATTCTCACATAAATTATCAATACGTGCAAGATATCCATGATCCTCAATTTTAACCCTAATATGGAATTTATTCTCCATTGCCCCAAATTCACAAAAATTCACAACAAACACTAATCTTTCAACACAACCAAACAAATTGCGTCGAACAACAACTACGCAACTATCAAAGCAGCAATCACAACCCCCAAATCCAAACAAATACCAATCAAGATGAAACGGTGACTTACCGAAATGAAGCGTGCCGAACCAAAAGCTCTGATACCAAATGATAAGCTCCCAAGGGGGTTAACAATTTTTCACAATCTTTTTGGGTTTTCTGATTTAAAGGAAAACAGAAATAAATGATATGGATGATATTATTAGTCGATAGGTGCCACGACTAACAAAAATCAAACTGGTTTGTGAATGGAATCACAAATCGATATAACTCACGATTTGTAAAAACTCTCACGAATTGCTAAAGGAATATAAAAATTCAATCAGCAAGAAGAATAAAGAAAATTATAATTCTCAATATTCATAACATGTATTGACAATCCTGTCAATTACAAGAGAGAACTCTCTCACATGAACTCACCAAAATAGAAATCAACTAAAACCTTTTTCTAGTTCTCATAACCAAGGCTTAATATATAGTCTTTTACATACAAAGAAATTAAAGATATGTAACTGACAAAAATAAATAGCTGACTGTAACTGACAAAGAAATTAAAGACATGTAACTGACAAAAATAAGTAACTGACTGTAACTGACAAAGAAATTAAAAATGACAATTGACTGATAAATTGGCCTTGATGCGTTCACATCATTCTCCCCTTCTTGGAAAAGATTCGACCTAGAATCTTGGCAGTCAAATCGGATGGATCTTCATTTGGAACATGCTGAAGCTCCTGCAACTTTTGGGGTGACTTTTTTTTTTTTATTATTTGTGATGATCTGCATGGCAACAAAAAAAGCCTTCTCTGACAATTAGTTTTCACATGAACAAACTACTCCTGTAAAACATCAGCCCTTGTCATTGGAAGCATCTTAAAATACTGGCCATTCTTTTCTATTGTATAAGTGTTCCTGTAACCATCATATATGACTCGGCGGTCATATTGCCAAGGCCTACCAAGAAGCACATGTGTGGTATCCATAAGAGTAACATCACACAACACAGTATCACAATACTTTCCTATGGATATAGGAACCTTTGCTTGCTGGTGAATATGCAGGACGTTATTCGCATTTAACCATCTTAACCCATAAGGCTTAGGATGTGGAATCACTGGAAGTTGCATCTTCTTTACAAACTCCTGTGGAACTACATTAGCACAACTGCCACTGTCAACATTTAATTTACAAGTCTTACCCTGAATTAAGCATCTGGTATGAAACAAATTCTCCCTTTGCCCTAGGTCTTCTTTAACCTGTAAACAATTATCAACATGTGCAATTACCTCTTTTTCCTTCTCAGCCTTAACTATTAATACCTGCTCTACATATGGTTGTTCAATCGTATCATCATCCTCCATTCCTTCTAACTCAGCAACATCTGAATTAGGCTTCACCTCAATAACTTCCACCTCTTTCACTATATTCAAGTTATCATCACTCACCACCTCAACCTTTTTCTCATAAGCAGATTTTCTAGGTTCAACCCAAACCACATGCAACTCTTTCTTCTCCTCCTTCTGCTGATTTAAATTCTTTTCATAACTTTTAAAGAAACGCTCAAAATCCTTTTCAAGTTTATTAATGCTTGTCTAATTTCACCAAATAACAAATTTTGTAATCTGAAGTACCATCATGATATTTTCGAGATCGTTTTTCTGGGTAATTTAGATCATTTTGTTTATAAGATTGCTCCTTTCGATAATACAAATCTTCATGAGTACGTCTATGAGATCGCTCACTTCGATAATTCAAATTATCTTCAACATGCCTTGAACGACCTTTATGAAAATCCTTTCTTTGATGTTGAATCTCATCCTTATAATAACTTTCAGGACGACTGAATCTCAACATGATTTTAGACAACACAAGCAATTCAATAACAAATCCAAGCACCCTAATTCTCCAAATTCTCCAAATCCCACAATTCAACAACAACAGAAATTTCGCAGCACAATCACAACCCCCAAATTTCCAGATCTAACAAGAAAAGTTCAACGATCTTACCAATTTGAAGCGCGTCGCACCAAAAGCTCTGATACCAAATGATAAGAACCCAAGGGATTAACAATTTTTCACAATCTTTTTGAGTTTTCTGATTTTAAAGGAAAACAGAAATAAATGATATGGATGATATTATTAGTCGATAGGTGCCACGACTAACAAAAATCAAACTGGTTTGTGAATGGAATCACAAATCGATATAACTCACGATTTGTAAAAACTCTCACGAATTGCTAAAGGAATATAAAAATTCAATCAACAAGAAGAATAAAGAAAATTATAATTCTCAATATTCATAACATATATTGACAATCCTGTCAATTACAAGAGAGAACTCTCTCACATGAACTCACCAAAATAGAAATCAACTAAAACCTTCCTAATTCTCATAACCAAGGCTTAATATATAGTCTTTACATACAAAGAAATTAAAGATATGTAACTGACAAAATAAATAGCTGACTGTAACTGACAAAGAAATTAAAGACATATAGCTGACAAAGAAATTAAAGACATGTAACTGACAAAAATAAGTAACTAACTGTAACTGACAAAGAAATTAAAAATGACAATTAACTGATAAATTGGTCTTGATGCGTTCACATCAAATAGGTTTGTCTTAGTGTTTGATCTAAATAGATAGAACAAGGTCAGCCCTATCTCCGAAACACTCCACAAAGAAGGCGATCAAGATCTCCTTTGAATGTTCCTTTAGCATGTATTCTAAATTAAGAACACAAAGAATTCAAGCAAAAGCTTTGATTTTTCATTCAACAATAATCTATCTTGTACAAGGACCCAAATAGGGTTTATATAACTTAAACAATGAAAACAAAACGTCAAAACAATGAATTCAATACGTCCTAAATGTTGGCTGACGGCCAATCAAAGATGGCAGGCGGCCATAAGCATTCTGGAGCAAAATAGTAAAGTTCGAAAAATTGGCCAGGGGAGTCATGGCCGGCGGCCATGGGAGAATGGCTGGCGGCCATTCTTGCTTCTTTGCACAAATCAGCTTTCCTTGGCTCTATTTGAAGTATACTTGCTCCATCCTTGTTCCAAAGCCTTGATAACCTTGTGATTCATCCTTGGCATGCTCTAATAAGCCTTGGAAGTGATTATTGTAGGCTTGTTGAATCTTCTTAGCTCTAGCTCTTGTGATTGGTCCTTGAGGAAAACTTATTGGACTTGAATTTCTTTGAGTTTCCATGGTTGCCACTTGGTCTTCATGTTGATTCGGATCTAAACTTTGGACCGTTGGCTCTTCTGTAACATTCCCCCTCTCCTCAAAAGGATTCGTCCTCGAATCAAAAGCATCACCTACATCAAAAGGACTAAGATCAGCAACATTAAAGGTTGCACTAACATTATACTCACCTGGTAAGTCCACTTTATAGGCATTGTCATTGATCCTTTCAAGTATTTGAAATGGACCATCTCCTCTTGGATTCAACTTGGACTTTCGTTGTATTGGAAACCGCTCCTTGCGAAAATGAACCCAAACCCAATCTCCGGGTTGAAAAATCATAGGTCTCCTTCCTTTGTTCACCCTTGAAGCTACCTTGGCATTTTGTTGCTCAATTCGGTCCTTCACCTGTTTATGTAGCTTCCTCAAAATCTGCCTTAGATTCAGCATCAAAACTAACAAACTTGTTAGGCGGTAATGGCAATAAATCAATAGGAGATAGTGGATTAAAACCATAAACAATCTCAAATGGAGAACAATGAGTAGTGCTATGAATAGCCCTATTATATGCAAACTCCACAAAAGGTAGGCAATCCTCCCAAGTCCTAATGTTTTTCTCTATTATTGCCCTCAACAATTGAATCAAAGTGCGATTTACCACCTCCGTTTGTCCATCCGTTTGTGGGTGACAGGTAGTTGAAAACATGAGCTTAGTCCCCAACTTTCCCCACAAAACTCTCCAGAAATGACTCAAAAATTTTACATCCCTATCACTAACAATGCTTTTAGGTATGCCATGCAAACGCACTACCTCTCTAAAGAACAAATCAGCAATGAATGTAGCATCATCAGTTTTATGACATGGAATAAAATGAGCCATTTTACTAAACCTATCAACCACCACAAAAATACTATCATGTCCTTTCCTAGTCCTAGGCAATCCTAGTACAAAATCCATAGACACAGCAGTCCAAGGTTCATCAGGAACAGGTAATGGTGTATATAATCCATGTGGTTGTAGTTTAGACTTAGCCTCCTTACATGTAATGCAATGTTGACAAATTTTATGCACATCATGTCTCATGCCAGGCCAGAAAAATGTTCATGCAGCATAGCATAGGTCTTATCTACCCCGAAATGCCCCATTAAGCCCCCTCCATGTGCTTCCTTAACCAACAATTCTCTAATCGATCCTTTAGGAATGCACAATTTATTCTTTTTAAACAAGAATCCATTGGACAAAATAATCATTTATTCCAGTCCCATCAACACAAGCATTAAAAATTCCAGAAAAATCAACATGTTGGATACAAATCTTTTACTAACTCAAAACCTAGTAAAGAAGTACTAAGAGAGTTAAGTAAAGCATACCTCCTGGAAAGTGCATCAGCAACAATATTTTCCTTACCTTGCTTGTATTTGATCACATATGGGAATGTCTCAATGAATTCCACCCATTTGGCATGCCTCCGGTTCAGCTTATCTTGACCTTTCAGATGTTTCAAGCTTTCATGTCAGTATGTATGACAAACTCCTTAGGCCAAAGGTAGTGTTGCCATGTTTGTAAGGCTCGAACTAAGGCATACAACTCCTTATCATATGTTGGATACTTCAATGCTGCTCCACTCAACTTTTCACTAAAGTACATTAGTGGCCTGTGGTCCTGCATTAAAACAGCTCCAATTCCTATGCCACTAGCATCACATTCAATCTCAAAAGTTTTGTCAAAATCAGGTAAAGCAAGCAATGGTGCATTACACAATTTTTCTTTAAGTTCATTAAAGGCATGTTCTTGTGTATCCCCAAGTAAATCCAACATTCTTTTTAACAAGCTCATTCAATGGTGCAGCAATAGTACTAAAATCCTTGATGAATCTTCAAATCCAGCAAGTCCATGAAAACTCCGCACCTCACTAGCTGTCTTAGGTCTAGGCCACTCCTTAATGGCTCTAACCTTCTCTTCATCAACCTCCACTCCATGACTAGACACAACAAAACCAAGAAAATTAACCTTATCCATGCAAAAACTACACTTCTTAAGGTTTGCAAATAATTTTCCTCCCTTAGTTTTGCCAAAACCAGTTTACATGCACAACATGATCATTCAAAGACTTAGAGTAAATCAAAATATCATCAAAATACACCACAACAAATTTACCTAAGTATTCACGCAGCACATGATTCATCAAACGCATAAAAGTACTAGGTGCATTTGTAAGACCAAAAGGCATAACAAGCCATTCATACAAACCATATTTAGTCTTAAATGCAGTTTTCCATTCATCTCCTACTTGCATGCGTATTTGATAGTATCCTGATTTCAAATCAATCTTTGTAAACAAACATGAACCATACAATTCATCTAACATATCATCTAACCTAGGGATAGGATGACGATACTTTACAGTGATTTTATTGATGGCCCTGCAGTCTACACACATTCTCCAAGTCCCGTCCTTCTTAGGTACTAAATTACAGGAACCGAACAAGGACTTAAGCTCTCCCTCACATACCCCTTCTCCAGCAACTCCTCAACCTGCTTTTGAATCTCCTTTGCCTCACTAGGATTAGTCCTATAGGCAGGTCGGTTGGGTATGGTAGCTCCAGGAATGAAGTCAATCTTATGCTCTATGCCCCTCACTGGTGGAAGTCCACTAGGCATCTCTTCTGGAAACACATCTTCAAATTCCTGCAACAAATCAGAAAACACACTAGGCAAGGATGGGTTAATATCATTAGTGGCCAAACAAGCCCCTTTGTACAAAAGTACAAATATAGGCCTACTGGCTTTCAACGCATGCCTAACCTCACTTGTCCTAGCAATCAAACTCACACTCTTATTATTTTGCTCTCTAGGCCGTTCTTTATTTTGCTTTTCACTCCTCTCTTTTCTTTCTCTCTCACCTTCAACGCTCTTTTGTTTGCACTCTTATTTTTCTCTCCTCAAGAATGCTTTTTCTCTCTTCACGCTCTTTTCTTTCGGCCTCCTCTCTTATCAATTTACATTGATCTTCATACACTTCTTTAGAGGATAGTGGTGACAAAGTGGTTTTTCTTCCATCTTTGGTAAAAGTATATCTATTTAAGTAACCATCATGCATTGTTTTCCTATCAAATTGCCAAGGTCTACCTAATAAGATATCTCCAGCATGCATAGGAACAACATCACATAACACTTCATCATGATATTTACCAATGGAAAAAGAAATTAAAGCTTGCCTATTTACCTTCACCTCGCCACAGTCGCTGAGCCACTGAAGCTTGTATGGTCTAGGATGTGAAACTAGGCAATCCCAATCGAGTAATTAGAAGTGTACTCACCACATTTGTACAACTACCTCCATCAATAATCACACTGCATGCCCTCCCTTGCACATGGCATCGAGTATGGAATAAATTCTCTCGCTGCTCCTCATGACATTCCTCCTTCAGCTGTGTGTTAAGTGCACGCCTGGTAACAAAAATATCACCCGTCACTGGCTCCTCAACACTTCCCTCATCACTACAATCTTCCAATTCGGGCATGTTGTCATCTCCATTGTCACCATCATCTCCCTCATCATCAGTGACAACTTCACCATTTCTAACCACCATAGTCCTCCTATTAGGACATTCCCTACTAATGTGTCCAACACCCTGACACTTCCAACATTTGATATCTCTATTCCTTCCCTTCTGATCAACGATTTTGGGCTTCTCAGATGAATCCCCACTAGGCTTACCTTTTGCTACATCCACTGTAGGCTTAGTTCCACTTTTATATTCAGATTTCCATATCCTTTCCAAGAATTATTATAACTGGAAGAAGATTTGGAAACATACCTGGTTGAACCTTTGCCTTGGAGTTGCTTCTCAATTTTAATAGCAAGATGTACTATTTCCTCCAATTCTTCATAATGTAGCAAATCACTTTGTCGGCAATCTCTTTGTTCAAACCACCCAAGAAACGTGCCATGGTGGTCTCCTCATCTTCTACTAAATCAGCCCTAGTCAAAATCATCTCCATCTCCTTGTAGTAGTCCTCCACACTCCTACTACCTTGCTTCAACAATTGTAACCTTTGAATCAATTCCCTTTGAAAATATTTGGGAACAAATCTCTTTCTCATGACGGCCTTCAAATCGGTCCAATTGTCAATAGGATACTCAGATTCCTCCTCCTGCTAGTCACCAATTGATCCCACCAAGAAATAGCATAATCCTGAAACTGAGTTACAACCAACTTCACCTTTTTCTCTTCACTATACTGGTGACAATCAAAGATCAGATCAACTCTTTTCTCCCATTGCAAATAAGCTTCTGGATCGGACTTGCCCTGAAATATAGGAAGTTTCAATTTAATATTACCCAAATCTCTATCTACATAGTCTTCATTCCACCTATTTCGACCAGTAATATAACCTTCCTGCATTCGGCCTCTTCCTACACCTCTACCACCTCTTCCTCTTCTATTGGCTATCATGGTGGCACTATCCTCAAATTCTTCCTCCACATAATCATTAATATCCCCAACTTCATCTACCTGGGGCGAGGAAATTCTAACTCCTTTTACTCCACTAGAACTCGGCTCCTTTTTCTCTACAACCTGTAGCCTCAAATTAATATTTTCTATAGACTCCTTCATATCCAGTAACATTTCAGTCAAGCGTCTATATTCCGAAGCCCTAGCATCTTGCATCAAACCCCCTTCTCTTCCTCCATCATCCTTACCAACATCAATACCCTTTCCTGACATTATTTCCTGCAAAAATCAACACACGTTAAAAAAAAAAATTTCCTCACAAACGCTCCCTTTCGTGTTTGCACTCTATTAGATGGAGTTGTCCACTCGTGTTTTCTCAGGAATAAGATATATCACTCGGGTATTCCTCACACCTCTCAAGCTTGTTTTCTTTCGCGTTCTTAATTGAATCACACTTTTAGAACGATTCCAAGAAATTCAGATCTGAGATAATATGAGTGTCACAAAAAGAATCCTTTTCTTTCCCTCTCTCTCTCTTTTTTTTTTATATATATCAATTTTCGAATTTTTTTTTATCAACTCAAATCACAAATTCAAAGATTTCGAAACCCTAACTTGTGTTTCCCTATAGATCTGGACCGATGACACTCAAAAGATCAAAAGGACGAATCTTTTATGATGTATAACAAGATAAAGGTATGAACTTTTTGTTCTCACAAGAATCAAGATGTGAGCTTTATGATCTAAAGGAATAAAGATGCAATTTTTGATTGATTTTCGAATTTAAATTCAAAGAAAACAAAAGATAGATGAAAAGAAAGATATAACCTGATCTAGAGCCAAAGCTCTGATACCAAATGATGCGAGAACCTTCGCAATCACGCGTGAGAACCCTTTTGGATATTATGAACCCCCAGCACAGTAATACGAAAACCCACGAATTCTATCGGTAATCAATCCCTAAGATGGATTAGAAATAGGTTTGTCTTAGTGTTTGATCTAAATAGATAGAACAAGGTCAGCCCTATCTCCGAAACACTCCACAAAGAAGGCGATCAAACTCCTTTGAATGTTCCTATAGCATGTATTCTAAATCAAGAACACAAAGATTTCAAGCAAAAGCTTTGGTTTTTCATTCAACAATAATCTATCTTGTACAAGGACCCAAATAGGGTTTATATAACTCAAACAATGAAAACAAAACGTCAAAACAATGAATTCAATACGTCCTAAATGTTGGCTGGCGGCCAATCAAAGATGGCAGGCGGCCATGAGCATTCTGGAGCAAAATTGTAAAGTTCGAAAAATTGGCCAGGGAGTCATGGCCGGCGGCCATGGGAGAATGGCTGGCGGCCATTCTTGCTTCTCTGCACAAATCAGCTTTCCTTGGCTCTATTTGATGATTACTTGAAAAATATTGAAGTATACTTGGTCCATCCTTGTTCCAAAGCCTTGATAACCTTGTGATTCATCCTTGGCATGCTCTAATAAGCCTTGGAAGTGATTATTGTAGGCTTGTTGAATCTTCTTAGCTCTAGCTCTTGTGATTGGTCCTTGAGGAAAACTTATTGGACTTGAATTTCTTGGAGTTTCCATGGTTGCCACTTGGTCTTCATGTTGATTCGGATCTAAACTTTGGACCGTTGGCTCTTCTGTAACACAATTGGTATTCTTATACGCCTTGCGAATCCAGTATTTATGAAAGAATGCGTTGCTCCCGTGTCAAATAAAGCATACGCAGTCTGATCCCCTACTTGAATGGATCCTAAGTATCAATTATTAAGTTCATGTTATTTTCAATTCATAAAGACTTCTATTGCTCATCTACTTGTGATTGTGTCTAATAACTTTAAATAGAAAAATATATAATTACATACCTGCAATAAGTCCATATTCTTCAGCATCAACCTCTTCCCAAATATTTTCTTCATCTCCTTCCTCTATCTCCACATTCTCCACAGGACTTCCATACATAGCAAAAACTCTGGCCGTCGCACTGGCTTTGTTAGCATTCCCATTTTTCGATCCTGAGGCTCCAATCACTCTTTTAGATTGTGAAGATCCAGTTACTGCACTCGCTTTCTGTGGACAATTGGGTGCTATGTGCCCAACTTTATTGCATATGAAGCAAGTTGCAGTTTTTCTTTTTGGACAATCGTTTATCATATGCCCACTTTCCCTACAATAATAACATTTGTCCTGCAATTGTGGACAATACCTTGGGTAATGAGAACCTTTACATTTCCAACAAGTAACATTATTCTTTCCCATTACTCCTCCTTTGTTCACATTAAAAGGTTTGAAGAATTTAACCTTCTTAGGCACAGAACTTGCCATAAAACCATCATACATTCTTTTCCTGAACATAGCTCCCTTCTTTTTATACCTCTCAAGTTTATACTTCCTTGCTCGTTCAATGATACGAGCTTTTTCCAACATAGTTGCAAAGTTATCAATCTCAAATTCAGCAAGTCTTCTTTGGAAATGAGGTTCTAATCCAGCCATGAAAGTCTGTCTCTTAAGCTCATCACTGTCCCGATAAGCATCCGGAGCAAACTGTAACAACCGATTAAACTCATGTTCATATTCATCAATGGTTTTAGCTCCTTAGGTCAAATTCATCAGGTCAGTGCTATACTTTACTTTTAAGCTGCTTGGAAAATATTCCCTCAAAAATTCCCGTCTGAATACTTCCCAAGTAATTGGTTGGGACAAACTTCTTTGTTTCGAATTCCACCATATCCTTGCTCTTAAACTTAATAAATAAGTTCCATAGGATACTTTCAAAGCTTCAGGTACTTGAAAAACATCAAGGGATCGCTCAATCTGAGCTAGCCAGTCTTCAGCTTTGATATGGTAACCCTAGGTATATTAAACCTAGAACCCCCAAATCGTTGATTGGAATTGGAACCCGAGGATCGTCTTGAGACAAGTCGTCGTAGGATGGAATTAGACCTCAATCAAACCTGTTGATTGCAACCTAATTATCAATGAATGGAATGGAACTAGACCTCGAACAAACCTGTTGATCGCAACCTAGTTATCACGTCGACCTCCTTGAGTGTTTAGATCAAGAAAATCAAATGGAAATTCGTTCACAAGGAACAAGATGGAGTTTTCTCTCAAAGAGAATGAATAACATTCATATAAATCGTCTTGTTTTCAAACCTTAGAACCAAGGCTTAATATATAGCCTTTTACATACAAAGAAATTAATGATATGTAACTGACAAACATAAATAGCTGACTGTAACTGACAAAGAAATTAAAGACATAACTGACAAAGAAATTAAAGACATGTAACTGACAAAAATAAGTAACTGCTAGCGGCCATTAATCCTGCAGGGCACTTCTTGGCTCCTTCTTTGCTCTATTTCACTTGTTTTCCATTTAGAGCCCCTCCGGAGCTTATTTTGATGATGTTAAACACTTTTGACTCATTTTTATTGGTGGATAAATGCAATTCCTTCTCTTGCAACTCCATAACAAGTCCTTGCAATGCCTCCCTCATTCGTTTAGCCTTAGCTCTTGTCATGGGACCTCCAATATCTTGCAATGGATCGTTGGATTTGAACTTTGGACCCATTGATGCTTGATGATCCTCATCATTCCCCCCTTCCTCGAATAGATTCGTCCTCGAATCACCTGCATCATACAAAGAAAGATCAGAAACATTAAAAGTTGCGCTTACATTACCATAATGACTTGGTAAGTCAATCTTGTAAGCGTTATCGTTGATGCGCTCCAACACTTGGAATGGCCCATCGCCTCTAGGGTGTAGCTTAGTTTTCCTTTGAGCAGCAAATCGCTCCTTTCGCAAGTGCACCCACACCCAATCTCCTGGTTGGAAAACAACCTTCACACGACCCTTATTGGCCTGACGTGCATAATGTTCATTTTTCTTTTTAATATTGGCCCGAACTTGAGCATGCAATTCCCTCACAAAATCTGCCTTGTTCTTACCTTCAACATCAATAAACTCATTAGCAGGTAAAGGCAAAATATCCAATGGAGTCAAAGGATTAAAGCCATAGACAATTTCAAATGGGGAATATGATGTTGTGGAATGTACAGTTCTATTATAAGCAAATTCTACATGGGGTAAACATTTTTCCCATTGCTTCAAGTTCTTAGGAATCACAGCACGTAACAAAGTTGAAAGAGTCCTATTGACTACTTCCGTCTGACCATCCGTTTGAGGGTGTGCAACAGTGGAAAACAACAATTTTGTGCCTAACTTGTTCCACAAAGTACGCCAGAAATGACTTAAAAATTTGACATCCCTATCACTCACAATGGATCTAGGTAACCCATGCAAACGCACAATCTCTTTAAAGAATAAATCAGCAATATGTTGTGCATCATTAGATTTAGAACAAGCAATGAAATGAGCCATTTTACTAAACCTATCAACAACAACAAATATGCTATCTTTACCACTCTGAGATCGTGGTAATCCTAATACAAAATCCATAGAGATGTCGGTCCAAGGTTGATTAGGCACAGGTAAAGGAATGTATTCTCCATGAGGCATTATTTTAGACTTAGCCTGTTTACATACAATGCATTTGTTACAAACAGTTTGGACATCACGTTTCATCTTAGGCCAAAAGAAATGCTCATGCAAAATATCCAATGTCTTTTGAACACCAAAGTGTCCCATCAATCCACCCCCATGAGTTTCTCTAACAAGTAACTCACGCACAGAACTCCTAGGCACACACAATTTACTTTTCTTAAACAAATAACCATCGTGCCTATAATAATCAGCATAACCAGAAACAGCACAAGCAGCCCAGATTTGACTGAAATCAGAATCAGTCTCATACAATCCCTTAATAAGCTCAAACCCAAGCAACTTAGTATGTAAAGAAGTCAAAAGTACATACCTTCGAGAGAGTGCATCAGCAACCACATTCTCTTTTCCTTGCTTATACTTTATCACATAAGGGAAAGTTTCAATGAACTCAAGCCACTTTGCATGTCTTTTGTTCAACTTACCTTGAGTTTTGAGAAATTTCAGACTTTCATGATCTGAATGAATGATGAACTCCTTGGGCCATAGGTAATGTTGCCACGTTTGCAAAGTTCTCACCAAGGCATAAAGCTCCTTGTCATAGACGGGGTAATTCAATGCTGCTCCACTGAGCTTCTCGCTAAAATAAGCGATTGGCTTCGAATCCTGCATCAAAACACCACCAATACCCTTCCCGGAAGCATCACATTCTATTTCAAAAACTTTCTCAAAATTAGGTAAAACAAGTAATGGTGCATTTGTCAATTTATCTTTCAAATCATTAAAAGCTTTTTCATGCACTTCTGTCCACCTAAACTCACAATTCTTTTTAACAAGATCGTTTAAAGGAGAAGCTATAGAACTAAAGTCTTTCACAAATCTCCTATAAAAACTTGCTAAACCATGAAAGCTTCTTACCTCACTTGCATTCCTTGGTGTTGGCCATTCTCGAATTGCCTTCACCTTGTCTTCATCAACGGAAATCCCATGTGCACCTACAACAAATCCAAGAAAAACAACAGTTTCCGTGCAAAAGGTACACTTTTTCAAATTGGCATACAATTTGTTTTCTCTCAGGACAGTGAAAACAGATTGTAAATGCTGAACATGTTCATCCAATGTTTTGCTGTAAACTAAGATGTCATCAAAGTAAACAACAACAAACTTTCCAATAAAAGCACGAAGAACATGGTTCATTAATCGCATAAACGTGCTAGGCGCGTTTGTTAATCCAAAAGGCATTACCATCCATTCATATAGACCATATTTAGTTTTAAAAGCAGTTTTCCACTCATCTCCCTCTTTCATACGAATTTGGTAATAGCCATTTTTCAAGTCAATTTTGGAAAACAAACAAGCTCCATGCAACTCATCAAGCATATCATCAAGTCTAGGAATGGGATGTCTATACTTAACTGTAATCTTGTTGATAGCTCGACAGTCAACACACATTCTCCATGTTCCATCTTTCTTTGGAACCAAAATAACAGGAACTGAACATGGACTGAGGCTCTCCCTTACAAACCCCTTTTCTAACAAATCATCAACTTGCCTTTGAATCTCCTTTGTCTCCTCGGGATTGGCCCTATAAGCTGGCCGGTTAGGAATAGAAGCACCTGGAATAAAGTCAATTTGGTGCTCAATCCCCCTTAGTGGAGGCAATCCCCTTGGAACTTCTTCAGGAAATAAATCCTCATATTCCTGCAAAAGAGAAACCAACACTTGGCAACGAAGAGTTAAGGTCAGAAGTAGTAAAATAAACATCCTTGTACATGAGTACAAGTAGTTGTTTCCTTGCCATGATTGCACTTTTAACCTCACTTTTTCTTGCAACTTCCTCTCCACTCAATGTGTTTAACTCTCCTCTATCATAACTCACAAGTGTTTGTTTCTCACTTTTTCTCTCCTTGCCACTCTTATCTTGTTCACTCATGTGTTTCTCTCGAAACTCTCTCGCTACCCTCACTTGATCTTCACATGCTTCCCATGGTTTCTGAGGAGTGAGAATCACAGTTCTTTTATTTAGAACAAAAGAATATTGGTTCTTGTACCCATCATATGTCACTTTCCTATCAAACTGCCAAGGTCGGCCTAGCAGTAAGTGACTAGCCTGCATGGGAACTATGTCACACAAAACTTCATCATGATAATTTCCTATAGAAAAGGAAATAAGAACCTGTTTTGTCACCTTGATCTCCCCACATTCATTCAACCATTGTAATCTGTAGGGCTTTGGATGTTTCACAGATTTTAACTTCAATTTATCAACTAGCAAGGTACTCGCAGCGTTAGTGCAGCTACCACTATCAATAATCAGTGTACATACCTTCTTCTGCACATGACACCGGGTATGAAAAAATGCTCATGCTTCACTTTCACTCTCATCCTTAGGTTGAGTACTAAGGACTCGCCTAGTAACCAATAAATCTCCTTTCACAGGACCTTCCACATCTACATCACTACAGTCTTCCAAAGCTGGCATATCAGGATCATCCTGAACTCACACTTTCAACATCGCCATTATCCAAAATAACCATAGCCCTTTGATTCGGACATTGAGAAGCAATATGTCCAAATCCTTTACACTTGAAACATTGAATATCACGAGATTTACCATAAGTCTTAGTTTCAGATTTACCTTTGTATGGAGTAAGGACTTTTGGCCTTGGAATCCTCCTTGGACTTCAAATCTGAATTGTTCTTCTTCCAAGTGGACTTCCATGAAGAATTAGAAGTAGAACCAAATCGAGAAGACCCTTTAAACTTTAATTGTTGCTCCACTTTTATGGCATTGTGTAACAACTCCTCAATATCAAGATAAGGATGGAGTTCTACCACATTAGCAATCTCACGGTTTAATCCATTGAGAAATCTAGCCATAGTAGCTTCATCATCCTCTTTCACATCAGCCCGGATCATAGCTACTTCCATTTCCTTGTAATAATCCTCTACACTTCTTGACCCTTGTGTCAAACCTTGTAATTTTCTATGTAAATCCCTATAATAGTGACCAGGGATAAATCTTTTTCGCATCACCGCCTTCATTTCATCCCAAGTACTAATGGGTCTCTCCTCATTTCTCCTCCTATTTCGCACAAGTTGATCCCACCATACACTAGCATAGTCGGAAAACTCAACAGAAGCCAACTTGATCTTTTTGTCTTCGGAGTAATTGTGGCAATCAAAGACATGATCCACCTTTCTCACCCATTCTAAAAACAATTCCGGGTCATTCTTACCTTGAAAAGGAGGTATCTTTAATTTGATATTCCCTAAGGAATTATCTTGTTTTGGAGCATTCCTCCACCTTCTTATAACTCCGGATCCTTCAGACTCAGATTCATCAATCTCTTCTTCATTACGTCTCATTCCTCTACTGCTCTTAGTCTTACTTGCGGATTCTATATTGTCAAGCCTTGCATTCATCATCCTAAACTGATCCTGTATCGATTTGACGAACAATTTCATATCAATCTTATCACTTTCTCCGTCACTACCCATATCTTAACACCTGCAGAAAATTGGTTAGTAATAATCAAATAAGAAAAATAATAATCCTCACAATTCGCTCCCTCACGTGTTTTCACTCAACAAATGACACTCACACTCGTGTCTTTTCGCTCAAGAAAATAATGTTCCTCACAACTCAATCTCACAATCCCTTGTTCGGAATTCTCTCAATGATTTTCTCAAAATAAATCACTCACGCAACAACCAGAAAATTTCAACAACAAATTGGTCGGAATCAAAGATCCAATCTCAAGAACGTATATACCGCAATTTCTGAGAATTGAAAGGACGAAACAGAAACTTAGATCTATGACAAGATCCCAAGATAATATTGATAACAATTTTTTTTTTTTTTTTACAGATGGAACAATATAAAGATGGTTCCTTTCTTTCTTTCTTTCTTTTTCTTTTTTCTTTTTTTTTTTTTTTTTACAGATGGAACAATATAAAGATGGTTCCTTTCTTTTTTTTTTTTTTTGACTCAAGAACCCTAATCAAGAACAACAACAAATAGATAGCAAGATTAAATAAAGATAAAAGGATAGATTACTTGTGACAAGAAACCGTAGCTCTGATACCAAATGATATGGTAACCCTAGGTATATTAAACCTAGAACCCCCAAATCGTTGATTGGAATTGGAACCCGAGGATCGTCTTGAGACAAGTCGTCGTAGGATGGAATTAGACCTCAATCAAACCTGTTGATTGCAACCTAATTATCAATGAATGGAATGGAACTAGACCTCGAACAAACCTGTTGATCGCAACCTAGTTATCACGTCGACCTCCTTGAGTGTTTAGATCAAGAAAAAAATGGAAATTCGTTCACAAGGAATAAGATGGAGTTTTCTCTCAAAGAGAATGAATAACATTCATATAAATCGTCTTGTTTTCAAACCTTAGAACCAAGGCTTAATATATAGCCTTTTACATACAAAGAAATTAATGATATGTAACTGACAAACATAAATAGCTGACTGTAACTGACAAAGAAATTAAAGACATAACTGACAAAGAAATTAAAGACATGTAACTGACAAAAATAAGTAACTGCTAGCGGCCATTAATCCTGCAGGGCACTTCTTGGCTCCTTCTTTGCTCTATTTCACTTGTTTTCCATTTAGAGCCCCTCCGGAGCTTATTTTGATGATGTTAAACACTTTTGACTCATTTTTATTAGTGGATAAATGCAATTCCTTCTCTTGCAACTCCATAACAAGTCCTTGCAATGCCTCCCTCATTCGTTTAGCCTTAGCTCTTGTCATGGGACCTCCAATATCTTGCAATGGATCGTTGGATTTGAACTTTGGACTCATTGATGCTTGATGATCCTCATCAAGCTTCCTCTGGCTTTCCCGGTATTCCTTCGAAATATCTGTTGCACTTAATGAATTCCGGCAACAAATTCCTCTGAGGACGTAAAGGTGGTGGTGGCGGTAATTCTTGTTCATATCGAGGGGGTCCTTGTACCTCAGCAGCAGACTCATTTGGATTCACTGGTCCATTTTCCTGAAATTGAACGGGTGGAGTATGCCTTTCGTTCCTTCTAGGATTTGGTGGAGTCATTGCGGGTGCCCCAACAAGTGGTGCTACATTTGTGGCTTGCATATTTTGCAAAGCTTGCAAAATCAAAACATTTTGTTGTTGAAAACTTTGTAAAACATCCTCAATTCGGTTTTTGGGTGCTGCAGGAGCATCTATTGGTGGATCCCCATAAATTCTGGCATTTCTACTTTTATTTCTTCCTCTTGGCATTCTATTAACATTAAAGATATTACTTAAGTCAGATCATAACTCGTCTTTATCAAAAGTCATCAAAGTCATTCATGTGTATATATGCAACACATATATACATAACCAAAATACATCAAAGCTTTTCATGGTTAGTGCATTATGTACATATCAAAAATTGCACTACCCTAACTTAGCTTCCTATCATAGTCATCAAAAGATACATATATAAGTCATCAAAAGTCTACTAATATCGTCCTGTAATGTCATCATAACAGATAATACACATCATCATATAATACTCAAGTCAGACTCAGAGACTGGGATGAAGGCGACCCTTGCCCTTCTCCTGAGGGCCTAATCGAGGGTAATCATCGCCTCCCTCAGAACTACTATCATCAATCTCAATCATCACACCCTCGTCCCCTGGAGGTGCTAGAGTCAGGGCCGTGTCCATCATCCTAATGCCTCTAGGTGCTGGCCTCCTCTCACCCTCAACTCTAGGTGGAATATCACTCTCGATCCAACCTCTACGTGCTGATCCGATCCATCTGGCATAATTATAATCTGAGACATACTTCTCTGCCTCAATCCTTCTTTTCTTACCTTCTCTCTCATCCAATAGCTCTGTGGTAATACTCCTCGTGTGGACAGTAGTCTGAACTGTTTCCTGTACTACTCGATTCTGTACAGCAGTGGGACGCTGGAACTTACCTGCTATCTCAGGGATAATAGGTGGTTTCCTCATCAACATGCGTCTAGAGTGACTGCACCTGCTGAGTCGTGCAAGCATCAAATCATCATCATAAGCCGCATCACCTATGACCCGGGCATGGTCCTGCCTCACATCATGAGCATAGACTGCTCCTCTGCCAATATCTACCCAGACTCTAAAATCTGGGAGCTCTGGTCTCTCTGATCTGGATGAGACTATAAATGCTATATTATCAATCTCCAGACCACCTCCTTTCTGCACTATCAGCCTCTCAAATCTGTAGAGCGTCTCTATAGCTGATCCGTTATCTGGAAAAGCCCGCTCCATCAAGAATAACCAGCCTTTGAACAAAGGCAATAATCCTCGCTTCCAAGTGCTGAGGATCTCATCCAAAGTCTTAGTAATCCTGCTCAAATACAAGTCCTCTACCAGAACTCGTAGTCTGCGCCTGTAGTCTGTCAAAGTCTCCTCTTCCTGCATACTAAAAATCTCCCATCTAATGTGACACGTAGCAGGATTAGTTTGCACACACAATAAAATTTGCATGATTAATAATAATCACACATACTTTATTCGTAGTTGTGCAGTATAATTGTACCCATAACTACCCAGTTACTACTAAAGAGTGCTTAACTAAATCTAATTTACTACATTCACTAAATGCAATTCTTTCACATAGTTATCTTTCTTATTCTAGCAACCATGCTCTGATACCAACTTAATTCTGTCACACATCAAGGGTACCTTAGTAGTAGTAAACAAGTTACACTTGCACACCATTACTAGATTACCTTCAGAGAATGACAGGTTTTCAAAACAACAGGATCTTTTTAGTTGCTTGATAAGAAATAACAAATATATGAGAGAAATGACTTAGTGAATAAACATTACAAATTATTACAAACCATATAGCTCCTTTGAAATACACAACTAAATAATCTAATCTAATATTACATAACCATCCAACTAAAATAGATCTGTAGACTTCTAGCTTCAAAGCTCTTACCGGAGCCATATTCTTGGATGTAACTAACCAGGGTCGTAAAGTGAACTTGAAAAGACTGTAGGAGTATGAGCGAAACCACAGCTCAGTGAATAACCAGACATACCATACATCACACAAGTCATTAACAAATCATATGCAATGCAGACACTCAACCATATGCACAGATACAAGTTTGGATGATCTAGAATCCAAACAGGAAAAAGATTTACGCCCTCTTTTTAATGGGTTGAAGAACCAAATCTTAATGACCCACCTGCCCAAGAGGGACTAAGTACACAGGAGCATCAGCAATTTCTCATTTTAAGTTATCACTATTATTATAGTTGATTAAACTGACCATCTCCTGTAACTTCCTTAGAAACTCCCTAAGTATTAAGCATTTCAAAGCGATTCTACGGGCAACGTTCTTCGGTGCCTTTTAGTTCCTCATAGGACCGCCAAACCAAAGAGAACCTTGGAAGACTCACACATTAGATCAACCAAGCGAAAACAGAGATCCGAAATATTAATACGTAGCAGGCTGTCACAACCATATATGCAATAATGCAATTTGTGCAATGCATGTTCATATTATTTTGTTAAGTCAAAAAGTCTTAATCAGTTTCGAGGTGACCATACATTACACACAGTCATCATTATACTACTGCACAATACCAATCATTGCATTATCGCTTGTATAAAGATATTTTAACAATCAAACAATCAGATCATATCATACTCTCAACAAACATTCATTTGATTATCTTGCATTACATATTTGACTATTTATAATCACAACCAGTACAATATGACTGAATTACTCACCTGCTCATACTGCCTCAATCGTAGTAATCCACTGGTAGATCCTCTAATGAGTCAAAGTCACCTATTTAAAACAAAGTATTCATCAATAAAATCTAGCTAAATTCCTATATGAGCTTTGTGTCCTAAACTTGATATTCTGGTAATTATTATTACTTAGTGTAGTTGTGTTTCTCTTATTTTATCTCGCATAATTTTTTAGTTATTTTTAGAAGTCACATTACTCAAGAAATTAACTTATTTCAATTTCCATTCTTATCTATTTTATTTGTTTAAAACAAATATTTGACTAATACCAACTTTAATTAATACTAAATATTTTCTTAATTCTAGGATTTCAAAAGTTATTAGACGTTAATTCTAAATAGACTTAAATACTTGTATTGTAGTCACTATCTAATACATATTTGTATAACTACATATATATATACTTAGTAGATATATTATATATATATATATGATTTCGGTTTAGGTCAGAAAACTTTCGTTGGAGAAATTTTGGTTGTACGCCGGCTCAAGGCCGCCGGACTTTATCTCCAGGTGCCGGTGTAAAATCACTTTGAAGAAAAATTTCATATCGAGTGCACCGGTGTTGAAAGCTGCTGGCTTTCAACGTACGCCGGCTCTACGCCGTCGTCGTAGATCTCCAGGAAGCCGGCTTACGTTCATGTTTTACGTGAAAATTATTTTACGTAGCCTCTGTTTGAATGTGAGCCACCTATAAGTTGCCGGCCTATCCATGTAAGCCACCTGCGTTCAGCGTTTACACTGCCGGCCTTGAGGCAGTGTTGCACTGTTTATTATCTTCCTCCTCGGTTTAATTCTTTTTCTTTGATTTTTACACGTTAGAATCATACTTAAACTACTTCTAAGTGTTTATATATCATATATAAGGATATATAACATCTTTCAACACGTTTAAACACATAAATATATAGATCTCGATTTTGTGAAAGTAAAACTAGAGTTTTGAAGTTTTACCTTGTTGGAGCTCGTTTGATGAAATCCGAAGCTTGTGTTTGTGTTTATTATGTTCCTAAGATGATTTTAAGTCAGTTACAATCCATATATTTGAACGAAAATCCTTTAAATTGTATCAACTTACCTTTGAACTTGTTTTTGAGGGTTTTTAGCCTTGTTTTTCCTTGATCCGAGCTTGTGTTTTATGATCTGTTTGTTCTTCGTTTTCAATTCGTTTTAGTTGTTGTTTGGGAGTATTTTCGTGCTAGAAGATGTTGAGGAATTATGGAGTTTGTTTGCTTCTCCATTATGGTTATTAAACCTTCATATTTATAGAAAGAAGGAAGGAGGATGATGTTGCGGCTGCTCCTTCGATTTTCCTCCGATTCTTCCTCCAATTTGATGTCTCTTGCTGTTGTTGTCATTTCATTAAATGCTGAGGTGATTTGTCTTCATATGATAGGTTGTTGAGATTGATTTGTTGACTTGGATTTGCATTATTGAGCCATATTTCGGCTCCTCTTTCTTCCTCCACAACTTGCACCGAATGCAACACCCAAAACATATATATATTAGTTTATTTATTTAATTAAATTTGAGTTAATTATACGAGTTATACGGGTATAAATTAGCTAATATTTGGAAGTTTTTGTACAAAAATAGGTGTATAAAGTTATACAAAACACTTAGACTTTCAAATAATACAAATTTAGGTTATATATATACGTAGTTAATTATTCGTATAATTTTATCTCCCGCGATTTGGATTTCTTAAGCTCATTAGGTCAATTTTTTGTTTCAGGCTCCGATAGCTTAAGAAAACTCGGTTTAGAAAAATAGCGTGATCCGATTATTTATTTGGAGTTTAGATTTTGAGTTATTCATCAGTTTATAGTTTCGTTGTGTATTTAAAATCTTAACGGTTCATTTTTGGATCGTCGTTTTCTGTTTAGGAGCATAAATAGCCATTTATGCAGTATTGGACTTAATACAGAAATTAAATTATATATATATCTCTAGTTTTGATACTGAACATAAATTATTATTAGTAGCTTTTAATTTTAACTAGAAATCTTGAATTTAGGGTTTAAGTCTAAATATAAACTCATCACTACTCGTTATTCTAATCTCGAATCATTATCGAGATTAAAAACAATCATTTGATCTCTATATTCATGTTTTCTATTTAAATCTATTTGTATACTAGGCTCCGGGTCTAGATTTTAGATCATATCTTGAATTAGTTATTCAAAATACAAAATCTCATTTTCGGTATTTACTAGGATTAAAGAATTTCTTTATTCGATTCCTAAATCTTTCATTTATCCAAAATCTAAATATTATTCTATTATTAGACTTCAATCAGAATCTAAATATATTATCTAGTTTATACAATCTATTATAAAGTCGGGTACTAATGCGAAAAATTCCCGGGGTTTACACACACACTCCATTCATAATTAGCTAGCTGTATAACTCATTAGATGAAGCAAAAACAAGTTGTGAAACAGTGGAAGAAGTTGGAGAAATCTGGGTGCAAATCACGCACATGCAGCTACCTCATTTCTTCTTCTTTTTCTCCATAAACTTTTATAATCATGACCAAACTAGCCCCAAAACTGAACCATATTTGTCACAAAAAATAGTAGTCTAGATCAAGAACATAGTTGCTATTAAAACACAAATAAAACTTAGAGGAAGAACACGGGTTAAGTTGTTGGAATTTGAGTTGATTCTTTGCTTAAGAATTATTCTAAAATGTGTTGTGAATATCTTAGGATTATAAACAAACCAAAAATAAGTTTTAAAAATATCCGAACAGCTCCAACAGGTTAAATTATCGTAAACCCTACTTGCACCTTTTTTATCCCAAAAATCTAGAATCATGGAATTGTTTGAGTGTTTTGAGTTGATATAATTATAGAAATATCTTATATAAATACTTAAGAATGATTCGAGAATAATTCTAACGTGGAAAATTGATGAAATATAAACTGGTTCATTGGAAAAGACCATTGATATGAACCACGCCAATCTATCGATGAAACTTGATATCAATCCGTTTGATTTCAATTCCCAAGACCGTTTGTGTTTGTATGGAGACTGCGACCCATTGTCTATAAAGAGACAAGAACCTTGGTATAAAGCGAAGACGCCACAATCGAAAGATGGAAATCTCGATTGATAAGTAGGAAGCGAATGCCACATATAAGATCCAATAAGTTCAGAGTTAGATCCATCAAGAACCAAAGAGAAATTCTCTCAATTTTCATAAAATGTATTCTGATTTTGTTCATACAGCCCAAGGGATTTTATATAACCATATGGAGGAAAACCAAAAGACAATAATAGAAAAAAACCGTTACATAATAAAAGCAAGCGGCCATAAATACAAACCTGGTGGCCTTAAATTGGAATTAAAATCCGAGAGCAACTTCTAGTCTACGCCGGCATAAAGGCCTATTTATTACTTCAGTTTGACCATTAGATTGTGGATGGCAAGTAGTAGAAAACCATAATTTAGTTCCTAACTTACACCACAAGGTCTTCCAGAAATAGCTTAAGAACTTTGTATCCCTATCAGGAACAATTGTCCTAGGCATACCATGCAAATGAACAATTTCTCAAAAGAACAAATCAGCAACGTGAGAAGCATTATCAGTTTTGTGACACGGAATAAAATGTGCCATTTTAGAAAATCGGTCCACAACCACAAAGATAGAATCTTTACCACTTTTAGACCTGGGCAATCCTAACACAAAATCCATCAAAATATCAACCCAAGGCTCAGTAGGAATAGGCAACGACGTGTACAAACCATGTGGTTGTACTTTGGATTTAGCTTACCTACAAGTGATACACTTCTCACAAATCCTCTCAACATCTCTTTTTATCTGGGGCCAATAAAAATGTTCGTGCAAAACAGATAAAGTTTTTGCTACCCCAAAATGTCCCATCAAACGACTACCACGACTTTCCCTCACCAGCAATTCCCTGATTGAACAATCTAGAACATAAAATTTTCCTTCTCTAAACAAACAACCATCATGTTTAAAGAATTTTCCATAGGCATTCTTTTCACATTTAGCATAAGCTTCAGCAAAATCTTGGTCTACAGCATACAAATCTTTACTATGTTTAAAACTAAGCATCTTAGCATCAAGTGTGAAAATCAAAACATACCTACGAGAAAGCGCATCAGCAACAATGTTTTCTTTACCTTGCTTGTAACGAATGACATAAGGAAATGTCTCAATGTACTCCATCCAACGCGCATGTCTTTTGTTCAATTTTTGTTGGCCCTTCAAATGCTTCAAAGATTCATGATCCGTATGAATCATAAATTCCTTCGACCATAAGTAATGCTGCTAGGTTTCCAAGGCTCTAACCAATGCATATAGTTCCTTATCATAAGTAGGGTACTTCAGGATTGCCTCACTTAGCTATTCACTAAAATATGCAATGGGTCGTCCTTCTTGCATCAGCACTGCTCTAATCCCTAAACCTGAAGCATCACATTCAATTTCAAAAGTTTTAGTAAAATCAAGCAAAGCAAGTAAAGGAGCATGTGTAAGCTTATCCTTTATTAGCTTGAAAGCTTTCTCTTGATCTTCCCCCCATTTGAAGCCCACATTCTTTTTGATAACTTCAGTGATTGGTGCGGCAATACTACTGAAGTCCTTCACAAATCTCTTGTAGAAGCTAGCTAGTCCATGAAAACTTCTCACTTCACTCACATTTGTTAGAGTAGGCCACTCCTGGATAGCACGAACCTTCTCTTCATCTACCTGTATTCCCTGTGCACTAACAACAAAACCAAGGAATACAAGCATATCTATGCAAAAAGTGCACTTATTAAGGTTAGCAAATAATCTCTTCTTTTGAAGCACATCAAGAACATATTTCAAATGTTTCACATGGTCTTACAATTTCGTGGTACATATTAGAATATCATCAAAGTAAACAACCATAATGTAAACCCCCGAAGTTTTGATTTCAAATTAAAGCTTAAACCCTAATTAGAAGTCAACCGGATTTCTAAAGTCAACAAAACCCTAGTTTACCATAACCACTTTAATCCGGCATTCCTGTTTAAGAAACCCTAAGGGAGTAAGAAAGAGTTTAGTGAGTAGACTAGTTTGTAATTATCCAAGGAAGCTTAAAAAGATCAGTTTAGTAAAACCGCGACTCGTTTTGAACCAGATCGGATATAGTTCTTGAAAAACGTGTCCCGGAGCTCGGAATAGTAAAAATATTCCGAATATACTGTTAGACTCGTAAAAATATAAGATTTTTAAAAATATCAATTTCATAATTTTTCGATAGCTAAAAATAGTAGATATCGCATTTATATGCGTATTTTCTTACTATCGGTATTTAATTGTCATGTCTACTTTACATTACACTATTTACTACTATTCTACACTATTTATCTATCTCTACTTTTTCTTACAACCTACTCTTACAACCCATACACCTATTTCTTACATATTTTCATTTCCAATACAACTTCACATCTTTCATATCTTACTTTTAATTAATCGAAAGACAAAAAAAATAAAATTTTCTCCTCCCCATTACACAAAAGTAGCGCCGGCCCCCCTCTTTCTTCTTCTCATTTGTTTTATTTTTCATTTTTTAATTAACACAAATTATCTCCCACATTTTCCTATAAATACCCCCACATACTTCCACTTCTTTCACACCTCTCTTCTACTAAAGTTACTATACTAAAATCTCTCCAAGAATTTCCTCTTAAGAAGCTCTTCTAAGATTAGTTCTTTTAGGTAAATTTTTCTTCAAGAATTTCATATGTTCATTTACTTAGTATGAGCTTAGTGTGTGTTTTTTAAAACCATAAAGGTTAAGAAAGCAACAATAGGTTCATACTTTGTTTTTGGTCATAATCTACTTTCCTTATGTTGTTTTTATGTTCATAAGTATCTAATATATCTATATAACTATATATATTATTTAGAGCATATAAGCCCATTTTTTTGCAATTTATTTACTTTCCTTGCAATTTATTTACTTTTATGTTATTTTTTAAGACTAGTCTTTCTAGTCTTAGACTTGTCCTCATCAAGTCAAAACATTTTTTTTTCTTTTGGGACTAATCTTTTCTTAGTCCCGGGATACCTTGTTGAAGCTAAGGTTCTAATACTTGATTTATTTCCTTATTTGCTTATCCTTTCAAGTTATTATGTTTCTTTATGTTTTCGTAACTTTATGATTCATATTCATGCATGAACATAATGGTTTTGTATCAACAAAATAAAATGAGGAAATGTTTTCTTAAGATAAAGATTCTTTTCTAAAAATAAAAATAGGAAGTAAACTTTTCTAAAATCTAAGAAGTCATCTTAAACAAACTTAGAGGAGTTCATAAGGAATTTTTATAAACAACATTAAAAGGACTTTTTAAAGTAAACAAAGATTTTACAACAACTTCATCTTTTCTTCAAATGATAGAAATTCTTTTCATCAAGAAATTATTTCTAAATATAGAAGTGTTAATACTTTCAAAAAATGTTGGAAGCTAAGTGTAGGAAATAAAAAAAAAATCATTCCTTAGAAATTTAAAGAGATTATGAAAATACAATTTGGGAAAAGAAAAGAAATACTCATTATAAATAACTTAAGATGTTTTCAAAGCAAAATAAATGTTTCAAAAGGTCTCAAGTTTCAAAATCTTTTAAGACTTTATAATTTGAGACAACTTCATTAACTTCATACATTTGTTATGAGTCAACAAATATATGAATATACTTTCCAAAGGTTTTACAAGCTATTATATTACATGTCTCTTCAAATGAGCTTTGGAAAAGAAGGAAAACAAGTTTACAAAAATTCATGGTGAATCTGTCCGCCACTTTTTTGGAACCCAAACGACTTAGTTTGATGAAAATAAGTTTAGAAATAGATAGATCTTTTCGAATAGGTAGAAAACGGTATATTATATGCGAAATTCCGAGTTAAAATGAGTAAGTTATGGCCATTTTAAGTTGGAATTTCCTCTTATACGATTTTACCATGATTTTAAGAAAAGTTTAAGATCTTGAAGAATAAAAATTTCATGAAAGACTCATTTTGGTTATTTCATCTTGTTTAGGTGGAGAAGGACCCGAGATCACTTTTCCGGAGGATTACTTTGATTTGAATCTACCGATATTGAGTGAGTTAATTCTTGACTTAAGTTACATTTCTTCGTTTTGTGCTTGTAAACAGTAGCACTAGCAATTAAGAAAAAGATAAAATATATATTTGTTGTGTGATTTGGAATTATGATTGATTGAATATAAGTTAAGAATATCGAAAGAAGGTTTGATAAATAAATTATGATTCTTGTATTGATATGATGAAAATTGTGTTGATTGCCTCCAACTTGAACTAAACATTATTTGGTTAAATTTATATTGAAATCAACTCATGCATATCATACTTATGAGTCATATTTGTTTCACTACTATTCTTCGTGTAGGGAAACGAGGAAATCGTAGTGGTGGCTGGTAGGAGCCGGAAAGTCCACATGGGCTAGCAGGAGCCGAAAAGTCTACAGGGTAAGTAGGAGCCGGTAAATCTGCAAATATTGATGGTTGTATGGGCCTGTAACCTCTCAACTCTCGACATGGAGGGCGTAAAATTCATGCTACACTTGATTTCTGGTCAATCATGTATATTTTGTTTGCTCATGTGATTGGTGCATTCTCATATGCTTGATTAAATACTTGTTTGAATTATGGAAATGTCTTGTAGATGGAATTATCTCACTAAGCTAGTTTTGCTTATACCCTTATAGCTTTTTGTTACAGTACGATTACTTTTGGTTGGCCCCAATGAGCCCTGTATGTCAGGTACAAGTTTAAGCTACTAGAAGTTTTTGGGAGAAGCTTTATGTATTTAAGTTTTGAACATAGGCTTCTAGGAAAATCTCTATAGTAGGCTTATGAATTAGTTGGAAGACCCAGAATCGCCCAAGAAATGTTTAAGTTATGGAGGAAAGGTTTGAAACATTCTTTATGGAGGAACTTGCCCAAAGAACTATGATTCGATGCCATAAGCAGACGAAGATGGAGTGATGTAGAGGTCATATACGTAGTAGAAAGAATGATGGTTTTTATGTATAGAGAAACCATGCTACAAGAGATGACCTTCATCTTAAAAGCAGAAAGAACCCGACAGGACCCAGACTTTCAAACTTGGAACAGGTTAGGACCCCTTTATATCTATGCACATGATGAGCTGGTGGATCACACTGAATGGTTAAAGGCGGACGCAGAAGAATGATTCTACTGGTACGCTGCCTACAAACGTATTGTTCCCATGCCATCGGAATGTAGCATCCAACCAAACTCCATCGGAATGCAGTTAGAAGTAATCCCCGACAAGGATTTCATCATGGAAGGTGCCCAAAGGAATGAAGGAAATGGAGAGACAGAAGATGATCCTGAAGAAGACCCCAGCGAAAACCCAAAACTTGAGGAAAATCCGTCCGCAACTCCTTGGGAACATAATCCCCTGATTCCCAGTTCGGTACCCCCGCGAAGGTTGAGTCAGGACTTTCCCATGGAAACAGTAGCAAGAAATAACCTGGTGATGATTTCTGATTCAGAGGAAGAAGGAAGGAGAGATGACCAGCAATGGAGGAATGCTTTTGATCCAAATGGATTCTTGAGAAGCCGATCTCAAACCCCTACCATAGCAATGGCACCTGAAGGAGGAGATCAAGAACAAGAGACAACAAACGACACCACTCAAGGAGAAAGGACTTCCATGCATGAAGAAGTATGGCCATCTCAGGCAGAAATCACCTCAAGGTATAGGGGAAAAAGGATGTTCGTAAGCCAGTATTTACGACAGTTTGTCAAGAAGCATAGGGGACCCACTAGTCGGAACATGAATTCCATACCATCCAGAGAGGAAGATTGAAGAAAGAAGGAGTGAAGAAAGATGAGCACAATCTAACAAGTCCAACCAAGCCTTTTTCTAGGATAGGCATATCCTTGTTATAATGCATGAATGTTCTTACTTTTAATATTGTGTTTTAAATATTTCCTATTTTGAACAATTATCTTTTGATTGAGAATGGTTCCAACCTTCTCAAAATATGTAAGGGTTGTCACCCTCTTTTGTTTTAATGCAAGGTATTCTATGTTTGATTTCATGATTTTTGGATTTGATTGCCTTGAATATTTTCTATGCAAATTTCGATATTTCCGATCGCTTTCCAAAGATTTAAGAAGTCTAAAACTAGAGTAATTAACAGATGAGGTAGAAGACGTAAACGACGCTCCTCTAATAACATTCCAGCTGAACCAGAAAATCCCCCAGCAGGACAACAAGCAATACCACCAAATCCCCCACAAAACCAACAAGGTGATGTTTGGGCTGCAATTAATCAACTAGCTGGTCTAGTCAACAACTTCATGCAACATGCATAGAACATGCCACCTCTGGCTGCTAATGCACTAGAAGCGACAGTTGAGGCACCTGCACCACCAGAAGCTGAGTCTCAAACTGTTCCTTTACCGGCACCACTGTCGCCTCGACCTTACCGAAGTTCCCTACCAGACTTCATCAAGAGCAATAGATACTTTGATGGGAGTTTTGGAAAGCCAGATGAAGCGGAGGACTGGCTAGCATAGATTGAATGATCGTTTGCCGCAAATGAAGTACCCCATCATCCGCTTGGATTATGGCACATATATGTTAAGGTTCAATGCCAGAATATGGTGGGAGTCAAAAGTAGGGAATTGCTGCCACCGGTAACCTGGGAAGATTTCCTTCACATATCTTAGAAAGGAAAGACGGTGGAGCAATACGAGATGGAGTTCAGTTGTTTACTTCAATATGCACCAGAATCCTTCAGGCACAATGAAGAATTGAAGAGACAAGTTTTCCTGAGTGGCCTAGACGAAGATTTGAGGATGCGTCTGGAGGAGTTGTATCTAAGGACCCTTCGTGAGTTAGTTGAAAGGGCTCGTATTATAGAGGGAGCCAAGAAGAGGAAAAGCAAGGCACTTAAGAAGCGAACCTTTGTGTTCGGAAAAAGGGCTCAAGATAGCTACAGCCCCCAGCTTCCAGAACAAGAAATTCAAACCCTTCAACAGTTTCAGAGGAAGTGCAAGTGGTAACAAGGAGGCATCCGAGGTCAAAGTGACATGCTAGAAATGTAAGAAGGAACACTATCCCAAGAGGTGCCCCTTGCTTCAACACAAATGCTATTTTTGTGAAGACCCTAGCCACAAGATCGGTGACTACCCGAAGAAGGCTTCCACTGTTTGCTTTGTATGTAAGCAGACTGGGCACTTCGCCAATGAATGCCCATAGAGAAAGAATGCCCCAGCCAGACCGTTTGGTTCATCGGGAGGAGCTACATCTGCAAAGAATGGAAGTGGAGGAAACAACTCGAACCGTTCTGGAGCAGCTGTCCACAGAATTAGGATATACAACTTGGAAGAACTGTGGGTATGTGAAGAGTCGGATGATGAAGGAGCAGAGTTAGCAGCCATGGATGGAGATTGTGGCCCAGATTTTGGACTAGTGACAGGTTAGAATTAAAACTCTACCTTTTGATGCAAGTTATTAAGTATCCTGTGCTCAAATCTTATGCTAGAAGTATAAAGTTTTATACTGCAAATAGTTTAAGTATACTAGCTTCATGATTAGTATAAAATTCGAGTGCAGGACATGTACGCATAGCTAGTCAAACCGCTTATGCTTTGTTCGACACGGGAGCTACTCATTCCTTTATCACCGTTAGCCTGGCTAAACAAACTGGATTACCCATAGATACTATCGCTACCGGTTTTCGAGTTAAGACCCCCCACCGGAAGCATAGTAACAACTAAGGAAGTGCTTAAGGATTGTCCCATGGAGATACAAGGAAGTTACTCTAAATGTGACCTGATAATCTTAAAAATAAGCAAGTACGAAGTAATCTTAGAAATGAGTTGGTTAACATCCGTTAAAGCCCTAGTGGATTCTAGACGCAAAGAGGTGAAGTTTAAGGATCAAGATGCATGTGAAATAGTGTTTAGGGGAGAATCCACGGTAAAGCTGAACTCATTTGAGTTAATGGATGATAAAGAGATCAACTTATGTATCATGGACGAAGAAGAAAAGGAGAAACCTAAGATGGAATCTGTACAAGTGGTTAAGGAATTTCCAGATGTGTTCCCTGATGGATTGCCTGGATTACCACCCAAGAGGGAAATCGATTTCGAAATCGACTTATTGGTAAACACAGAGCCAATATCAAAAAGGCACCCTACTAGATGGCACCAGTAGAGCTCAAGGAGTTAAAGACTCAGTTGCAAGATTTGTTAGATCAAGGCTTTATCCGACCGAGTGTATCGCCCTGGGGAGCACTAGTGTTATTCGTGAAGAAGAAGGATGGTTCCATGCGCTTATGCATCGATTATCGGGAACTCAACAAAGTCACCATAAAAAACAAGTATCCACTCCCAAGGATAGATGACCTTTTTGATCAGCTTCAAGGAGCTAGCGCCTTTTCAAGGATTGACCTAAGATCAAGATATCATCAGTTGAGAGTTAAACCTGAGGATATACCTAAGACATCTTTTAGAACTCGCTACAGACATTACGAGTTTCTGGTAATGCCTTTTGGATTAACCAACGCACCAGCGACTTTCATGGATCTCATGAATCGAGTATATAAACCCCTGTTGGATAAGTGTGTAATAGTCTTCATTGACGATATTCTAATCTACTCCAAGACATGAGAGCAACATGAGGAACACTTAAGAATGGCATTACAAACCTTGCGTGAGTATAAGTTGTACGCCAAGTTGTCTAAGTGTGACTTCCGGTTGGATAGGATATCCTTCCTAGGACATATGATATCTGGAGAAGGAATATCGATGGACCCTGAAAAAATCAAGGCAGTAATGGATTGGAAGCAACTTAAGACTGTAACTGAAGTGAGAAGTTTTCTCGGATTGGCTGGATATTATAGGAAATTTGTAAAGAATTTCTCTACCATCGCCAAACCCCTAACTCAGGTAACTCAGAAAGATGAGAAGTTCATCTAGACAGATAAGAGAGAATAAGTTTTCAAGAGTTGAAGAAAAGGCTTGTACTGCCCCAATCTTGATTCTACCAGATCCCGAGAAGCCGTATACGGTACACAGTGACGCCTCCAGAAATGGTCTTGGATGCGTATTGATGCAAGATGGAAAAGTGATTGCTTATGCATCACAACAACTTAGGCCTCATGAACAGAATTACCCCACTCATGATCTGGAGTTAGCCGCCGTTGTGTTCACACTTAAGTTATGGAGACATTACTTGTATGGACAAAGATGCGAAATCTACACCGACCATAAGAGCCTCAAGTATCTATTACGCAGAAGGAGTTGAATATGCGGCAACGGAGATGGTTGGAACTCATCAAAGATTATGACGTTGGGATAAATTACTGTCCAGAGATAGTGAACGCAGTTGCAGATGCCCTGAGTAGAAAGAATTATGGAGAAGTAGCGACCTTGCTCACGGATAAGAAGGAGCTAATAAAGGATTTCGAAAGAATGAATATCAAATTCATAGGGCAAAGTGTGGAAGTGGAAATTACCAACCTTGTCATGGAACCCACCTTAGTGGAAAGAATCAAGGAGGCCTAACGATATGACGAGACGATTCAGAAGATTAAGAGAGAGGTACAAGAACGAAGATACACGAATTTTACCATAGATGAGGATGACGTGGTAAGAATGAAAGGAAGGTTATGTGTTCCGGATGATGAGAATATGAGGAAGGAAATCATGAATGAAGCACTAAAATGTATCAGGATGTACCATGCATTCAGGAGGAACTAAAATGTATCAGGACATGAAAAGCCACTACTGGTGGAATGAAATGAAGAGAGATGTGGCAGATTTTGTGCTAAAGTGTCCCTCATGCCAACAAGTGAAAGTGGAGCACCAAAGACCTGGAGGACTTTTGAAACCCCTGCCGATACCCGAATGGAAATGGGATCAAATCACAATGGATTTTGTGTGCGGATTGCCAAGAACTTCTGCAGGATATGATGCTATTTGGATCATAGTAGATCGATTGACAAAGACAGCACAGTTCCTCCCGATCCACATGACATACTCTATGGATAAGTTGGCAAGGATATACATAAGGGAAATAGTGCGATTGCATGGAGTGCCTGTGAGAATAGTTTCCGATCGAGACCCAAGGTTTGTGTCTAAATTTTGGACGAGCTTATAAGGGCGTATGGGAACAAAGCTACACTTCAGTACCGCTTATCACCCTCAAACAGATGGTCAATCAGAGAGGAAGATACAAACTTTGGAGAATATGTTGCGAGCTTGTGTGATAGAGTTTAAAGGTAGTTGGGATGCACACCTACCTTTGGTAGAGTTCGCCCACAACAACAGTTACCATTCCACGATCCAGATGCCACCTTATGAAGCGTTGTATGGAAGATGGTGTCGATCACCATTATTCTGGGACGATGTAGAAAACTTGAGCATCGGATTTGACTTGGTACAAGATGCGGTCGACAAAGTGCGGATCATCCAACAAAAGATGAAGGAAGCACAAGATAGACAAAAGAGCTAGGCGGACATGAAGAGACATGTGCTTGAGTTTGAAGTTGGGGACCATGTTGACTTAAAAGTAAACCCCATCAAGAGTATTCACCGAGTTCGAGCACAAGGAAAGTTGAGCCCACAATATTTTGGACCTTTTGAAGTGCTGGAAAGAGTAGGAGATCTTGCTTATCATCTGGCACTCCCTCTTAACTTGTCTGGAATTCACAATGTATTCTATGTATTAGTTCTACGGAAGCATGTGTCAGATCCTACTAGGATTGCAAAACTAGAACCAATTCGGTTGAAAGAAAATCTCACATACGAGGAGCACCCGGTTCAAATCCTAGATCACAAGGTGTAGAAGCTTTGGAACAAGGAAATCAAGTATGTGAAGGTTTTATGGAGGAACCTAATACGAAAAACCTTAGGTATATTAAACCTAAGACCCAATGCTCGTTAAATGGAATTGAACCCCAAGGATCGTCTAAGAAAACTGGTGGAAACCGCGACCAATTACCTATATGGAGGCAAGAACCTTAGTATAGTCGTAGACGCCACAACCGGTGATGGCCAACCGATTGATGAGTCAAAGGAGTTGAACGCCACAGGACACTCCCGATAAGTTCATAAATAAGTTCTTTCCAGAACTCAAAAGAGTAGAAACTCTCATATTTTCATTATAAAAAATATATGTCATATATGTTACATCTCATAGATTTATATAGGCTTTTAATTAGCCTAAAAACTAAGCTACAATAAATAAGGAAAAATAACCTATCAATGACTCATAGAAATATATAAAGACAAACTTGATAATTAAACAAGAAAATATGAAAAGACATAAAAAGAAATCCGAAAAGACACAGAAACTTAAATATCCCTAATAAATACAATAAATATCCCTAAGAAAATAATAAATATCCTAAAAAGATATAAACTTAAATATGATATGACGCCATCTGATTCTCATCATTCCCTCCTTCTCGAAAAAGATTCGTCCTCGAATCTCCAAACTGATGCGAACCACAAGCGACCTGCCTGAGACCCAACATCAATATGCTTGAAAACATCGTTCCTCTTTGTCGAAAAAAAGTTTCATCGTTAAATCTCCAAACTGATGTAAACCACAAGCGACCTGCCTTGAGACCCAACACCAATATACTTGGAAACTTCTATCCTAAAAATATAACCAGATTGATAAGCAGCAAACCTCAATTTTTCTTTTCTCTTCCTCTTTTCTTCTTTCTTTTTTTTTTTTTTAAATAAGATAATGCATGATATGAGCGACTTGAGTTACCTCTCATCGAACTGGATATGGATTCTTAGAAATGTTATAGAAGAGCCAACGGTCCAAAGTTTAGATCCGAATCAACATGAAGACCAAGTGGCAACCATGGAACCTCAAAGAAATTCAAGTCCGATAAGTTTTCCTCAAGGACCAATCACAAGAGCTAGAGCTAAGAAGATTCAACAAGCCTACAATAATCACTTCCAAGGCTTATTAGAGCATGCCAAGGATGAATCAAGGTTATCAAGGCTTTGGAACAAGGATGGAGCAAGTATACTTCAATATTTTCAAGTAATCATCAAATAGAGCCAAGGAAAGCTGATTTGTGCAGAGAAACAAGAATGGCCGCTAGCCATTATCCCATGGCCGCCGGCCATGACTCCCCTGGCCAATTTTTCGAACTTTACAATTTTGCTCCAGAATGCTCATGGCCGCCTGCCATCTTTGATTGGCCGCCAGCCAACATTTAGGACGTATTGAATTCATTGTTTTGACGTTTTGTTTTCCTTTGTTTGGTTTATAAACCTATTTGGTTGTTTGTAAAGACAGATTATTGTTGAAAAAAACCGAAGCTTTTGCTTGAAATCTTTGTGTTCTTGATAGAATACATGCTTTAGGAACATTCAAAGAAGATCGATCACCTTCTTTGTGGAGTGTTTCGCAATTAGGGTTTGTTATCCTAATTCTTTAAGATCAACAACCTAAGACAAATCTGATATCTAATCCTTCTTAGGGATTGAAATCAAAGGCATCCGTGGGTTTTCTATTCATTGTGTTGGGGGTTCGCAATATCCAAAGGGGTTCTCACGCGTGAATACGAAGGTTCTCGTATCATTTGGTATCAGAGCCTAGGCTCTAGATCAGGTTATATCGTTCTTTCTATTAATCTTTTGTTTCTTGCTTTCAATTCTTGGATTGTTCATCAAGATCAAATCTGATTCTTGTTAGTGAAAAAAAAAAAAAAGATTGAATCTTTATTGTTCCTAGGGTTTGTTCATCAATTGAACGGACTATTAGATATCTCGTGTGTGTGATCTTTTTGTTGTTACAAGCGAAAGATTAGGGTTTGAAAATCTCTATTCTTGAGATTTGAGTTCAAAAAAAAAAATCGAAAAAAAAAAATCACCAAAGATCAATTCTTGTCTTGAGTATTGAGTGTCTTTCCAACAATATAATTCTTGTGTAGAGTTCGTTGAGTTTTCTTCAATTCTCGTTTGTCTGATTCGAAGAGTCTTGAAATTGTCCATTGTATCACTCTAAACACCTTGGTATCGAAATTCTTGGAATTGTTCTAAGAGTGTGATTCGATTAAGAACACGAAAAGAACAGGCTCGAGAGGTGTGAGGGAAACCCTGTGTGTGGCATCTTGATTAGAGAAACACGAGTGAACACCCCCATCTTGTGAGTGATAAACACGAAAGGGAGCGCTTGTGAGGAAATTGAACTTTATTATTGCTAACGATTATTTGTTTTGCAGGAAAAGATGTCGGGTAAGGGTGTGATTGAAGGTAGGGACGGAGGTAGTAAAGAAGGGGCTTTGATGCAAGACGCTAGAGCATCTGAGTATAAGCGTCTAATCGAGACGATGATGGATATGAAGGAGTCTCTAGAAAATATGAATTTGAGACTACAAGCTGTTGAGAAGGAGGCGAGTCCTATGGGAGTAAATAGAGGAGTTAGTTCTACCACACCCCAGGTTGATGATGTGGGGGATGTTAATGAGTATCGGGAGGAGGAGTATGATGATAGTCCACCTATGATATTCAATAGGAGAGGTAGAGGTGGTAGAGGCGGTAGGGGTATAGGAAGAGGAAGAATGCAGGAGAATTATCCCGTTGCTAGGAATAGATGGAATGATGATTATGTAGATCGAGATTTGGGGAGTATCAAGTTGAAAATTCCTATCTTTCAGGGTAAGTCTGATCCTGAAGCTTATTTGCAATGGGAAAAGCGAGTTGAGTTGATTTTTGATTGTCACCAATTTAGTGAGGAGAAAAAGGTGAAATTGGCTGTTACCCAATTTCAAGATTATGCTATATCTTGGTGGGATCAGTTGGTGACAAGTAGGAGAGGAATATGGAGTACCCTATTGATACTTGGCAGGAGCTTAGGGCTGTGATGAGGAAGCGTTTCGTTCCCAAGTACTTTCAAAGGGAATTGATTCAGCGGCTTCAAGTGTTGAGACAAGGTAGTAGGAGTGTAGAGGACTACTACAAGGAGATGGAGATGATCATGACGAGGGCTGATGTGGTTGAAGATGAAGAATCCACCATGGCACGGTTCTTGGGTGGCTTGAACAAAGAAATCGCTGATAAAGTGGAGTTGCTACCATATGTCGAGTTGGAGGAGATGGTACATCTTGCCATCAAAATCGAGAAGCAACTTCATGGCAAAGGTTCAAACAGGTATGTTTCCAAATCTTCTTCAAGCTATAATAATAATTGGAAAGGATATGGAAAATCTGAATTTAAAGGTGGAAATAAGTCTACAGTTGATGTAGCAAAGAGTAAGTCTGGTGGGGTTTCATCTGAGAAACCTAAAGTAGATGATCAGAAGGGTAGAAATCGAGATATTAAATGTTGGAAGTGTCAAGGTGTTGGACACATTAGTAGGGAGTGCCCTAATAGGAGAACTATGGTGGTGAGAAATGGGGAAGTTGTCACTGATGATGAGGAGCTGATAGTGACAAAGAGGAGGAAGCCATGCCTGAATTAGAAGACTGTAGTGATGAGGGTAGCATTGATGAGCCAGAAAAGGTTGAAATATTGGTTACTAGGCGTGCACTTAATACACAGCTGAAGGAAGATTGCCAGGAGGAGCAGCGAGAGAATTTATTCCACACTAGAGGCCTTGTGCAAGGGAGAGGTTGTAGTGTGATTGTCGATGGAGGAAGTTGTACTAATGTGGTAAGTACACTTCTAATTAACGATTGGAGTTGCCTACTGTACCCCATCCTAGACCATACAAACTACAATGGCTTAGCGATTGTGGTGAGGTTAAGGTAAATAGGCAAGCTTTAATTTCTCTAACCATTGGCAAATACCATGATGAAATATTATGTGACGTCGTTCCTATGCATGCTAGTGATCTTCTATTAGGAAGACCTTGGCAATTTGATAGACAAACAGTGCATAATGGCTACACCAATCGATACACTTTCACCAAAGATGGCAGAAAAACTACTTTAACACCATTGTCATCCAAAGAAGTGTATGAAGACCAATGTGCTTTGGAAAGATTGAGAGAAGAGGCCGAAAGAAAAGAGCGTGAGAGTAGAAAAAGCACTTTTGAGAGAGAGAAGAAAAAGAGTGAAAATAAAGAGAGTGATGAAAGTGAGTTGAGTGAAAGAAAGAGGGGAGTGAAAAGCAAAATAAAAATCGGCCTAGAGAGAAAAAGAGTAAGAATGTGAGCTTGATTGCTAGGACGAGTGAGGTTAGATATGCTTTGCATGCCAATCGACCTATATTTGTACTATTGTACAAAGGGGCTTGTTTGGCAACTAATGAGATTAACCAATCTTTGCCTAGTGTGTTTTCTGATTTATTGCAGGAATTTGAAGACGTGTTTCCTGAAGAGATGCCTAGAGGACTTCCACCTGTGAGAGGCATTGAGCATCAGATTGACTTCATTCCTGGAGCTGTCATACCCAACCGACCTGCCTATAGAACTAATCCTAGTGAGGCGAAGGAGATCCAGAAGCAGGTTGAGGAGTTGTTGGAGAAGGGGTATGTGAGAGAAAGTCTGAGTCCTTGTTCGGTTCCTGTAATATTAGTGCCTAAGAAGGACGGGACTTGGAGAATGTGTGTAGACTGCAGAGCCATCAACAAAATCACTGTAAAGTATCGTCATCCTATACCTAGGTTAGATGATATGTTGGATGAATTGTATGGTTCATGTTTGTTTACCAAAATTGATTTAAAATCTGGTTACTATCAAATTCGCATGAAAGTAGGCGATGAATGGAAAACTGCATTTAAGACTAAGTATGGTTTGTATGAATGGCTTGTCATGCCTTTTGGTCTTACAAATGCACCTAGTACTTTTATGCGATTGATGAATCATGTGTTGCGTGACTACTTAGGTAAATTTGTTGTGGTTTACTTTGATGATATTCTGATTTACTCTAAGTGTCTGAATGATCACGTTTTGCATGTGCGACTAGTGTTAACAAAGCTAAGAGAGGAGAAATTATATGCCAACCTTAAGAAGTGTAGTTTTTGCATGGATAAGGTTAATTTCCTAGGTTTTGTTGTCTCTAGTCAAGGAGTGGAGGTTGATGAGGAAAAGGTTAGGGCAATTAGGGAATGGCCTAGACCTAAGAGTGCTAGTGAAGTGCGGAGTTTTCATGGACTTGCTGGGTTTTATAGGAGATTCATCAAGGATTTTAGCACTATTGCTGCACCTTTGAATGAGTTAGTTAAGAAGAATGTTGGATTTGTATGGAGTGATACACAAGAACTTGCTTTTAATGAACTTAAAGAAAAATTGTGTAACGCACCATTGCTTGCTTTGCCTGATTTTGATAAAACTTTTGAAATTGAATGTGATGCTAGTGGTATAGGGATTGGAGCTGTTTTAATGCAGGATCACAGCCACTAATGTACTTCAGTGAAAAGTTGAGTGGAGCGGCATTGAAGTATCCAACATATGACAAGGAGTTGTATGCCTTAGTGCGTGCATTGCAAACATGGCAGCACTACCTTTGGCCTAAGGAGTTTGTCATACATACCGATCATGAGAGTTTGAAGCATCTAAAGAGTCAAGACAAACTCAATAGGAGGCATGCGAAATGGGTAGAATTCATTGAGACTTTCCCATATGTGATCAAGTACAAGCAAGGTAAGGAGAACATTGTTGCTGATGCACTTTCAAGAAGGTACGCTTTACTAAATTCTCTTAGTACTTCTTTGCTAGGATTTGAATTGGTAAAAGCAATGTATCTTACTGATGATGATTTTTCTGGAGTATTTTCTGCTTGTGTTGATGGGACTGGAATTAATGATTACTTTGTATCCAATGGATTTCTATTTAAAAAGAATAAGTTGTGCATTCCTAAAGGATCTGTAAGGGAATTGTTGGTTAAGGAAGCACATGGAGGGGGCTTAATGGGGCATTTCGGGGTAGATAAGACCTATGATATGCTACATGAACATTTCTTTTGGCCTGGCATGAGGCATGATGTGCATAAAATTTGTAAAACTTGCATTACATGTAAAGAGGCTAAATCTAAACTGCAACCACATGGACTATATAAACCATTGCCTGTTCCTGATGAACCCTGGACTGCTGTGTCTATGGATTTCGTTCTTGGCTTGCCTAGGACTAGGAAAGGTCATGATAGTATCTTTGTTGTGGTAGATCGATTTAGTAAAATGGCTCATTTTATCCCATGTCATAAAACTGATGATGCAACATATATTGCTGATTTGTTCTTTAGAGAGGTTGTGCGATTGCATGGCATACCTAAAAGCATTGTTAGTGATAGGGATGTAAAATTTTTGAGTCATTTCTGGAGAGTTTTGTGGGGAAAGTTGGGAACTAAGCTTATGTTTTCGACTACCTGTCATCCACAAACTGATGGGCAAACGGAGGTGGTTAATAGAACTTTGGTTCAATTGTTGAGGGCAATCATAGAGAAGAACATTAGGACTTGGGAGGATTGTTTACCATTTGTGGAATTTGCATATAATAGGGCTATTCATAGCACTACTCATTGTTCTCCATTTGAGATTGTTTATGGTTTTAATCCTCTATCTCCTATTGATTTATTGCCATTACCGCCTAACAAGTTTGTTAGTTTTGATGCTGAATCTAAAGCAGATTTTGTGAGGAAGCTACATAAACAGGTGAAAGACCGGATTGAGCAACAAAATGCCAAGGTAGCTTCAAGGGTGAACAAAGGAAGGAGACCTATGATTTTTCAACCCGGAGATTGGGTTTGGGTTCATTTTCGCAAGGAGCGGTTTCCAATACAACGAAAGTCTAAATTGAGTCCAAGAGGAGATGGTCCATTTCAGATACTTGAACGGATCAATGATAATGCCTATAAAGTGGACTTACCAGGTGAGTATAATGTTAGTGCAACCTTTAATGTTGCTGATCTTAGTCCTTTTGATGTAGGTGATGCTTTTGATTCGAGGACGAATCCTTTTGAGGAGAGGGGGAATGTTACAGAAGAGCCAACGGTCCAAAGTTTAGATCCGAATCAACATGAAGACCAAGTGGCAACCATGGAACCTCAAAGAAATTCAAGTCCAATAAGTTTTCCTCAAGGACCAATCACAAGAGCTAGAGCTAAGAAGATTCAACAAGCCTACAATAATCACTTCCAAGGCTTATTAGAGCATGCAAGGATGAATCACAAGGTTATCAAGGCTTTGGAACAAGGATGGAGCAAGTATACTTCAATATTTTTCAAGTAATCATCAAATAGAGCCAAGGAAAGCTGATTTGTGCAGAGAAACAAGAATGGCCGCCAGCCATTATCCCATGGCCGCCGGCCATGACTCCCCTGGCCAATTTTTCGAACTTTACAATTTTGCTCCAGAATGCTCATGGCCGCCTGCCATCTTTGATTGGCCGCCAGCCAACATTTAGGACGTATTGAATTCATTGTTTTGACGTTTTGTTTTCCTTTGTTTGGTTTATAAACCTATTTGGTTGTTTGTAAAGACAGATTATTGTTGAATGAAAAACCGAAGCTTTTGCTTGAAATCTTTGTGTTCTTGATAGAATACATGCTTTAGGAACATTCAAAGAAGATCGATCACCTTCTTTGTGGAGTGTTTCGCAATTAGGGTTTGTTATCCTAATTCTTTAAGATCAACAACCTAAGACAAATCTGATATCTAATCCTTCTTAGGGATTGAAATCAAAGGCATCCGTGGGTTTTCTATTCATTGTGTTGGGGGTTCGCAATATCCAAAGGGGTTCTCACGCATGAATACGAAGGTTCTCGTATCGAGAAATCTTATGCTCTGATACCAAATGATACGGAAAACCTTAGGTATATTAAACCTAGAACCCTATAACCGTAAGGGAATCAAATCCCTAAAGGACCGTCTTGAATAAGCAATTATTCACCGGAACTAGACCCCAATCGAACCTGTCAATTGAAACCTAAGTTATCAAAGAAGAATTTCCTCAACCGTTTAGATTAAAGAAATCCAAGAGAGTTCTTTTGCAAAGAACCAAAGAGAGAGTTTTCCCTCAAAGAAAATTAATTTCAATATAATATTGTCAAAGTCTCCCCTCAAAAATCATTCAAAAGGACATATATATAGTCCTCATAAAAGGTCCTAAACATACCCTAAAGAACCTTGGTATAGTCGTAGACACCATAACTGGTGATGGCAAACCGATTGATGAGTCAAAGGGGTTGAACGTCACGGGACACTCTCGATAAGTTCATAAATAAGTTCTTTCCAGAACTCAAAAGAGTAGAAACTCTCATATTTTCATTATCAAAGATGTATGTCATATATGTTACATCTCATAGATTTATATAGGCTTTTAATTAGCCTAAAAACTAAGCTACAATAAATAAGGAAAAATAACCTATCAATGACTCATAGAAATATGTAAAGACAAACTTGATAATTAAACAAGAAAATATGAAAAGACATAAAAAGAAATCCGAAAAGACACCGAAACTTAAATATCCCTAATAAATACAATAAATATCCCTAAGAAAATAATAAATATCCTAAAAAGATATAAACTTAAATATGATATGACGCCATCTGATTCTCATCAGAACCACTCGCATGAGGAAGCAACCTGGGAGGCTAAAAGCGACATACACCAGAAGTATCCGAATTTGTTCAAAGAATAAGGTATGAACTTCAACTTTTGAGGACAAAACTTTCTATAAGGGGGGTAGGTTATAAAGCCCCGAAGTTTTGATTTTAAATTAAAGCTTAAACCTTAATTAGAAGTCAACCGGATTTCTAAAGTCAACAAAACCCTAGTTTACCGTAACCGCTTTAATCCGGCATTCCTGTTTAAGAAACCCTAAGGGATTAAGAAAGAGTTTAGTGAGTAGAATAGTTCGTAATTATCCAAGGAAGCTTAAAAAGACTGGTTTAGTAAAACCGCGACTCGTTTTGAACCAGATCGGATACAGTTCTTGAAAAATGTGTCCCGGAGCTCGGAATAGTAAAAATATTCTGAATATACCGTTAGACTCCTAAAAATATAAAATTTTCAAAAATATCAATTTCATAATTTTTGGTAGCTAAAAATAGTAGATATCGCATTTATACGCGTATTTTCTTACTACCGATATTTAATTGTCATGTCTACTTTACATTACACTATTTACTACTATTCTACACTATTTATCTATCTCTACTTTTTCTTACAACCTACTCTTACAACCCATACAACTATTTCTTACACATTTTCATTTCCAATACAACTTCACATCTTTCATATCTTACTTTTAATTAATCAAAAGACAAAAAAAAATAAAATTTTCTCCTCCCCATTACACAAAAGTAGCGTCGGCCCCCCTCTTTCTTCTTCCCATTTCTTTTATTTTTCATTTATTTAATTAACACAAATTATCTCCCACATTTTCCTATAAATTACCCTTACATACTTCCACTTCTTTCACACTTCTCTTCTACTAAAGTTACTATACTAAAATCTCTCCAAGAATGTCCTCTCAAGAAGCTCTTCCAAGATTAGCTCTTTTAGGTAAATTTTCTTCAAGAATTTCATATGTTCATTTACTTAGTATGAGCTTAGTGTGTGTTTTTTAAAACCAAGAAGGTCAAGAAAACAATAATAGGTTCATACTTTGTTTTTGTTCATAATCTACTTTCCTTATGTTGTTTTTATGTTCATAAGTATCTAGTATATCTATATAACTATATATATTATTTAGAGCATGTAAGCTCATTGTTTTGCAATTTATTTACTTTCCTTACAATTTATTTACTTCCTTGCAATTTATTTACTTTCATGTTATTTTTTAAGACTGGTCTTTATAGTCTTAGAATTGTCCTCATCAAGTCAAAACATTTTCTTTTTCTTTTGGGACTAGTCTTTTCTTAGTCCCGGGATACCTTGATGAAGCTAAGGTTCTAATACTGGATTTATTTCCTTATTTTTAATAAGTTTAAGTTATAATCAAGGGGTGTGTTATGAGGTATCGGAGGAAGTGAATCCAAATTGAGTGGTGAAAGTTAAGAATTAAAGAGATGTCAATGGAATTATATTATAACTAGCAGATATAAGCATGAAGATGGGTCAATATGGTGTAAAGAATTAGAAACAAGAAGAAAAGGAGTTGCAGTGAACTAATGGAGATAGTGATTTGGGTAACTTTCGAGCACGAAATGGATAAAATGGAGATAGTGATTCGCCTAACTTTCGAGGACGCAAGTTTCTTTTAGGAGGGGAGAAATGTAATACAAAGATAAATAAATTATAAAGAAGGGCAAGTTTGTCATTTGATATAAAATAAGAGGGTTTTATGGTCAATCCTAAAGTATATAAAAGGATTATTAAAAAGATTCAAAGAGTCAAAGGATATTAAATAAGAAGGTTTTATGGTCAAAGTTGAAATATAATTTTATTGTGTTCACATGGAAAAAAAAAACTTGATTAAGATTGGATTTTGGCAGCTTAAATTGGACATGAACCTAGGGTTTTTCTTAAACAACATACCTCTATAAATATACCATTAACCTACGAGTTTGTCACACCATTCCTTAGTTAAAACCGTAAGAGATTTGGAGTACGTTTAAGACATTTGAAAACCGCCGGCTTATATATTCTTTCTTTGTCAACAAAAATCTAATTTTAATACACTTTGGTCACATGACAGACACATGACAGAAGATCAAAAGTCACGAATCCCTATATATTCTTTCTTTGTCTTTTCTTCAACAAAACCCTAAACCTAGATTCTTATCCTTTGAGAATTTATAGCCGCCAAAGGATTTAGAAGTCCATATCAAAATTGGAAAACATACATATCGATTGAAGGAGATTCAAAATCTAGAAGCGAAACACTAGAGTGGTTTTGGAGATGGTATTGAAAGTTTATACGACCATTGCTAGTCCCCAAAGCCTCCCAGGCTCATAGCAATCGACTCGGCTAGGCTCATACATGGAATGCATCCCTGGTGTGCCTTAGTTCCCTATAAATGAGCTCTGATACTGGGTCTCATTATCCAAACGAGTCCTCGGACCATACCAATCGACCTGCGTAGGAGTAGCACGCTACCAAATGTAAATTGTTCGATGCGATGCATGACTAATTTATTTTTGCTTAGGTCAAATTATTCATACATTCTTTAGAGTGACAAACTAATATCATACACATAACATAAATAATATAAACAATGCAATTATCCAATTGAATCATGGTTTCGATATGCTTTAGTATTATTTGGCATAGATACATCAAAGTCTCATTATCTATCCCACCCCATTCATATCGGTTTTTATCTTGTTCCTATAATTCTAATGCAATTAGTTACAAGCACAAACAAGCTAACAAAATAAGAGGAAAACTCACTCGGCCACTGGTCTCTTAGTAAAAGTAATCCGACGGTAGGGAATCGTCGATTTCAGGGTCACCTAAAAAGGAAGACATACCCTCATAAGTATTTCATCACTTAACTAATCCAAACTATTTAACAAAGCTAGTAAATTTGTAATTCTCGTCCTACACGAGAATTCTAACTTAAAACGGCCATAACTTGGTTGTTTTAACTCTGAATTTAGCAAATTATATACCGATTCCTATCTACTTCGAAAGATCTATCTAATTATAATATCATATTTAAGTTCTGAAAACTTTGAAGCTTCAAAAAGATCTGATAAGATCAAATCAGTAGCGAAAACAATTTTCTGAAAATTGATTTTGTGAAAGTTCATGAAGTTTCAACTATCCAAAGCAAGAATTCATACAATATGAACAAGTCACTAACATAAATGATATGTCATGAGATATATATGTGCATGTTCCTGATGATATTTAATAAAAGAAATTTTTTTAGAAAACTTTTTCCTTATAAGATTTTATGAAAAATCAACTTTAAAAGGCTCGTCTTGTATTCTTGACAATCCCCACTTGATTTCGAAGATTATTTCATATTGAATACACCGGCTTTGAAAGCTGTCGGCTTTCAACGTAAGCCGGCCCTATGCCGTCGGCGTAGATCTTCAGGAAGCCGATTCAACTTTTACGTGAAAATTTATTTTACGTAGCCTCTGATCAGTGTAAGCCATCTCTACACCGCCGGCCTATCCATGTAAGCCGCTGACGTTGAGCGATTACACTGCCGGCTTTAAGACAGTGCTAGTACTGTTCATCGTCTTCCTCACTGATCCGATTCTTTTTCTTTAAATTTTATATGTTAAAAACTTTACTAAACCGTTTTTAAGTATTTATATAACTTATACATAGTCAAATAACAATTCGTAACACTTCTATATATATATATATATATCTCGATCTTAGAAAATAACACTAGGTTTCCGGAGTTTTACCTCGTTTGAGTTCGTCTGATGAAATCCGAAGCTTGAAGTTGTGTTTATTACGTTCCTAAGGTTATTAGAAGTCAGTTATAATCCTTATATTTGAAAGAAAATCACTTAAATTACCTCAACTTACCTTTGAGCTCGTATTTAAGGGTTTTTAGTATGGTTTATCCTTTGATCCGAACTCGAAGGTTTCGATTGGTTTGTTTTCTGTCTTCAACTTGTTTTGGTGGTTAGGGAGGAGCAGTTTCGTTCTAGAGAGTTTGGGTATTAATGGGGTTTTTTTTATTCATAATTAGCTTTAAACTTATAAATATATAGAAGAGGAAATGGAGGACTTCGGCTGCGTTTTCTTCCGATTTTTCCTCCAATTTTCTCTTCACTTGACTTGTTGTTATCCTCCTCATAAATGTTAGTATGTTTTGGCAATTGGTGATTGGTTCTTATGTTGATCCTGTTGACTAATGTTGCATTATTGGAACCAAATTTCGGCTCTTCTTCTCCAAGGCAAATCCACCGAAATCAGTAGCTGAATTCATGTATATATATATATATTAGTTTATTATTTTAATTTAGTTTTAGGATCATTTAACAAGTTATACGAGTACAAATTAGCTAATGTTTGGGAGTTTTTGCACAAAAAAATATGTTTATAGAAGTATACAAAACATTTAGATTATCAAATAATACAAATTTAGGTTTTATATATACGTAGTTAGTTATTTGTACAATTTTATCTCTTGCAATTAAGATTTCTTAAGCTCATTAGGTCAATTTTTGTTTAGGCATTAACAGCTTAAGAAAACTCGGTTTAGAATACTAGCGTGATTCAATTATTTATTTGGAGTTTAGATTTTGAGTTATTCAACAATTTATGTTTTCGTTGGGTATTTATAATCTTAACAGTATATCTTTAGATCATCATTTTCATTTTATAAGCATAAATAATTGTTTACGTAATATTGGACTTAATACAAAAACTAAACTATATATATATATATATATCTTTAGTTTTGGTACTTGTCATGAAATCTTATTAGTAGTTATTTATTTTAACTAGGAGGCTTGAATTTAGGGTTTAAGTTTGAGAATAAGCTCATTACTACTTATTATTCAAATCTCGAATCATTATCGAGATAAAAAACAATCATTTAGTCTCTATATTTGTATTTTTCTATTTAAATCTGTTTGTATATCAAGTTTTCGATTTAAATTTTAGATGAAATCTTGAATTATTCATTCAAGATACAAAACCTTGTTTTTGGTATCAACTAGGGTTAAAGAATTTCTTTATTCGAATTCTAAGTCATTTATCTAACCAAATTCTAAATATTGATCTATTCTTGAACTTGATTAGAATCTAAATCTATTGTCTAGTTCATACAGTCTATCTTAGAATCATATCTTAGAATCTTATACTAGAGTTGAAAATTTTTGGGGTTTGCAAGGATCATTCATTTATGATATCTATTCCCTAAGCCCTTCATTTTAAATGAAAAATACACATTTTGAAGTTGAAAAATAGCTTTTCTAAATATGATTTCCTTTTTATCCGAATTTTCGAAAATGATTTTTGTTGAAATAAAATAGATCTTGAGCTTTCTAATACTTTCCTACTACCATCAAGCTATTACAAGTTATTTAAGAACATAGAACAAAAGTCTAATGCATGTATGAACTTAAAACAACTAGAACTAGTTTACTATACTAGTTATAAATGCATGAATACTATGATGGTTATGTGAATGATGAATATATGCACAAATCATTAACAATAACAACATAACTTGAAAATAAAACAAAATAATAGTAAAATAACTCAAATAACAAGATCTAAATCATAAACAAAATCAAAGCTACAAAAAAAAAGTTAGATCTACAAAATATAACTACTTTTAGCAAGAAAATAATAATAATAATACAAGAGAATAATCATGGATAAGAAGAGTGTTTCATTTTGGCATCATAATCCTTAGCTTTTAAGCTTATGGAAGCTTTGGACAAGGGTTTTATTAAAGGATCTTGAAGAAATAAGTGTAGGAGCTCAAATATAAATAGGGGCAGTAAGGTTTCTTGTAAGAACAAGAGAAAAAGAAGAGAGAAAGAGAGGGAAAATAGAGAGAAAAATGTAAGGAATGGTAAAGGTCGAAGGTGTAAATGAGAGAGAGAGATAGAATGAGTTAAAGACACATTAAATGAAGTAATAAAAAAATAAAATGGCAGCCTATACATTACAATAGCAGGCGTGAATTTTGGGAGGAGAAAGAGAGAGAGAATTTGGTTGGTTTTTAACTTGAAATTGTAATGTGTAATTAATGTGTAAGTGTTGCTTCTTAAAGAAGGGTTAAAAGAGATTTATTTTAATCAATTTGGAGTATTTCAAAGGACAAAAGGCAGCCAAAAAGGAGTCAAAATTTCTGTCATTAAGTGATAATAAAGTGTAGAAAGATTGAAGTGAAAAAGAAGTGATGTGTGAAATGTGTACTTAAAGGTATGGGTTTGTAAGAGTACTTTCTTAATAAATAAAATAAAAATAAGAAAAAAATAGAAAATTCATTTCGAATATTTGTAGCAGATTTTTCATAATTAAAATAAGATAATTAATTTATTTATTTTAGTGAATTATCAAATAAATTACCAGTATGATCAAAATACGCAAACATGAGCTATAATTGATATTTTTATAACCCGAAAAATTCTAAAAAATTATTTTATGAAAATAAAAATATTTTTTAAATATTTTTCAATTATTAAATTAATTTATTTTATTTTTAGTATCGGGTCTTAAACAGAATCTGATCCTGTAAAAACCCGAAATGAACTGAATTTTAGAAAAATATAATTTTCCATGATATATAAAATATTTATCTAAAAATATAAGGTTTTACGAGAGTAGTAAAATTGTGTAATGAATAGTAGTGAATAGTGCAAAAGACTAGTTGATTACCGGTAATAAAGAAATACGAATATAATCGTAAAATCAGATATTTCTAGTTATCGAAAAATTATAAAACTGATATTTTTGAAATCCTTATGAAAATACGAGTCTAACGGTATTAATGGTATATTTTTTATATCTCGAGCCCTAGGACATGCTTTTCGAAGTTTGTATCCAAACGGGTTCGAAATAGGTCAAAAATTTACCAATATGATATTTTTAAGCGACCTTATATTACTACGAGCTACTCTACACACTTAAACTACACCTCGGACTCTAGGGTTAAGAGCGCAAGATTGCCGGACTTAAACTACTGTATTCCACTTAGGGTTCCCGGGTGATTTTCCGGTTTAGATCTTTGCCAATTTGGAAACTGGGGATTATGTTTATACAACACAATTAATTTTTGAAATTTATTTTTGTAAGTATTTAATATCTCTTAATATTTTCGGAATTATTTGAATTGGGTTTTATTTCCGAAGGTTAATTGTTATTTACTTTTTAATAATTTTTTTTTGGGTTCTATATTACCCGATCTTATAAGTCAGAGTTACGTATAGAATTTTTCATACGTAGTGGTTTTGGATTTAAAGACCATTGAGTTCTTATTTTATTTTTAAGGATTCTCATTTTCTCAAGATTAAGAAATTTCTAGATTCGTTCATGATTTAAGGCTAGTCAAAGTTCGGTTTTAATTTGGAGTCATTTTTATAGTTTATTTTCGAGGTTTATTTTTGAATTATTTAATGAAATTTTTTGGGGCTTACAATATACCTAAGGTTCACATCATTTGGTATTAGAGCTCGGCTCTCAATCAGGTTACTTATCTTTCTAAATTATTCTTTGTCTTTGTTTTTGTCTTTTTGCTGTTTTTTTTTCTTTTGTGTTTGTCTCATATGAAAAAGATGAGTCTTTTAGGATTCTTGATAGAAATGTCAATTCTTTCAGGATTTAGGGTTTAGTATATATATTTAAAAAAAAAAGAGGAAAAAGTTCCATATTATAAAAAAAAAGAGAAAGAAAGAATGAAAAAAAAAGGAAATTCTTAATTAAAAAAAACTTTTTTGATTGAGGAAATTGTTTGCACATCCATTCTTGATTAAAGTTGTTGAATTATATTGGTATTCGATCTTGAAACTCTTGTTCTTGAATTCGTTTTGAATCATTCTTGTCTTTTGAAACTTGTTCTTGTTTGCCTTTCTTGATACACATTCTTTTAGCCTTTTCACTTTCGTCACAAGTGTTTTTCTTGATTAAAGATCGCTGAGTTCAATATAGGACTCGGGGAGTAGAACTTACGAATGGTAAAAGGCAACGAGAGGTGAGATCATCATCGAGAAAAGCCTAAGTGAGTAATGTACGAGTGGAGTGTCTTTTATTCGAGAGAAAACACGCGAGGGAGCATTGTGAGATATTATTATTGCTTTGTTCTAACTTTTTTTAAGTGTTCAAAAAAAAAAAGATAAGTTCCAAATCAAATTATGAAGAGTGACATGATGTAGGCATTAAATTGTACATGGAGTCTATGTCGAAGTCTTTTGAGCGAATGGTTCAAGTGAATGTCGAATCTAATGAGAGGTGGCAAAGATTAGAGGATAGGATAGCTGAGTTGGAGAGAAGACAACAACAACCGTAGCCTAGATGACAAGATAGGCAAGTGGGGAGGAGGATTCATGAAGAAGAATATGAAGCTAATCTTGTTGATGAAATCCAGACATATTGAAAGAGAAAATAAGAAAATTATTTGTGAAAAATCATATAAACAACATGATCTACAAGCTGTAAAATAAGAGTTGAAACAGCTAAAGAAAAATTTTGATGAATGGATGGAGAAGATTAGTGAAAGGAAATTGAACAAATTAGAGGAATCAAAGGTAAAAGTGTTAGGGTGAGCTAAAGAAGCCAATTTATGATTTTTATATTCCTGAAGAAAATGTTGTTGAGATTCTACAAGTAGAAATGAAGTCAGTAGGTGATGTCATTGTAGGGATGGTGGAAGAAGAGATTGAGATTGTTAAAAAAGTAAAGGTAAAAGATTCCATTAAGAGGGAAGAAGAAGAAAAAGTTGTTAACACTTCTGTGGTGGAAGTGGAGGAAGACAGGTTTGTTGTTACTGCTATTCCTTCTTATTTACAAGTTTAAGACAATTCATACCACCGGGAGAATTTATTTCAGGCTCGTTGTATGGTGCAAGGGAAAGTATGTAAATTGGCTGTTGATGGAGGAAGTTGTGCTAATGTGGTTTCTCAGGAGTTTGTTAAGAAAATGAGTGATGAGGATCATCTAGCATCGAGAATTCAAGAGCCAAAGTCTAGTGATCCACTCCATGGCATTGGAGGACCAATGACAAGAGCTAAAGCTAAACAAATGAAAGAAGCTTTGCACGGTCTAGTGATGGAAGTGATGGAGTTGCAAGAAAAGGAGTCAAACTCCACCAAAGAACAACCGACATTAATTCACATTATTCAAGCTTCCAAAGAGATGGTCAAAGGCTTGGAGAACCTCGAGATGAAAGTTACATTGAATGCTGAAGACTTCAAGAAGTGTGATAAAGCTTCTTGGACCGGTTATTAATAGTTGGACTTTTCCAACGCAACTTTTAGTCTCCAACAATGTTTTTTTTTAAGTTTTTTTTTATGCTGGGTTTATTATTTGTTTTAGGAATTGTTTTATGTCGACATTTTGGGTCTTTTCCCATGTGTCTTTTAGTCTTTTTCTTTTATTATATATAAACATATATGGTTGTAAACAGGAGAATATCATTGAATGAAAAACAGAATTTTGAGAGCACTCTCTCTTTTGTTCTTTGCAAAAGAACTCCTATTTCGATTTCTTCAATCTAAGCGCTTGGGGAAATCATCTTGATAACTCAGGTTTCAATCAACAGGTGTGGTTGGGGTCTAGTTCCGAATCCAATCTTGTTCAAGACGATCTTTAGGGTTTCGATTTCAAATTACGATCGCCGGGTTATAGGTTTAAAATACCTAGGGTTCGCATCAATGAGTTTGCAGGTGATCCCATATCCAAAGCCCTATTGTCACGCCTCAAAGGGTACCCAAAACGTGACAGTTCACTACACTTGATATTTAAACTTAAGTATGACAACCTTAGTCATTCCATAAGTTTACATATCAGGTGTAAGGTGTACTTGCACAACTTTTAGGATCACACTTTGAATCGGATAGTCTAAAGAAGGCATACATTAGCATTAAGAATAGAAATTACAACGAGATAAATAAGTTAAGTCTTTACAAAAGTCAAGGGGGCATACCCCCACCAAAAATAACAATGGAAGTCTATCCGGTCTAAAACCATATTACAATCATTAGGGTTTATGCTAACGAGATTTTTCTAGAAGTCCACGCCTCTAGCTAGGTCCTGACTTCTTCAAAAGCTCATTCATCCAAAAGATAACCCTGTTAAATGTGTCCTCTCGGAACAACCAAAAATAGGAACACCACAACAAACTATCGGGGTGTAAGCTACAAGCTTAGTGAGATTCAATTCCAAATATTTAATACTCAACAATAGTATATAACAGACAAGTTATTAGCAACCATATGAATGCACAAGCATATGAGCATACAATACATAAGACCATCCGAAAATCTTATGTTGAATGGATTTACACCCTCCATTTAGGGTTAGGTGTTTCAGGCCCATACGACCATCATTTAATTACTTCTCACTCCTTATTATGGTTGATACAGGTGCCCATCCACCACGTTTAAGTTTTTACTGTGGTTTATACAGATGCCCACCCACGCACATTTCAGTTTCGGCCCATACGCTAACAGCCGAATTTACAGGCCCCTCGTTGCCCGAATTATTATGCCTTCTTCCCACAAAGGTATAATAACTCATGCAATGTGACTCACTACGTGATATGCATGTACAGTTTATTCATATAATCGTGGCATATTAATTAAGCAGATTAAGTGCGATCATAGAGGATTTTAGACAATCCAAGTCTATACTAGCTCATACAATGATTTATCAACAAGTCTCGCCTTGATATACTTATCATTCATTCAACCAAGATTATGTCACAATCATCGTAATTTTATCTTTTCCTAATTCTAATACCACTACGATTACAAACACATACATAATCACAACTATTTAAGAAATGAACTCACTCGACCATGGAGAGAAATCCATTAGTCGTAGTAGTCCTCGGGGAGTGGAAATCCGTCCTCCAAATCACCTAAGTACAAGGATTACCCGAAATGAGTATTTCTTATAAGGTTCTAACGACTTAACAATTCTAACTACTAAGTTCGTCAATTTCCGCATAAGATAAAGTCCTAACTTTAAATGACCATATCTAACTCATTTTAACTTGGAATTAAGCATATAATATATCGATTTCTATCTACTTCGAAAGATCTATCTATTCCTAACATTATTTTCAAGTTTCAAAAATATTTAGGTCACGAAACAGAGGGATCGGTTCTGGTCGTTCGAAAACTTCAATTCCGAAAAAATAGTTTTGTGGATGTTTGTGATGTTTCTAGCATATAGTTCAACTACACATGCAATATCGATGATTTCCTATAATGAATGATACGATATGAACTTGATGTATGCATGCTTTTGACATTATTTACCAAAAGAAAAAATAAGAAACTTCTTATTTGTGTAACTCTATGACTATACACTTTCAAGAAAACTAGTTTCCCAACTTAGACCATCTCATTTGTTTTGGAGTTATTTCTTCAAGAAAATTAATTTATCCTTGTCTAAATTGAGTCTTCATTATACCCATTACCCAAGCCTTCATTTCTACATAAAAACTTGCATTTTACACTTTGCAAATATGGTTTCAAATAGGATTCATCCAAAAATCCGAATTTCTTGAAATTAAATTTTTGCATTATTCTTTTGGGAAAAACTTGTCTAATGCATTAAAACTTAAGACTTTAAGATACCTATTACTTAAGGACTCCATTTAATGCAGAAAACTTCTATTTTGAACTTAGATGATAGGTGTTCTTATGACCTATATTCAAAATTACGAATTTCATATGTTGAGTACTAACTCAAAATTTTCCATCTAGATTCCACTTCTTGTTTTATACATTAATCTCATCAAAACTCATTTCAACTTAGAAAAATCACTACTTAATGATACCTATTACCTATACCCTTCATTTTTCACATAAAACATGAGTTTTAAAATTGATAAAAGGGTTTTTAAAATAGGGTCTTGAAATCATACGAATTTGTCTTTGAACATTTTAAACAAAAACTCTTTCTTTGTAAGTTCCTTGCTTTATTTCCCTAAGGATCTACCAACTACAACATTCATATACACAAAATAAAGCCTTTATAAGCATTAATGCGTGAAAACATAAATCATCCATAAGATCATGAATGTCAAGCATGGTATAAGCATCTAAAAGCTAGATCTACTACTTATGATGTATGAAATGAAGTTTAAAAGCATGAACATGAAATTTTTATGCTAGATCTCAACTTTACTCCACTTTCTACATGCGTGATCATGAAGATATTTCAACAAAAACTCAATCAAACACAAGATCTACTCTTGTGATGGCTTGATATTCATGTAGTAGCATTTTCTTGTCCCTAGCAAGTGCTCATGGGGCCTTTGAGTGAAAACACTCATGAATAATCTTGCCATTACAAGATTAAATGGTAGTAAGGCTTAGGAATCATCACCTAAAGTTGGATCTAGTGAAGAAATGAAGAAGATTTAAGCTTGTGGGGTGTGTGTGTGATGGGGCTAGGGCTCACAGCAATGAGGAGGAAGAAGAGAGAGTTTTGTGAGTTTTTGAAACAATTGGAATAAAATGAAAGAGAGAGAAAATAAAAGATTATATATATTATATAGAAATCGAAGAAAAGCCGGACCTAGGGTTCCTAGGTTGCTAGTACTAATCCTATTAGGGTTTTGATTTCTGATTTGCGAAGTTTACTCGATTACTAAGAAAACCGGGGTTTACACCTATAGCCTTCGATGGTTGAATTCCCTGAATGTTATACATATACATAAACAGGCACAAGTATCCATTGCTGTAAGAGATTATTCTGACACTATCACTTGTGATGTGGCTCCTATGGATTGTGCTCAAATATTACTAGGTAGGTCATGGTAATTTGATAGGCGAGTTATCTATGATGGATATCAAAACACCTATTGAATACAAAAAGATGGACAGACATTTTTATTGCTTCCAATGACTTTAAATGAAGCTCAACAGGAGATATTTGAATATATTCAGGCTAAGGGTCAAAGGAATTTATCTTTATTTCCTTGTAGGTCTTCCAAGACAAGAAAGAAACCATCTCAAAAGTTGAAGGAGATTCAAAATGTTTCAAATGATGTTTCACCTCAATTGAATGCCAAGATTCGAGGTTGAATCTTTTCCAGGAAAGGGAGAATGATGTGGCTTGTAGACGGCATTCGACATGCATAAAATGTAAAATTTAAATTCCGAAGCTTACACTAGCAGCATATGATATGCGCGAGAATTATTTGAGACTTTTCAGTTTCATTATTTAAGACTTTTCAGTTTTAGTATTTATGGCTTGTTAGTTTCATTTTTTGGAGACTTTTCAGTTTACTTTGTTTGTTATATATATTAGTTTTGGTTTTTGTATGGACAATTAACTTTTGAATGAAATATTTTTGAGAGATTTTTCTTTTGGTTCCATTGCGAACTTGTGATCTTATCAAGATTAATTTCTTGTGGCGATCCTTCAATTCTATACCTTTCGTTCTAGTTTGAAATACATTTCATGGTAAAAGGTTCCATCTTTATATATTTGTGGTTTGAGTTTGAGATACAACTTCGGGTCAAGATCTATCCCCGATCTGATTTAGCTTTCCTATAGACCTGCTTTCGAATCGAGTTGTAAGGTTTTAGGTTTAATATACCTAAGGTTCACATTAGAAAAGTTATGCACGATGGGTATCGAAATGTATACTCATTTGTCATGGATGGTAAGAGTGTGAAATTACACCATTGTCTCCTAGACAAATTTATGACGATCAGAAGAAAATTAAAGAGACAATTAAGCAGAAAAGAAAAGATGAGAAAGAGAGCGTGAGTGCAAGAGGGAAAAACAAGAGTGGGAAAAATCATGAGATGGGCAAAACACATATCTATTTGAGAGAAGGAAGAGAGAGAAGTGATAAGCTAGAAGAAAAGAGTAAAGAACTTGAGAGTAGTGAAAGAAAATTGAGTTTTTATGCAAAAGGAAGGGATGTTAAGAGTGCTACTTGTTTAAAACAGCTAATGATTGTATTTATGTATAAAGGGGCTTATTTTAATACTAATGACCTTAAACCCTCTTTTCCTAGTTTGTTTCTCCACTTTTGCAGGAATATAGTGATTTGTTTCCTAAAGAAGTCTAGCAAGATTACCACCTATGCGAGGGATAATGCATCGAATAGATTTCGTTCTAGGAGCTGCCTCCCGAATCAGCCTGCATATAGGTGCAATCCAGAAGAAGCTAAGGAAATTTAGAAGCAAGTTGATGAGCTTATGACTAAAGCCTATGTGAGGGAAAGCCTTAGTCCCTGTGCAGTATCGGTGTTATTACCCAAGAAGGACAGAACTTGGAGAATGTGGATTAATTGTTGAGCCATCAATAAAATCACTGTAACGTATAGGCATCCAATTCCTAGGTTAGATGATATGCTTGATAAATTGTATGGTTCTTGTGTTTTCTCCAAAATTGATTTGAAAAGTGGGTATCATCAAATTAGACTAAGGGTTAGTGATGAATGGAAAATGGCTTTTAAAACGAAATATGGCTTGTATGAGTGATTAGTCATGCCATTCGATCTAACTAACGCATCTAGTACTTTTATGAGACTTATGAATCATGTTTTAAGGGCTTTTAATGGTAAGTTTGTTGTAGTCTATTTTGATGATATTTTGGTATACAGTAAAAACAATGAAGATCATATGCACCACATGCATTTTGATACGAAAAACCTTAGGTATATTATACCTAAGACCCAACATTCGTCAAATGAAATTGAACCCCAAGGATAGTCTAAGAAACCTGGTGGAAAACCGCGACCCGTTGGTTGAGTAATCCTAAGAATCTTAATATAAGGATCTTGACCCTTTATGAAATACAAACCAAGAAACTTGGTATAAAGGAGGACACCACAATTGGGGATGGAAAACCCGATTGATAAGTCAAAGGGGTTGAACGCCACGAGAAACTCCCGATAAGTTCATGAGTAAGTTCTTTCCATAACTTAAAGAGAAGAAAATCTCATATTTTCATTATCGAAGATATACCATATATGTTACATCTCATAGGTTTATATAGGCTTTTAATTAGCCTAAAAACTAAGCTATAATAAATAAGGGAAAATAACCTATTAATGACTCTTAGGGATATGTAAAGAGAAACTTGACAACTAAACAAGGAAATATGAAAAGACATAAAAAGAAATTCGAAAAGACACAGAAACTTAAATATCCCTGAGAAAATAATAAATATCCTAAAAAGACATAAACTTAAATATGATATATATATATATATATATATTGTTGATGCCATCTGATTCTCATCATTCTCTCCTTGTCGAAAAAGATTTGTCCTCGAATCTTCAAATTGATGCGAACTACAAGCCACCTGCCTCGAAACTCAACATCAATATGCTTGAAAACATCGTTCCTCCTCGAAAAAGATTCATCCTCGAATTTCGAAATTGATGTGAACCACAAGCGACCTGCCTTGAGACACAACACCCATACGCTTGGAAGCATCGTTCCTCTTTCCTTAAAAAGATTCATCATTGAATCTCCAAATTGATGCGAACCACAACAGACCTGCCTTGAGACCCAACACCAATATGCTTGGAGATAACTCACTCGAAAGTCTGATCAGTAAGTGACAAACCTTCAACCTAATGACTTTTTTTTCTTTTTTTTTTTTAGTTTCAAGCCCTAAACAAGAAACATAATTAAAAGAAATCAGTCCCTTTTTTTTCACTCTTCTTCTTTTCTTTTTAATATAATAAAGATATTAAAACTGCTATACATAAAATCAAGACAAACAAAGGATATGAACGACTTGAGTTACCTCTAGTCGAACTGGATATGGATTCTTAGAATACCAAAAGCTCTGATACCAAATGATACGAAAAACCTTCGGTATATTAAACCTAAAACCCAACGCTCGTCAAATGGAATTGAACCTCAAGGATAGTCTAAGAAACCTGGTGGAAAATCGTGACCCGTTGGTTGAGTAATCCTAAGAACCTTAATATAAGGATCTTGACCCTTTAGGAAATACAAACCAAGAACCTTGGTATAAAGAAGGATGCCACAATCGTGGATGGAAAACCCGATTGATAAGTCAAAGGGGTTGAATGCCACGGGAAACTCCCGATAAGTTCATAAGTAAGTTCTTTACAGAACTTAAAGAGAAGAAAATCTCATATTTTTATTATCAAAGATATATATATTACATCCCATAGGTTTATATAGGCTTTTAATTAGCCTAAAAACTAAGCTACAATAAATAAGGGAAAATAACCTATTAATGACTCCTAGGGATATGTAAAGACAAACTTGACAATAAACAACCTATTAATCACTCCTAAGAATATATAAAGACAAACTTGACAATTAAACAAGGAAATATGAAAAGACATAAAAAGAAATCCAAAAAGACATAGAAACTTAAATATCCCTAATAAATACAATAAATATCCCTAAGAAAATAATAAATATCCTAAAAAGACATAAACTTAAATATGATATGTATATATATATATATATATATATATGTTGACGCAATCTGATTCTCATCACATTTGGTATTTGATGTTTTAAGAAATGAGAAGTTGTTTGCTAACCTCAAAAATGTTCTTTTTGCATTGATCAGGTTGTGTTTTGGGATATGTAGTAAGTACTAAAGGAATACATGATGATGAAGAGAAGGTCAAGGCAATTACGGAATGGCCTAGACCTACTACAGTTAATGAGGTAAGAAGTTTTCATGGTTTGATAGGAGATTTGTGTGAGATTTTAGTAGCATAGCCGCACCCCCATTGACAAAAAAACATTAAGAAGCGTGTAGGTTTCAAGTAGACAGGTGGAAAGAACATGCATTTAATTTGCTCAAGGAGAAACTTGTTTCTGCCTATATTGACTTTAGCTGATTTTGATAGAACATTTGAGATAGAATGTGATGCTTTTGGTTGTGGTATAGGAGTTGTTTTGATGCAGGAAAGGAAGCCAGTCTAATTTGAAACGAACCACACCAACCTATGAACGAGACCCACTATCGAGATCTGGAAACAAAATCCCTGGATCGACTAAGAAAACTAGTGCAAACCGTGACCCATTACCTATATGCAGGCAAGAAGCTTGGTATAATCAAAGATGCCATAACAGGTGATGGCAAACCAATTGATAAGTCAAAAGAGTTGAACGCCATGGGAAACTCTAAATAAGTTCATAAATAAGTTCTTTCCAGAGAAAAAACTCTCATATTTTCGTTATAAAAGATATGTCATATATGTTACATCCCATAGGTTTATATAGGCTTTTAATTAGCCTAAAAACTAAGCTATAATAAATAAGGAAAAATAACCTATTAATGACTCCTAAGGACATGTAAAGACAAACTTGACAATAAATAATCTATTAATGACTCCTAGGAATATGTAAAGACAAACTTAACAATTAAATAAGGAAATATGAAAAGACATAAAAGGAAATCCAAGAAGACGCAAAAACTTAAATATTCCTAATAAATACAATAAATATCCCTAAGAAAATAACAAATATCCTAAAAGACATAAACTTAAATATGATATGTATATATATATATATATATTGTTGATGCCATCTGATTCTCATCACAATCGCTTTCTTTAGCGAGAAGTTGAGTGGAGACACCTTGAACTATCTAACTTATGATGAGGAGTTATATATCTTGGTTCTTGCTCTACAGACGTGGCAACACTACTTGTGGCCTAAGGAGTTTGTCATCTATACTGATCACAAATCCCTAAAGCATTTGAAGGGACAAGACAAGTTGAACCGAAGGCATGCAAAGTGGATAGAGTTCATTGAGGCATTCCGTATGTAATCAAGTACAAACAAGGTAAGGAAAATGTCATGGCAGATGCATTGTCTCAAAGGTACATCTTAATCTCTACTTTATATACAAAATTGTTGGGTTTTGAGTACTTAAAGATTTATATGCAAAGGATCCAGATTTTGCTATACGTGGCATGTGAAAAAGTAGCGTTTGGAAAATTCTATAGCCACGATGGATACTTATTTAAAGAGAAATGATAATGTGTACCTAATAGTTCCAGAGTTGCTTGTGAGAGAGTGATGAGGATCATCAAGCATCAATGGGTCCAAAGTTCAAATCCAACGATCCATTGCAAGATATTGGAGGTCCCATGACAAGAGCTAAGGCTCAACGAATGAGGGAGGCATTGCAAGGACTTGTTATGGAGTTGCAAGAGAAGGAATTGCATTTATCCACCAATAAAAATGAGTCAAAAGTGTTTAACATCATCAAAATAAGCTCCGGAGGGGCTCTAAATGGAAAACAAGTGAAATAGAGCAAAGAAGGAGCCAAGAAGTGCCCTGCAGGATTAATGGCCGCTAGTAGTTACTTATTTTTGTCAGTTACATGTCTTTAATTTCTTTGTCAGTTATGTCTTTAATTTCTTTGTCAGTTACAGTCAGCTATTTATGTTTGTCAGTTACATATCATTAATTTCTTTGTATGTAAAGAGCTATATATTAAGCCTTGGTTCTAAGGTTTGAAAACAAGACAATTTATATGAATGTTATTCATTCTCTTTGAGAGAAAACTCCATCTTGTTCCTTGTGAACGAATTTCCATTTGATTTTCTTGATCTAAACACTCAAGGAGGTCGACGTGATAACTAGGTTGCGATCAACAGGTTTGTTCGAGGTCTAGTTCCATTCCATTCATTGATAATTAGGTTGCAATCAACAGGTTTGATTGAGGTCTAATTCCATCCTACGACGACTTGTCTCAAGACGATCCTCGGGTTCCAATTCCAATCAACGATTTGGGGGTTCTAGGTTTAATATACCTAGGGTTACCATATCAGAGAGTCCCATGGGGGAGGTTTGATGGGACCCTTCGGTGTTCAGAAAACACTAGATGTTTTGGAAGAACACTTCTTTTGGCTCATATGAGGCGAGATGTTGAAAGGTTGTGCAAAAGGTATATTATTTGCAAACAGGCGAAATCTAAAGTTAAACCCCATGGTATGTATACACCTTTACCTATACATAGTAAACCTTAGGTAGAATTATCCATGGATTTTGTTTTGGGTTTACTTAGGTCCAATAGAGGTCATGATTCTGTGTTTGTGATTGTTGACAGATTTTCTAAAATGGCTCATTTTATTCCCTATTATAGAACTAATGATGTAACTTATATTGCTTACTTGTTCTTTCAGGAAGTTGTGCGCTTGCATGAAGTTCCTCAAAGTATCGTGTCTGATAGGGATGCAAAATTTTTGAGTCACTTCTAGACGGATGGACAGATAGAAGTTGTTAATAGGACTTTGTCTCAATTGTTAAGAACTATAATTAAAAGGAATTTAAAAAGATTGGGAAGCATGTTTGCTGCACGTAGAGTTTGCATATAATAGACCTGTTCATTCAGCAACTAAATTTTCACCTTTTGAAATCGTGTATGGATTTAATCCACTCACTCCTCTTGATTTACTCCCATTACCTATAAATGAACAAACAAATTTAGATGGGAAATAGAAGGCAGAATTGGTCAAGCAATTGGATGAAAAGGTTCACCAGCACATTAAGCGACGAACGGAGCAATATGCTAAGCAAGTCAATAAAGGGCATAAGAAGATCGTTTTCGAACTAGGTGATTGGGTATAGGTGCAAGGATAATTGAAAATGTTTACAAGCTGGATCTTCCAGGTGAGTATAATGTTAGTGCGACTTTTAATGTTTCTGACTTGTCTCCTTTCGACATAGATGACGCTGATTCGAGGTCCAATCCTTTTGAAGAGAGGGGGAATACTGAGGGAGCATGTAAGCCCCGGTTTTCCTTGTAACCAAGCTTGACTTCGTGAGCCGAATCGGAAACCGAAACCCTAAACCGGAATAGCTAGGGTTAGCAAGAACCCTAGAAACCCTAAGTCCGGCTCCATCGAGAATAAAACCATAAATCTTTTGAGAGCAAGTTAATATAGTTTATAGTTCCAAAGAATATAACGAAACTTTAAAAGTTCAATTTTCGGGAAATTATCTATTTCGAACCCGACCGGGATCCGTTCAGGAAAACCGTCCCCCGAGACTCGGAATTAGAAAAATATTCCATAATACTCATTAAGACCTAAATTTAATAAGGAATTCAAAAATATATTTTTTGTAATTTTTCGGTTTATAAAAATTCAATTGTAGCCTTTATATCGTATTTTCTTTACTAACCAGTAACTTAATTGTCTAATTTACTATTTATTACTATTCACAAGTATAAGCCCATACCCTACTCATACTCACAAACCAGACCCCTATTCTTATATCCTTACAACCAAACCATACCTTATGACATCACATTCCTTATATTTACTTTTCCAACACATTTTAATTTAAAATTGTACAAAAATATTTTCCTCTCCCTCTCCTCTCCTTATGGCCGGCGTGACCCCTCCCTTTTCCCCTCAATTGTTTTATTTTTCCTTTGTTATTTTAATCAACACAAACCCCAATTCAACTTACTATAAATATTCTTTTATGCTTCATTCTCTTTCTTCATTTTCACTTTTTCAAAATTTCAAAACTCTCCCCCTTTTTTTTCTCTTCTTGCCATGAGCTTCATACATACACACACTCTCTCACACAACAATTTTCTTTCTTCAACTCCTCTTGTTCCAAAGCCTAAATAGGTATAGATCTAAACTATACTACCACAAAGATATGTAATGGCTAGATCATTCATGTGTGGATTCAAAAAAATCCCTATGAGCTTCATGCTAGGGATATGAAACCACTAGAACATGAATATCAAGTTATCACATGTTGTGGATCTTGTGATTAAAGCTTATGTTTTTACCATAATCATAACATATGAACATATAGTAATGATTTCATGATAAGTAGTATACTTCATTTCATGAAATTAACATGATCACTACACTTAGATCTAGCTCTTAAACATTTATTCTCTCGCATGATATTGTAGATCTCATGTATTTATTATGTGTAGAATGGGTAAATGGTCATAAGTATCTTTTCTTATGTAAATGAATGTTTTATTACTTCTAGAAGTTAGGATATTTATGAATATGAGTGAAAAAGCTCAAGAACAACTTTGGTTTTATAAAAACAAACTTCTGTAAAATCGGATGGAAAATGAGTTGCATTTTGAAAACCTATTTTTCAACTCCAAAACATGATATTTATGTGAAAAATGAAGAGCTTATGGAATAGGTAACAATAGGAAATGATTTTTGTAAGTTAATGATAGATCTACTAAGAGAAATTTGTTAAATAAGAAATAGTTACAAGATAGAAAAATTTGATCTTAAGATAGTTATATGAAATTCGTAACTAGGAAAAGATGATATATAAACAACATGATCTAGGTGTAAAACAAGAGTTGAAACAGCTAAAGAAAAATTTTGATGAATGGATGGAGAAGATTAGTGAAAGGACATTGAACAAATTAGAGGAATCAGAGGTAAAAATGGTTAAGGTTGAGCCAAAGCAGCCAATTTCTAATTTTTATATTCCTGAAGAAAAGGTTGTTGAGCTTCCACAGGTAGAAACAAAGTTAGAAGGTGATGTCATTGTAGGAATGGTGGAAGAAGAGATTGAGACTATTAAAGAAGTGAAGGTAAAAGATTCCATTGAGAGGGAGGAAGAAGAAAAAGTTGTTAATACTTCTGTAGTGCAAGTGGAGGAAGACAAGTCTATTGTTACTGCTATTCCTTCTCATTTACAGGTCCAAGACAATTCATGCCACCGAAGAATTTATTTCAGGCTCGTTGTATGGTGCAGGGGAAAGTATGTAAATTGGTTATTGATGGAGGAAGCTGTGCTAATGTGGTTTCTTCAGGAAGAAAATGGGTTTGCAGGTGATCCCACATCCAAGCCTATAGCCTTCGATGGTTGAATTCCCTAAATGTTATATATATATATATATATATATATACATAAATAGGCACAAGTATCCATTGTTGTAAGAGATTATTCTGACACTCACTTGTGATGTGGCTCCTATGGATTGTGCTCAAACATTACTAGGTAGGTCATGGCAATTTGATAGGCGAGTTATTTATGATGGATATCAAAACACCTATCAGATACAGAAAGATGGATAGACATTTTTATTGCTTCTAAAGACCTTGGATGAAGCTCAATAGGAGAGATTTGAACATATTCAAGCTAAGGTCAAAGGAATTTATCTTTGTTTCCATGTAGGTCTTCCAATACAAGAAAGAAACCACCTCAAAAGTTTAAGGAGATTGAACATGTTTCAAATGATGTTTCACCTCAATTGAATGCCAAGATTCGAAGTCGAATCTTTTCCAAGAAAGGGAGAATGATGTGGCCTTTAAATGGCGTTCGACATGCACATAATGCAAATTTTAAATGCCGAAGCTTACACTACCAGCGTATGATATGCGCGAGAATTATTTGAGACTTTTTAGTTTCATTATTTAAGACTTTTTCGGTTTTATTATTTAAGACTTTTCGTTTCATTATTTAAGATTTTTCAGTTTTAGTATTTATGACTTGTCAGTTTCATTTTTTCGAAGACTTTTCAATTTCCTTTGTTTGTTATATATATTTGGTTTTGGTTTTTGTATGGACAATTAACTTTTGAACGAAATATTTTTGAGAGAGTTTTCTCCTTTGGTTCCATTGCGAACTTGTGATCTTATCAAGATTAATTTCTTGTGGCGATCCTTCGATTCTATACCTTTTGTTCTAGTTTGAAATACAATCCAGGGTGAAAGGTTCCATCTTTATATATCTGTGGTTTGAGTTTGAGATACAACTTCGGGTCAAGATCCATCCCCGATCTAATTTAGCTTTCCTGTAGACCTACTTCCGAATCGAGTCGTAAGGTTTCAGGTTTAATATACCTGACGTTCACATCAATTTTGATGTCATTAAATCGTAATTTTAAACCTGAATCTTTTCTTATATGAATCAAGAACTATACTTTAGCTTGTATAAATAGTTCTTGAATTAATCACTTGAATCTAGGTTAAATCAATATCTTGCTCAACAATTATTTGAATAACAACCTTGATCATAAAACCCTAACTTTCTAGGTGTGTCATGACTATATCAGATACACTTGAAAATTCTTTGAGTTCAATTACAAGATCATTCCTCTTAAGTCCTTATAGGGCTGAAACATATCGTAGTGATACATTTAGGGTTTTCTATATTATTTTACTTCGTAATCTCGTTGAAATTTATCTCTTGTGCATGTAAGATACTTGATTATAATTTATGATATGCATAAGATTCTAGCATAACCAAAATATAACATCAAGCATGCATAAGTTTATATAAGCTAATGTGTTCTTAAATTATGTTAATTTAGTCATACAAATCATATCTTTCCTAAGTTCTTAGGGCGTAGAGGTGTATATGCATTTGTATATTTCTAATTTTATTTATATTATTTATAATCTATTATTACATCTAAATATGTTAATGCATTTAAACTAGTTTCCTATTATGTTTATATTATGTTAAAATACCACATTTATTCCTATTTTATTAAATAAATTCCTATAATTAAAATAATTAATTATTTATCTTAAAATTAGTATTTTAATATTTGAACACATTATTTACATTTATTTTATATTGATTTGATTAGAAAAAATTTACCATAAATTTCAATATTTCATTCCCTATAGAAAAATGGTGTGCACCGTAACTTTAATAAATCGGTTTACTATCTTAAACTAGGGTTCTTAAACTCAAATTTTTATTTAAAGTTTCAAACACATATATTTACATGTTTATCAATTCATTTGGCCTAAACTAATTTGTTAATTATGGTTTAAATTTTAATTGATTCAAAACTGTCCAGAAACAGGGGATACACAGCGTCGACTGATCGATTCACTCAATTTTGACCGTCTATCCATCCGGTTCTTGGCCAGTTCTTTACACCACATTAAAGTAGACTGCTTAAGCTTTCAAAAAGTTATAATCTCACCCAAAAAGGAGTAGAAAAAGTCACCGGTTCAACCATAAACATTCACGTTATCACCACTGATCGAACACTGTATTGCCCTGATTTTCTATTTTTTATTTTAATCTTTTAAAAATAGTAAATATATTTCAAAAATTACAAAAATTTACAGTTTATATATAGAAATGTTAGACTATCACTTTTATAAATTTCATCCAAAAATAAATTCATTTAATATTTTATTTAAATTTGATAATCCAAGCTGTCTGGACTGATATATATGCATAGAAATTGATTTTCTAGCATATTTAAATCATCTAAAACATGTTTATGGGTTTTGGTTTATAGGCTTGATATTTTCTTGTGTTCACATTGTGGATATTTAAAGGGTAATTTGGTCATTCCACATGTGTTAGAATTCTCTAGAGTTTAGGTTTTTATAATGTGTGTGAAGGTGTATGGTAATGCATGGTTATGGGCTTTGACGGGCTAATGGGCTTTGATTTATCAAGCTTTATGGGCTTTGGTTTATGGCTTGAATGTAATGTTAATGGACTTAGGGTTTTAACATTAGAAATTGAATCTAATTAAAGAAATGGATTTAATTAGATTATGAGCTTTGGGGAATTAGAAATAGATTTGGGAAGGAAGAAAAGAAAGTTTACTAATTACATTAGAAATTGAATCTAATTAAAGAAAAATTAATATCTCACTTGAATTTAGGTTTTAGGGGTTTAGGAATTGAGATTTGAATGAAAATATTTAGTTCTAAAATTCTAAGGTTTAAGGAGTTGGAATTTAGGCTAAAATATCTAAATTGGTTATTTAGGATTTTAGATGATTAAACTTAATTAATAAATTTCGTTTGATAGGAAAGCTTTGATTAATTTAAATTTGTTGAAAGAGGTAATTGGTATTGCTTACTAGGTTAAATTAGTATTTATGGCATTAGAATTTATATTTTCAATTAAATTTCTTTTTTTATTCCTAGCTATGTTAAATTATCAAAATTTTCACTTATGTGATTAAGGTTTTTAGTCCCGATAGGTCAAATTAGGGTATTGCACTCAAAAGAATTAGAAAATTCTAAATTTCATGCTTATGCAGTCAAAATTTTTATTTGAGCTCTAGTTTGGTAGATATTAATCAGTTTCTATTTCCATCGCGTATTTTTCAACTCTAGTGATTCATCTTCAAATTATTGTTTACTATCTACCAGGCCCTAAAAATTAATCGAGTCATTCTACGTTTGATATTTATAGTCATAGGTATATGATTAGTGAGTTATTGATTGTGTTACGAAATCTTATCTTTTATTATCTAGGAATATTTTCTTGATTGCTGATGATTGTAAATTTTCTAATGCTACTTTAGGGTTTAAAAAAATATATGTAGACTTTATTATTATTATTATTATTATTATTATTATTATTATTATTATTATTGAATTTAACATAGAAAAGTTTTTAGTCCATAATAACAATCAATTTATTATCGATCCTGGATTATTCAAGTTTATGGAAGTTATGTTTTGCGTTTTGGAATTTTATTGGTAAGGATTCTCATCTTGCTAATTATAAAATTAGTCATACTTTAACATTTTTAAATCGCAAAAAAAAATCAAGAGTGATATTTGCGACTTTGTCAAAGTTCTTCAAAATTATAAATTATATTTTTAGTAATTATAATATTTAAGTTGTGTATATTTAGGGGGTTGCAACAATGATCAAGACAAGCTTGTTAAACCAAGTTAAAATCAACACACCAAGTAAAGTCTACTTAAGGAATGAAATTGGTAGATAACTTGAAAGGGCTAAAATTTTTGAACTCATATTATCTTTTAAGAGTTAAGGAAAAAATAATTATATCATCCACTTAATGACTCAATAATTTTTAGTTTTATTTCTAACAACTTAAAATAAATTTGTCAAGCTTCATTTTTCCAAACTATTAAGACAAGATGTTTTATGATAAATCATTGATTAAGATAACATCATTAGAATCATGTGTATATTATGAGTTGCATATGTATTAAAAAAGGATTTTTTAACTATATAAATATCTATATGATTGCTGTAGGATTTTTAGATGACAAAAATTTTGGAATAATAAATTTTTAAGGTTGGGAATTTCGTGACAGATTTGTACCACATCTTTTTGGAACCCAAATGACCTTTTATGATAAAAATAATCTTAGAAATAGTTAGATCTTTTGAATTTGGTAGAAAACGACATATTATATGCGAAATTCCGAGTTAAAATGAGCAAGTTATAGCCATTTTAAGTTGGAATTTCATCCCATACGAATTTTGACGAACTTACGGCCCGTTTACTTGGAGGTAATAGAGGAGGAATAGAATTTCTATTGCTGGAATGCCTCTATTACTTTGTTTACTTGTATTAAATGAGCAGTAATAAATATTCCCATGCACTTTTTATTCCTTCTATAGAGGGAATAAAAAGTTCCATCTAACAGGTGGAACTTTTTATTCTTTTTCTATTCCCACTCCAGAAGCAATAAAAAATTAAATACCCTGTCCAAATTACCCTTAATTAAATGCTAGAATTAATACCACAATAAGGGCATAATGGTATTTTTAGCTTTATTAGCAGTTTAATGCTAGAATTAATAAGTTGAAGTAAACAATAGAATATGTATTCCCCGTAATAAAACTTTAGATAAAGTAAACATAGAAATAAACATTCCTACTCTATTACCGGTAATATCATTCCTAAGGAATAACTTTTCTATTCCTTGCCTGTTTCCAAAGTTGAAGTAAACGGGCCGTTAGTGAAATAGAATTTGCAAGTTTAAGTAGAACTTCCAAGAGATACTCATTTTGGGCATTTCTCTTGTTAGGTGATATGGAGCCCGAGTACCCATACCCCAAATATTACTATGTCTAGAAGTCTGCATCATAGCCGAGTGAGTTTATTTCCTACATTCTTGTACTTATATTTTTGCTTGTAGATTAGTGGCATTAGAATTAGGAAAAAGATAAAAAATGTGAAAGCGCATGTGTCTTACATATATGGTTGAAATTTTGTTAAGTAATCGAGGCGAGAATTGTCTATAATAAATGTTTGATTTATTATAGAAATAATATGTCCGCAAATTTAATGATCACCTATTAAAATATCTAAGATTTTTCCATGAGTAGTTAATTAATGATTAATGCATATCACGTAGTGGGTCACATTGCATTCAGTACTCTGCACTTGATGGGACAAGGGCATAGTAGCGAGGTCCGTGGAGCTCAAAACTCTACTTTACGACAAATGGTCGCCTGAATAAGATACTCAAATTAACTACATTTTTAGCGGCTAGTAGTGGCTTGCATAAAACTACAAAAATCTTATTTGCAAAGAGCAGTCTATATGGCCAAAAACTCTTAACCCCAAATGGAGGGGTAAATCCATTCAACATATGATTCCTCGAAAAATCATATGTATTGTATGTTCTCGTGCTTGTTATATTTCATATGTTGTTCAAATAATTTGCTTGATTATCGATTGTTAGTACTTTATTATGGAAATAATTCTCACCAAGTAAGTAAGCTTATCCCCTCTTAGATACCTTTTGCAACACCCATATTTGTAGTTGAAGCCCCGAGGTTATTTCTCCCAGGTACTACCCTTTTGATTCAGGAGCTTTTGGATGAAGTCAAGAACTAGAAGTAGACTTAGACTTCTAAGTAAAACTCCGGTGTAATTATATTGACTATATTATGATGAACTATATATTTTGATAGGGGAATTCTCCTTTGATATTTGTAAGACTCTCTAGTTTTATATTTAAGACGCTTTTATTATGATTTTCATTCTTAATTGCTATTATGAATATCTTCTTAAATAACCTGTTTCAAAATTGGTCCTCTATGATTGTGAAAGTATGCCTTACACTCGATATCGAAGCTTTTGGGGATGACTAAGATTGTTATACTTAAGCTTTAATATTAAGTGTGGTGGACTGTTGCAATTAGAGTACCCTTTGGGACGTGACATGGAACTAGATGAGAAAGAAGCCCTACTCCAACATGAGGAACTACTTCATTCGAGAAATACAGTTCCATGGAGGAGTCACATCGAATCAATTTTTTTGGGCGAGAAGCCCAGAGACTAGTAGTGGTGGTTGGCAAGAACCAAAAAGTCCACTCGAAATGGTGGCTGGTAGGAGCTTGAAAGTTTAGTAAAATTTGTGATCATATGGGCTTGTTCTTTCAAAGCATTCCCTAACCCTTGATATAGAGGACGTAAATTTATTCTACTTATGATTTTTGGATAATCATATGTATTTGTTAATCATATAAGTGCTGCATTGCATATACTTGATTAACAAACTTGATTTGATTATATTCTACGTATGGTATATTATTGCAGAAACTCACACACTAAACAAGTTGTGCTTATACCCCTATAGATTCCCTTTAACACAGGAGTATCTTTGGATGTATCCAAAGGGGATCCACCCTCAAGTAAGGACTGCTATGACTCAAGGAGCATTTAGAGGAAATTTACATGAAGATTTTGGGAGTAGACTTCCACAAGAATCTCGTTATATAGTTTGTAGTTCTTATGTGTTGGATTTGATTACTTTTGGAAAGACTTGATAAATTATAAATCTTAAGACTTTGACGAGGTATGCCCCTTTGAGTTGTAAGACCTTGAACCTTGAAGTTGTATATTTATGCTTAGAAATTCTTAAATGCTATTTTTCACTATCTTTTTAAATTGCATAACTCCACCAGCATCTCCTATTATTATGTAAGTACGTCTTGCGTACAATATCAAAGCATTTGCATGACTAAGATAGTCATTCCTAAGTTTTAATATTGTGTACAACAAACTGCCACATTTAGAGTACCCTTTGAGGCGTGATAGAATTTGTTTTAGATCTTCATGTTCCCCCTTGGTTTCAATCACAAGCACGATTAGAGCCTTTTATGAATTTAGCTTAGGACCGCGAGCGCAATCTATGCTACGATTCCATATTTTTGTTGTTTTTTCTCCAATTTTTTATCAAATCACCTTGAATCCTTCTTTTAAGGTCAAAGGAACTCATAGTCCAATTTATGGGGATTTCATTAAATATTCAAGTAAAATAAGCATAAATCCCATGATTTGAATGAAGTAAATATGAGTTATCAATCGATCAAATCCAAATGACTTGGTCGATTTCATTTGGGTCGGAATGCACACTTATCCAAAAGAAAAAAGGTTAATGAAAAAGATGGTACCTAAACTTTCACTAAAAGTTCAATTAGATACTTGGAGTTTGATTTTGAATAGTTTGACACATGAATAAAGCTTTCGTGGATTTTTTTTATATTTAAATTTTGGTTTTGACAATTTTGGTATATAAACAAAGTTTTCATAGATTTTTCTTTATACCTAATTGAATTTTTCGCAAATATCCAAATATCATATTTAACATTATCCCACAAAAAAGAAAAAACCAGAATACCACGGTGACGGCATGACGATCCTACCTTCACACTTTCAATCCTTGTCTCATCTCATCTAGTGTGGATGTCAGCATCTTCTCTTCCATTTTTTAACTCCTCAATATCCACCGTTACTGTTTTTTACTCACCAGAACGACTCCTTTTTAAGACGCCGCAATTGTCTTCCCAAGTTCTTATACATGCAAATGATCACGTACCACAGTGAAAAACACACACCTGATGTTGAAGAGAAGACTCCCTTGTTCAATCGTAAACAGCCTGATATCTTTTATATTAAGATTGTCTCAATCTTTGAGACGCTACAGCCCTATCCCTCAACCAACATTTATAAAAAACCAAAATAGGCCACAGCAAAATGAAGTGAAAGATAAAGGAAAAGAAAAATTAGAAAACCTACTTAAACTATCGTACGTCCACATATCATTGATATATATCCACTATCCATTCCAATAAACCATTTGGACTTTGGTAGTGTCTCCTCCACTCCGCTGCTACAACGAAAATGAAGAATCTAAATGGAACTACGGTTTTAAAACCTTTATAAACTAGTAGAGATTAGGGCTTTCTTCTTTATCTGTGCGTTGTTGCTTTAGTCTCCTTTTAACCTGTTTTTATTGAGAAAATAATAAGATCCTATTACTTTATTCTTTTTATTTTATTTCTTTTTCCCACATGTAATAGTTTTAAATAATATTTAATGTTTCATCTAGAAAGAACTATAATATTTAATTCTATATAATTCATATTAATTCTATAATAATTAGAATATAACTTAAAAATCATTTTTCAATAAGCCCAGTTAAACAGATTAACCCCGGTCTTGGTCTAACAGCGTTACTTATACTACATTTATCTCAAGCAACCAACTATAATACCAAAAGAAGCGGTAACCACGGGTGTAGGAGGTAGATCCCATTTTGAAATAAATTTAAACTCCATTTGCAATGTTGTAGAAAAAGAGGACAAGGGAGGAGGTGGTTTTTGGGGATGCGATTACCTTTTCTTCCTCACCATCATTTGTCCAAGACACAGCACCATGCCCATCACCATGCAACAACAAAACACAGTGAGGCTAAATCCAGCCCAACCACGGCCTAAACTTCAATTGCAGGCAGCAGCTCAAACCAACATAACCACCAAAGAGATATAACAAGTGGATAAAAACATTAATCAGCAATCACTAGTGATTACTAAAGCAGTAAAAACATCAAATGTGTCAGTGATAATTGCCAGATATGAATATATAATACAGCCAACCAATCCACCAGGACCATCAAACCCTCATGTAAAAATAAAATCATCAGCCAAACTACATAAAGTAATAGCAATAAGAAGTTTAAGATCCAGGAATATTCTGCAAATACTGGCACTAACATCTATTAAATAATAACTGCAAATAGACATTGCAGACATGCAGAGCATGATTTAAATGATAGTCCTACGGCTTGTCTAAAGAAAACTACTTCTACCATGGTAATGGTTGTGAGGATAGACAATGCAGTCAATCAAAATGCTGCAAGGTTCCCCACCAACATAATGAGTTTGGGCAAGGGACCCAAACAAACTACTTCTAGACTAGTGAACCAATTCCTCTACTTCAAGATCCTTCAACTTTGATTCTAGTTCATCCTCTTCACCTTCACCATCCTCTCCATCTTCATCTTCATCTTCATCTTCGTCTCCTCCTTCAGGGTCATTTTCATCTAAGGAAGCAAGCATTCCAGGTGATATCTTAAACAAACTCTTGATGTCATCAATTCCATCATCAGAAATAAAATTTCCGTTGATGTTCAGCAACTTAAACACAGGTTTCTGAACCACAACTTGAGTTAATAATCGGGCTCCTGCTCTTCTAATTAAGTTAGCACTGAAATCAAGTTCTGCCAATTGATCATGGCCTTTTTCCAGTACCTTGCCTATCAGGATAGCACCTTCATCCTTCAGCTCATTCTCAGCCAAGTTCAACTTAGTCAAAAATTGCTTGCTGCCTATACAGGCAGCCAAGCTAGGAGCAGCTTCAGGTGTGATATCATTTCCAGCCATCTCCAAAACTTTGAGTGAAGGTGCTCCATCCTTTAGGACATTGGCTATTGCAATTGCTCCTTCATCTTCCAGGTTCAGGTAGCTTAAGTACACCTCTGTTAATTCTGCATGTCTGGTGAGAGCTTTACTCAAAGCAATTCCAGCCTCCACACCAAACATATTATCACGGAGATCAAGTTTCTTTAGATTGGTACAATTCTCGAGTGCTTCAGATAAAGCAATCCCTCCTTCAGAGCCAATCCTTGTTGAGGAGCATCTAAAGTCTTCCAATAAAAGAGAACGTTTGACAACCTCAGAAATCGCAACCGCCCCTTCATCACCTGTCATATTATTATGAAAATGAAGGACTTTAAGCTTTTCTGTTGATGGAATAAGCTCACAAACTGCATGTGCAGCATCCTCAGAAATCCCATCATTCATTAAATAGAGCTCCTCCAATTGACTCTGTGATTTGAGAAGTGCTCCAAATGCCCTAACGCCTTTCTCCCCTAAGGCATTATTAGAAAGATCCAAGCACTTCAAAACACTGCCTTCCAGAGCAGCTGCAAATATATTCATGACTTCAAGAGCCTCTGTTTCAGGCCTTCCAGCAATAAAATCTGATAAGTCTACCTCTTTCAACTGATTTTTCAAAAGAACCAAGATAGGCTCAGCCACATGAGCAGCCCCCAAACCAAAGCTTCTGTTGCTGAAGCATATTTTGGCGTAAGCATTTCCTGGCTCCTTTAGTGGCCTCAATAATTCTTCAGCCTCTTCTGCCTCAATAAAAGCCCGTTGACCCTTTGATATATCAAAGCACTTCTCGGCTGAAACACTAACATGATCAGATCCTGGCAGCTTTGCTTCCTTGCTAGGCCCTTTTTTAAGAGCTTCCAATATCAGTTTACTGCACTCCTTAGCATAAAACTGCACAGCAGAACCTCCATCACCATCGGGTTCCATTTCATAGTGTTTATTAGCAGTAGTAAAGGCATCATTTTCTATACGCTTGGCATTCTCCTTAGCTTCTTCTTGGGTCAAACTTCCATATTTCCTTGTGAAAATCGATTCACTAGTGAGATTATTTGTCATTCGTTCCACAAGCATTTTTCGCGTATTTTCACTTGGTGGCCATAGTTTAACTGAAAATGACCGTTGCTGAGAAGTCAATTGTGTTGCACTGGCATCCATCGGAAAAATCTATAAATATGGATAGAGAAAATCTGGTTAACAATCATACTGAGAAGGAAGTATAAATCATCTTAAAATAGGACTTCCAATCATATGCAGACAGTAATCTACAGAAAATACGAAATGGCACTAACTGTGCATGTTTAAAACTGCAGTAACCATAAAGAAAGAAAAATAAATGCAACAAAATCTTCCTCATGTAGGGGATAGAAGCAACGGAACCTCACAAGCAAAAAGCAACCATTTTGTCTATTAACAAATTTCAAACCATGAATATCATATACTTTATCTAGCCTCGCATAAAATTTAAAGGGCATTCAGATGAGTGCACAAACAAAAGCAATTAAACATGATATGTGAGCATTACTCACACCAGCTCAATATAAAGCTTACCACTTTTTAAAGTCTCTCTGAGTAATATAACCATTAAAGCGACACACGATCTTAAAGGAAATACAGTGTACAATTTAAAGACTATTTTTCCAAAAATTCCTCTTTTCATTATCATTACAGCCTTCAAACCGTGAGAATCAAAATCCTCCACAAGGAGTAGAAAGACATAAAGAATTAGTAAAACTGGGTTGGCACAACTAATTACATTACTAAACAAAGCATCTGAAAGTATGCTTGTATTTGATAAAAATTCTCTTCAAACTCAAACAGCACAAACATACATCAAATCACAGCATTCTCTAGTTCATGGGACAAAATGAAGTGCATCCAGCTGAACCCCTTTATATCATCACCAAAGCTCATCTTCCAGGGAAATAGCCAGGGCAAGGCTTACTTTAGAAAACAAGGAGAAAGGGAGAATAGGATTCTTCCAAGATAATAACTTCATATAAATAGAAACAAAAAGAAGATGTGGACATGCAACAAGTCAACAACCAATAAAAAGGAATGAAACCTACTCATCGAAGACATTTGGCAAGGATAATAAGACTAGATTGTATACTACCAACTTGCAGCATTTTGCTTTTCGTGTGTGGTGTGTCTGTATCGTTGACAACCTTGCAATCAGCCATCATATGGCACCCATATAAAATCAACAACAAAAAATAATTCAAGAATAGATATGGAGATAGCATAGAATATATCCAGCATCACAGAATAATAACAGCAAATTCCACAGACCAAAGCTTATCTTCTGAGCCCTGACAAGACAATGACCAAAGTATCAAACCACTTTTTGCCACCACCATTATTCCCACTGGTAGAGCTTTAAGGACAACTTCAACAAAATCCAATTCAGCTCCAATAATCAATGCAAAAATACTAAAACAATCAAAATTCTGTTAGGATTTAAGCCTCCAAAATAGCATGGCCAAATCATTTCTACTTGGAAGTTTCTTAAACGTTAACTTGTGGCATTTGAGCCCCTGTTTTAAAATAAAGTTTGGACCGTCATGTACTAAGCTAAGCATTCCTATAGCAGAAATGCTAGTCCAAATCCACATAATGCTACGCCTGAAAACAGCTTGAGCAACTCCTCCGATTGCCCTACCCTTGAATACAAACATAGACATAGTAGCAGCCAGTGCCAACCATATAGGCCCCATAAAACTAACCTGTAAAAACATTCCCCGCTAACTACGTAAACTCGCGTACGAAGAATACTTGATACAGACCCGCCATATACTTCTCTTAATTGCACATAGCAAACATAAATGGGCAGGCCGTACGAACAAAAGTAGTGACATATTAAAGCATTAAAATTGCACAACTGCAAACCGTTAGGAGAATAGAGAACATGGTTTCATAATCCGGGTCATTTAGGATAGCAGATCTGATATCAGCGACAGCGTAATGAATAAAACCCTTGAACAGTGATTTAAAAATAATTAATACATATACATATTTATATATGGAAAAAAGCAGTTGCGATGAAATCAAAAACCCTAGAAATGGAGAACCAAATAATGAGAGAGAGAGGGACGGACGGACGGACGGACGGACGGAGTACCTTTTCGGAGGAAGGGGGCTTCAATTAGGAAGTTTTGACCGCTTGATTTGATTCAATTCGCCGATTGGGTTTTTGGGTGTACGAATATCGGCATAAACGAGAAAGCGGGAGGGAGAGGGAGAGAGAGAGAGAGTATGAGTGTGGCGGTGTATGTGTCTGTGGAGTGGAGGGAAAAGAGAAAAATCAAGTGAATAAAAAGGAGGGCTTTTAGGAATTTGCAAATTGGGGATGGGAATTCTAAATCCGCAGTTTCTTTTTTAATTTTTAAAGATAGTCAGACAGAGAGGACAGTTGCGGGACGCATAGACCGGGGGGAAAGGTATGGTGAATAGGCCGCGGCATATGATGATCGACATATAGGTCATGGATCTAGCACGGTATGTAAAAAAAAAACAACAGAAGTACAAGTATTTACGGGCCGACGTATTGTACGTGAAACACGTGAAATAAGTGAACCAACACGACACTATAGGCAAGACACAAGAACTAATATACAAGTTTTTTTTTTAACAGTAATATAAAAATAAGGATTTATTTTTTTAATTTACTTTGAATCGTATTTAAATAATTATTATTTTAATTAAATATATTTGTCTTCTTAAAAAAATATTATATTTGGTATATTTTATTTGTTTAAAATGATTTTAATTGTATTACGATTAACATTTAACTTCAATATTGTTTGAAAAATAAAAGAAAATGAAATTATAAAGTAATATTGTAATAGTAATTAATTTATATGCCTTTTTAGAATAATAATATAAAAACAGTGATTTATTTTTTAAATTACTTTAAATTGTATTTAAAATAAATTATTTTTATTAAAAATGTATTTGTCTTCTTAAAAAAATATTATATTTAGTATATTTTATTTATTTAAAATGATTTCAATTGTATGACTATTAATATATTAACTTCAATATTGTTTAGGAAATAAAAGAAAATAAAATTATAAAATATATTGTAATAGTAATTAATTTATATGATTTTTTAAAATAACAACATAAAAATAGTCATTTATTTAATAAAATTACTTTAAATTGTATTTCAATAAATTATTTTTTTCAATATAATTTTCTTCTTAAAAATATAATATATTTTGTATATTTTGTTTTTTTTTAAATGATTTCAATTGTATTACTATTAACACGTTAGCTCCAATATTTTTTAGGAAATAGAAGAAAATTAAATTATAAAATAATATTGTAATAATAATTAATTTATATGCCTTTTTTAAAATAATAACATAAAAATAGTGATTTATTTTTTTAAATTATTCTGAACTATATTTAAATAAATTATATTTATTGAATATATTTGTCTTCTTAAAAAGTAATATAATATATTTAGTTATTTATTTGTTTAAAATGATTTTAATTGATTACTATTAACATATTAACTTCAAAATTTTTTAGGAAGTAAAAGAAAATGAAATCATCAATAATATTATAATAGTAATTAATTTATATGCCTTTTTAAATAATGATATAAAAATAATTTATTTTTTAATTTACTTTGAATTGTATTTAAATAATTTTTTTATTATTTTAATTAAATATATTTGTCTACTTATAAAATTTAATATATTTATATATTTTATATTTTAAATGATTTTAATTGTATTACTATTAACATATTAAATATTTATTTCAACTTTTTTGTAGGAAATAAAAAAATAAAATTATTAAATAAATTGTAATTATGATTAATTTATATTAAATGTTGAACTTATTTAATTTATTTATTTAGAATAATTCTAAATTGTTAAATAAAGGAAATTGATAAATGCAATGAGATTGACGAAAAATAAATTTTATTAGTAATATTTTTTAACTACAAAAGAATAAAAGAATATTGAAAGAAGAAAAAGGTTATCAATCATATGGCTTCCCTTCTAGGAACCTTCTCCATCCCTACCCTATTGTTCTATCTGTGTCTACTGCTGTAAATCTTGTGGTGACAATGACTCTCCTGATCCCAAGTTTTGTCATCGGGCCACCAAAAGTATGGGTCCGTCTATTTCCTACTAACAGTATCGGACCAATCTTTTGAGCACACACATGCTTCAACAGGGGCAGTATTTAGCCTATAGTGGGGCGGTTCGAGGACCTGTCCACCCGAACTGAAAGCTGACTTTAATGAAACTGTTGAAGCAAGAAAAGCCAAAAACATCTCGTGCTAATGTGGAAAGCATCGGCATCATGTATGTCCTCTTCTTTCACCAATTGAGAACATTGAAATCATCCCCTTCGTTCCTCCCTCCCTGTTGGGGTTACGATTCATCCTCATCAAGTTGCTAAACTTCATACACTAGCATATCACTAAAGATTTCTTGAGAAGCTACACGGTTGCTCCCAATATCCTGAGCGATTTGTTTACTGCTCTTTAAAAAACCCTAGGATGAGTGACAGTGTCACACCCCATAGGGTACTGTCACGCCCCAAAGGGTACCATAAACGTAGCAGTCCACCACATACGGTATTAAAACTTAAGAATGACTTTCCGAAATCATGCGAAAGTTTTCAACGCCATATGTAAGGCGATCTATCACAACAATAGAGACACCGGTGGATGTATAGTTCGAGATAGTATATACAACATACAAGAATCTAAATAATCATCCAATTTATCATTAAGAGAATAAAATCCGTACATCATCTTAGGGGTTTTTCCCTATAATTCTCCAAACAATCATAATATCAACTTAATCTTTCTCACAACAAAATAATACTAACATCATAAGACATTGAAGGATAATAAACCTAAGGTCTTCAAAAGATTTCCAGAAGCTCCTTAAATCATAATCCACCCAGGTATATGTAGTCGTTGTTCATGAAAGATATTGGTCCTGTACAACAAAGGTCTATCGGAGTATAAGCATAACTAGCTTAGTGAGAATATTCCTAAATCAACATACTTGTATAAATAATTTCAATCAAGTTATAAGACAAGCATATGAATGCATCAAGCAAGTGATCAAGCAATACATATGATCTACTAGAAATCATATGTTTGAATGGATTTACCCTCCATCAGGATTAGGTGTTCCAGGCTCTTCAAAACCCATCTTTAAATCCAACTCATGTAGTTTATTTCAGGCGCCTACTTACCCATCATAACATAGTTCTTTCAGGCTCCTAATCGCCCATCTTATAGATTTCTGGTACTGCACACTCGGCTACTATATTCTTGTCACATCGAGAATAGCAGCTCATGCAATGAAACTAACTATGTGATATGCATGAATCAATTAATATAATTTATAGTATATGATTAGAGTAATTTAAAGGTGATCACAGAATTTGCACACACTCCGACAGAATAATAATAAAACATAAGTTAATTAACAATGATTCATGTTCGGTATGCTTAGCATTCTTTTAACCAATATTATCATACATAATTCATTTTCATCTTTTCCTACTTATAGTGCCTCTAGCTACAAGCACAACCGAGTACGTAAAAGGTAGGAAATAAACTCACTTGGCCATGAGGATCTATCTTTCTTATGGATGAGTCGATCGATAAATCCACTAATCAAAATAATCCTCCGTGTATGAATACTCCTCCTCGAGATCACCTAATAAAGAAGAAACCCATAATGAGTATTTTTTATTGATTCTATGGTACTTATCAAATACTGTCATAAGATCGTTAAAATTCGTATAGAAGGTAATTCCAACTTAAAATGATCATAACTTAGTCATTTTTAACTTGGAAATTGCGTAAATAATATACTGTTTTCTACCTACTTGAAAAGATCTATCCATTTCTAAGGTTATTTTTGTCATAAAAAGCCATTTGGGTTGGAAAATACTACGGTACATAATAGTAATGAATTTGTTGGTCCCGAAAAGATAACAAAGGGGGGGGGGGGAAGGGTGGGAGGGATGAATTAGTTATAAAATTTACTTTGCAAAATTTTGAATAAATTTCACACCACTTGGTTATTCAACTAAAATGGCTTTAAAACTTTCTTAAGATAATAAACAAATAAAAGCTTTAATAAAAATTAGGATAAAAAATGAAACAATACTTTCACACTTGGAAACCTTCTGCTTAACTCTCTGAGTAAGAAAAATGTGAATAATTTATTCTCTGATTAACCTTCTGAGTAAGAAACTATATGCAAATTACTTTCTGATTAACCTTCTGAGCATAAATCACATATATAAAACATAAACAATAAATCACGAAATTAAAGAGATATAAGGAGAAGAAAGTGCAAATCGATGTATAGAGGTTCCGCCTCGTGCGTCAATCCTCTCTTCCAGCTCGAAGCCAGGGTCCTGATACTCCTTACCGGTTGTGTTCCACTATCTAATCAAGTAAAAAGTTACAAGAAGTTCTTGCCAATCCTTTGGCTACAATTCACTTAGCTTGATTCTCTCAAACAATCAATCAACTAAGCCTACTTGTAACTCTCAACTCACAAAATATAAAATCAAATCAAGAGGAATGAAAAAATTGAATTTCCTCGAATTATTTACTCAATGAACAGTAACAATGTAAATATGACAGTTTTTTGAATGGGGCTTTAGCACTGTAGAGATCTGATATTCACGTTGTTGTTAATTGCTCTTTCTGTCTTGTTCTTTTTCTTTTTATTCTAATTGCTGCAATGGCTAGAAGAACAAACGGATTAACTTGCCCAGATTTTCGTGCGTGTATCCTGCTCGTCTTATCCGAAATATCAACTTGCATTTATCCTTCAATTGACTCACTTTGAATTTTGAATTCTTTAGATTATCTTCGAAATTCAGCTTCAGAAGATGAATCAAATACCCAACAACTGATGTGTTTATCTTTAAACTAAAAATTCATACTTGAATTTATCCTTCGTTGAATCACTGCAACGTCTGTCACTGTTCATCCTCTGTCAAGCTTCCATGTTCCTCGCGTGAAAAAAAATTCGAACACATTCCATAAAATTCTGATTTTGTAAATACTTCATATTATGCACACTAACTTTCTCTTCAAAAATAATTCGCTTTTTATAATTTAAAAATTAATTTGAGCTTCGTTCAGTTTGAACTTCGTTTTTCTTCAACAGTGTATTCGTGTTCTTCAATTGAGTTTAAATTCTAATTATAATCCCTGTGGATTTTAATCCGACTTTGTGGAACACATTGAGCATAATACCCAAATTACACTCAACATTAGTGCTAGATCTTCAAAATCTAAATTTGATTTGGAAAACACTTGATTTTCATATAGTTCATAAACTTTCAGACCTTCCTTCTGATGACCAAAACAAAACTGCAGGTCTTATTGAAACCTTCTGAGTAACTTTCTGATGAGTTAATATCTCTATGTCTAAGCTTCTAAGTATCTTCTAATGAATTAATATGCTTAACAAAAAACTTCCATCCTTCTGATAAACTTTCTGAGAAAGTTTTATATTGTTAATATTCAATGCTGCACACTTAAACAAATTATGTAAGAATCATTTAACTCTTTTTGTTATCATCAAAATCATCTCTCGAGAGAAATCAACAGAATTTATAGTTCACAAAATATGATTTTTCCAAACTTTACTTTACTAAAAAATCCTTAAGCAAAATATATGGATATATATATATATATCATTGAAAAATCCTTTGAACATATATTTATACTCATATGTATGCATGATTTTGATAGTGTTGTCTCATTATTGGTATTTCATAAACAATTTGTCTTTGATGGTTTTAAATAATAAATCTTTTGAGAATTTCTCATTTTTGAATTGTTAGAAGGAAAATAAAAATATATTTGAGTTGTTATGAGTAAATGTTTTCCTACTATAATTTCATTTTCTCACTTTTCAAAAGAAAAAATTCATTTTCAAAAATTTTGGTTTTTTGAGTTATCTACTAACTTTGTTTCTAGTGATTGAAGAATAAGCTTTTCAAAATACCCTTTAAGTTTTTAATGTGGTCAAATATTGGGAGTTGTGTTAAATGTATGTTTTCCTCTCCTTGTTATATCATTTTCCTTCTTTAGAAAATAAGTTTACCTTTAAACTTTACTTGCTTGGAAAAGTTTATTTTTCTAAGTTGGTTTATAAAATAGTGAGTTGATTTTATCTTGATTTGAAAAACTTGTTTTATTCTTAATATTTGTCAAGTGATAGAATAATTCTTTTAGACAAGTTTATAAGAAAAGCTTTCTTAGTAAAGAATTGTTAACTTTAAAACTTAGTAAAACTTCATTTTAATTTTGAAAAGATAATAACAATAAAAAAAAATTCAAGTTTTGAAGTTACTTTCATAATATGTGATTTTCGAAGCCTATAATGGTCCTATTAAAAGATATAGTTGAGTTAAAGTATTTTGTTCAAGACTAAAAATTCTTATCTTGATGGGGTGTTTAGTTTCTTTAAAAAAATCAGTTCCTTTTATTATTTTGAAGAAATCTTTCATAACAATTCTTCTAGAATTTATGATTAGCTCATCCTTTGAAAAGAGTTTAAACAAAACTAAGATCTTTTTGTTGAAAATTCCTTTTGTTAAGAAATCTTGTTTACTTTTCTTTATTTAAGAAAGAATCCATTTTTACTTTTATCTAAGACAACAACATTCTTAATCATGCATGAATATGATTATGTAGCAATGTCAAATTAAAGATAATACATAATAAAAAGAAATACTTGTAAGTAAATAAACATATTAAAATAGTCAGGCATCCTGATCATGTATTGGGAGCCTTAGCTTCATCAAGGCAACCCGGGACTAAAAATAGACTAGTCCCAAAAGAAAAGAAAAGAAAAGAAAAGAAAAAAAAGAAAATTATTTTGACTTAATATGGACAAGTCTAAGACTAGAAAGACTAGTATTAATATATTGCATAAAACAAGTAAATAAATAAATTGCAAGACATGAAAATAAATAAATAACATATGAGCTTATATGCTCTAAATAAATATATATACATAGTATACATAATATTATGTAAGTTAGATTAGAACAAAAATAATAACAATGATATCAACAACATAATAACATAATGTAAAATATGAACATGAACAAAAACAAAACATAAACATATTGTTGCTTCTTTAACTCATATGAGCCTAAGAAACATACACTAAGCTCATGCTAAGTTGTATGAACATGATGAAGAAATATAAGTAAGATTTTACCTAAGGTTTAATGGGGTTTTGAAAAGAGATGGATGGGTAGTGTGTTTTTGCTACTTTTCTTGAAGAGTAGAAATTGGTAGAGAGTATTTTAAGAGAGAATGGTTGGAGAGAGATTTTGATAGAGTATTTTGGTAAAGTTTTGTTTTGTAAAATGAGTGTGTGAAAGAATGAAGGGGGAAGGGAGTATTTATAGAATTTTTGGAGTGAATTTTGGATGTAATAAAATAAATTGAAAAAAAAATAATAATTAGAAAGGGAGAGAGATGGCCGGCGCCTATGATAGAGAGAGAGAGGGTATTTTGTTTGTTTTGTAAAGAAAATAAATAACGTGTAAGGTTTGATGTAAATAAAGTTGTATTGGAAATGTAAAAAGTAAGAAAATAGGTATGTAGGTAGTAATAAGAAAAAGTAGAGATAGTGAAATAGTAATGAATAGTATGAATAGTACTATGAATAGTAGACTAGACATATAAAATACCTGTAGCAATAAAAATACACGTAATTGAGCTATATTTGTTATTTTTAGTTACCGAAAAATTCTAAAACTGATATTTTTGAAATCTTTGTTTAATTACGAGTCTTTTGATGTTATTGGAATATTTATATTATTCCAAGCTCCGGGACATGCTTTTCGAGAACTGATCCCGTTTGAGTCCGAATGATACTCGAAATTCACAAATCTGATATTTTTATGTTACCCTATATTATTACGAACTATTTTAAGCCATTAACTTAATTTTTTTTCTAGGGTTTGAGAATGCGGGATTGCCGGAGTTGAAATTGTTTGATTGTTTTGGTCTTTGTTGACTTTTGAAACTCCGGTTTGACTAGGGTTAAGGTTTAATCCAACTTTACCCTAGAAATTGAAGGGTTTATATCAAGAATTGGGTAAGTGAATCTTCTCATGTTCAGGTTTTTGAATGGAACGATTATTGAACTTTCCATGTTTGTTTTTGAAGGTTCTCTTACGAAATCCCATGATCGAAATTGATTTAGGTTCAGTTTCAACTTGGGTTAGATTTTAGGGTTTAGATTCGGTATTCCAAAACCGTTATTGAAAAATTCAGGGCCTTACAAGTACCCTAAACGTAATAGTCCGCCACATGTCATATAAGACCCACGAATTACTACCTTAGTCTTTCGGGAGTTTTGTATAGATGTAAGGTGTCCCTTTACGACAATAGAATACTTGAACCGATGGAGATAAAGAGTTTAAATCGACATTCAATAGCATTAGAATATAAATCAAAACACTTATAAATAGTTACATATACTAAGGGGCATTCCCCTGCAAAAGAATATTGTTAAGAGGTCTATTACAGTCATCCAGAGTCTTTCGGTTTCCTACGGAAGTCTAAACAGAAATGAATGTAACTTCTAAAGGAAACGCCTAGCTCCTGTACCTAAGCTGGAGGGTGCCTCTGTCTAAGCCAGACAAACGAGTGCTACAATAAATAAAAGCTGTAGGGACGTAAGCTACACTAGCTTAGTGAGTGAGAACTTCCAAGATCACATTCATAACACATCATACAAGTAAGTGATATGCATCAAACATATGGTAATCAATAGACATACGACTAGCCGGAAATCATTTGTAAATGGAATTTCGCCTTCTATTCCGGGTTAGCAGATTAACGAATACTGCGGTACTACTCAGATATGTCGTTTTTGGATCACGGTCAACTAACTTATAATTTTGTTTGTGGATCACGATTAACTAACTCATTATTTCGTTTATGGATCACGATTAACCAACTTTTACTTCATTTTTGGATCACAGGCAACCAACCAATGCTAATGCTCCATCCCTATTTGTGATATGAATGAGTCTATATTACTTATTAATTCCGAATAGTCAATTATGCCAATTCCTTAGGTGATCAATCAACAATTGCAGACAATCAATCTTAATTCATCTATACAATTATTAGTTAATCACCAAACCTCGATATTCTTATATTCATTTTCTCATATCATCACAAACATACATAATTCCCATTTATCCCCACCATACATATCCATTTATCTTTGCCTAAAATCTAATGCAACTGTCATTACAAACACATACAATAAATGAAATCGGGAAGAAAAACTCACTCAGCCATTGGAACATAGGTCCTCTAATAGTAATAGTCCAGTGGAAGGGAATCGTCGATCTCGGGGTCACCTAAAAAGGAAGAAATACCCTAATGAGTATTTCATCACTTAACTAATCCAAAGTATTTCATCACTTAACTAATCCAAACTATTAAACAAAACTATCATTTCATAATTCTCGTCATTTGCGGAAGTCCCGACTTAAAACAATCGTAACTTTATCATTTTAACTCGGAATTTCGTAAATTATATATCGATTTCTATCTGTTTCGAAAGATCTATCTAATTCTAATATTATTTCCAAGTTTTGAAAATGTTTGGGTCTCGAAACATTCTGATCAGTAGCAAAATCTAATTCCGAAAAATAGTTTTGTGAATGTTTGAAATGTTTCTACCATATAGATCAAATATACATACAATATTGATGATTTCCTATTATGAATGGCATGTTATGAGCTTAATGTATGCATGCTCTTGACGATATTCACTAAAAGAAAATTTTAGAAACTCTTTATTTTGTAAGACTCCATGAATACTTACTCTTAAGAAGACTAGTTTTCATGACTTTGATCATTCTCTTTTGTTTTAGAATTATTTCTTAGGGAAATCTAGTTATCCTTGCTAAAATTTGAGTCTTTATTATATATATTCTCAAGGCCTTCATTTCTTCAAAAATCCCATTTTATACTTTGTAAACTTCAAATAGGGCTATTTCGAAATCCGATTTTTTGTAAAATTAGTTTTTTAGTGATTTCTTTGAGAAAAACTTGTTTAATACTTTAAATTTAAGGCTCTATTATACCTATCCTTAAGACTTCATTTCTTTAATAAAACTTCTATTTTGAGTTTGGAAAGTAAGTGTTTTCATGCCATTATCATTTATTACGAATTTCTTAAAATGATAAGCAACTCAAAATTTCCTACTTTATTTCTACTCCTTGTTTTACATATTTTTCTAGCAAATCTCATCTCAACTTATAAAAATAATTACTTTATGATTTATTACTTATACTCTTATTTTTCATATAAAACAAGTTTTAGAGTTGATAAACGGGTTTTTAATGCATGGTCTTGAAACCATCCGAATGGTTTATAAATTTATTCAAATAAATAAATTTCCTTTTTGAGCTTCTTGTCTCATCTACTTAAAGATCTACAAACTACAATATTTATATACACAAGACAAAGGTCTTTATGATCATTAATGTACCAAAACATAAAATAATCATAAGATCATGAATGTCAAGTATAATATGAGCATTTAAATACTAGATATACTACTTAGGATGCATGAAATGGAGTTTGAAAATATAAAAATAGATTTTTGTGCAATATCTTTACTACTAAATGCATGAACATGAAGATCATCATACAAAAACATATTCAAATACAAGATCTATTCTTGTGATGGTTTGATATTCATGTAGCAGTATTTTCTTGTTCCTAGCAAGAGTTCATGGGGACTTAAATATGAAAATACTCATAAATGGTCTTGCCATTACAAGGTTTAGTGGTAGAAAGGTAAAGATTCATCACCTAAAGCTTAAATCAAGAGGAGAATGAAGAAGAAAAACAAGCTTGTGTGAGTGTGTGTATGCAATGGGAGGGTCATGGCTACAACAAGGAGAGAGGGAGAGGATTTTACTTAAGTGAAAAAAATGAAAGAGTAAAAATGAGGAGAGAGAGTATAAATGGATATATATATATATATATATATATGGAAGTAAATTATGGTTAATGGCTTAATAAATTAAATAAAAAAAACAAATGAGGGTAAAGGAGGGGGTGTGCCGGTTTTGAAAATGGGAAGAAAGAGAGAGTTTAATTTGTTTTGTTTTATTAAATTTGTGTAATAATAAGTCTTAGGACTCAAGACTACCAAACACCCTAATCCATATAGACTGCAGTAATTGAATGATAGTGGTGAAACTAGGGTAACTAAGCGAGCCTTGATTGCTTTTTACATTGGGAAATATAAGGATGAGGTGCTATGTGAAGCAGTACTGATGCAAGCTTGTCATTTGTTATTGGGAAGGCTGTGGCAATTTGATAGGAAGGCGATTCATAATGGCTTCTTAAACAAATACTCTTTTGTTCACCTTGGCAAAAATCATACTCTTGCATCTTTAACTCCTAAGCAGATGTATGAGGATCAATTGCAGTTACAACAATCTTTGGGGAAACACAAGGAGAGTGAAAAACAAGAGAGCGAAAAGGAGCAAAATTGTAAAAATCAAAATGAAAGAGAGAGGATGGTTGGAAAGAGTGAGAGAGGCCAAGTCAAAAAGGGATCGGCTTTGGTGGTGAGAGAAAAGGTGAGTGCAGCCTTGCAAAAGGAGAGTTTATGTGGCAAGAGTGAGCATGGTAAGAAGAGCCTTAGTGATGAAACAGCCTATGCCATTGATGATTTACAAAGAAACTTGCTTTAGCAGTAATGAATTACCTGACACTTTGCTTAGTGCTGTTCTATCTCTTTTGCAGGAATTTGAAGACGTCATTTCAGAGCAAATCCTAAAGGGATTACCTCCCGTGCATGGGATTGAACATCAGATTGACTTTGTACCAGGAGCAACAATTCCAAATAGACCGGCTTATAGGAGTAATCCTGAGGAGGCCAAGGAACTCCAAAAGCAAGTTCATGAGCTGATGGAGAAGGGGTACATGAGAGAAAGCATGAGTCCATGTGTTGTTCCAGTAATCTTAGTGCCTAGGAAGGATGGGTCATGGAGGATGTGTTGACTGTCACGTTGTCAACAACATTACAATAAAGTATCGCCATCCCATTTCTCGCTTAGATGATATGTTAGATGAATCGCATGATTCATGTATATTTTCCAAAATTGATCTGAAAAGTGGTTATCATCAAATTAAGATGAAAGAGGATGATGAATGGAAAATTGCTTTCAAAACAAAATATGGTTTATATGAGTGGTTAGTTGTACCTTTTGGTTAACTAATATACCAAGCACTTTCATGAGATTGATGAACCATGTTTTGTGATGCGAACTCTAGGTATATTAAACCTGAAACCCAACAAGGTATATGGAACAATGCTTTCAGGAACGCTAAATCAGATCTGAAGCTGATCTTGACCCAAAGTTGTATTTTAAACTTGAACCAAAGATATAATAAAATGGAAACCTTTACCCTAAGTTGTATTTCAAACCCGAACAAAGGTGTAAAATTGAAATGAATGCAACAAAATTAAATCTTGATAAGTTCATAATGGAACCCAAAGAGAAAAAACTCTCTTAAAATAATATTCATTCAAAAGTTAATTGTCTATACAAAACCCAAAACCAAATATATATAACAAACAAAGGAAATTGAAAAGTCTCCAAAAAATGAAACTGAAAAGTCTTAAATAATGAAATCGAAAAGTATTAAATAATGAAATCGAAAAAGTCTCAAATAATTCTCACGCATAACATACGCCGGCAACATACGCTAACGGTGTTGTAATGGAATGTCGGCCGCATAGGGCCAACGTTGGTCTCTAACAAGCATAATTCCGATTCTACTTTCGTTGGAGAATCTCCAAAGGCTTGTATAACATTTACAATGTCCATATCATCATCCAATGACAAATTCGTGTTGAAATCTCCATGCAAAGCTTGTCTCCTCCATGTTTCTTCGACGAATGCTCCTAACACCTCCCTCATCTTCTTAGCTTTAACTTGTGTGACCGGTCCAACTGGAATGTATAGCGGATTCTTGGATGCTGCTTCATCATTCCCCCTCTCCTTAAAAGGATTCGTCCTCAAATCAGCATCCCCTACATCAAAAGGAGACAACTTAGACACATTAAAAGTCGCACTAACGTTATACTCACCTGGAAGATCCAGCTTGTAAGCATTATCATTGATCCGTGCGATAACTTGAAATGGACCATCTCCTCGTGGTTGCAGCTTAGAACACCACTGTTGTGGGAATCTCTGTAAACCCCCAAATTTCGGAATCGATTTAGCATAAAACCCTAAACCGGAAGTCAAACGGAACCCTAAAGGTCAACAAAACCCTAGTTTACCGTATCAAATTAAATCCGGCATTGCTGTTTTCTTTGGCTTTGGAAAACGAAGTTGGGATAATTAGCTAGAATAGTTCGTATTAACCATAGGTTTTATAAAAATATTAATTCCGCGAATTTCGGGTGTCCTTTGAACCCGATCGGACACAGTTCTCAAAAAACGTGTCCGGGAGCCCGGAATAGTAAAAATATTCTAAATACACCGTTGGACTTGTAAAAATATAAGGTTTTCAAAAATATCAATTTCAAAATTTTTTGGTAGCTAAAAATAACAAATATAGTTATTATACGCGTATTTTCTTATTACCGGTACTTTATTAGTCATATCTATCTTACATTACACTATTCATTACTATTCTACACTATTCTTTTATCTCTACTTTTTCTTACACCTATTCTTACACACTACATAACCTATAACCTTAACTTTTTACCTTTCCCATAACTTTATTTCACATCTACCTTACACATTACATCTTTCATTTAACAAAAGTAAAAATAAATAAATCACTCCCCCTCTACTACAAGCATGGCCGCGCTACCCCCACCCCCCTCATATGCCCTCAATTTTGTTTCAATTTTATTTTATTTTAATCACACAAAAATCACTCCACATTTTCCTATAAATACCCCCTCCTCTTTCACTTCTTTCACATATCACTACCTACAAATTCTTACAAAAACTCTCCCAAAATCTCCTCTCAAAACTCTCTCAAAATACAATTCCAAAACTCTCTCAAAATAATTCTACAACAACTTCTACCAACAAACCAAAACCCATAACCACATAACCATACTAGAGTCTTCTTAGGTATCCCTTCATATTACTTTCTTCTTCTCATGTCATGTAACTTTACATGACCATAGTGTGAGTTTCCAAAGACTATAAGTTATGGAAGCTACATTATGTTCATGTATTGTTCTTGTTCATGCCAATCCATTTATGTTTATGTTGTTATTTTTGTTTTATTATTGTTAATATATTATTATCTATATATATGTATATATATACATATTCTTTAGAGCATATAAGCTCACTTGCAATTTATTTATTTCATGCAAAGTAATTTATTTATTTATTCCATTGCAATTTATTTATTCCTTGTTGAAATAAGACTAGCCTCTAGTCTTAGACTTGTCCTCATCAAGTCAAAACAAGTTTTCCTTTCTTACATTTTATTTTGTTTTGGGACTAGTCTACTTCTTAGTCCCGGGAGCCTTGAAAAAGCTAAGACTCCAATACTTGATTTCATTATCTATGTTATTTTGTTTACTATTATTCTCATAATCATGTTCATTTATATTGTTGTCTAAAAATTTTTAATTTCTAAAAAAAAAAAACTAAACAAAGGAAGAATTTTGTCACTTAGAAGTAAGTTTATGTAAAGTATAAAATCTATAAGATAACAAAAGATAAACTCATTTCCTTTTTAAGTTATAAAAAGAACCCACTATAATTTTAGAAACTACTTTTACTCTAAAAAGCTACTTGAAACTTTATTACTCCACTTTGTTTTTCAAAAGAAACTATTTGTTGATAGAAAAATGGTTCTTTTCATAACAAGATGAATAAGATGAATGGTTAAGGAATTTTCAAGTAAAGACCCTTACAGACAAGTAGACAAAGAAAATCTATGGTTTGAAAACAAAAATGAAGTTATTTCTTTTCAAGTTACAAGAAGAAATCAATAAGATTTTAGAAACTACTTTTACTACAAAAAGTTCTTAATTGTTCCACATCGTTTTTATAAAGAAGACAAATTTTCATGCATGGATGATTCTATGAAAAACATAAGATATGAGGAAAGAATGAGAAATTTCAAGTAAAGATTTTTGCAAAACAAATAAACAAAGGAATTTGTACAAGAAAAATAAATATGAAGAATAGCATGTTTTCTAAGAACTTCAAAATAGTATTAGTGTAGAAAACTTAAGAAAATAGAAAATTTTATTTTCAAAAAGTTACTTAGGAAGAATAATAAATTCAACGTAAAGGATTTTAGAAAACAAAAGGGAACAAGGTATTCATTTCAAGAAATCTACAAAAACAATTTTTGAAAACTATATTCTTCCAACATTGTTTTATTTAAGAAAAATAATTGGACAACAAAACACTTGAGCATGCTTAAATATGAGTTATATAGTTATAAAAAGAGAATATTTCAACTATATAGATAACTAAGTATTTAACAAACAAGTTTTGATTTCTTGAACTCAAGTTGTTTTTACTTGGAAAATCCGTGGTGAATTTTGTTGCCACTGTTTCGGAGTCTATATGGCTTTGTTTGTTGAAAATAATTTTGGAAATGGATAGATCTTTTCGAGTAGGTAGAAATCGGTATATTATATGCGCGATTCTGAGTTAAAATGACCGAGTTATGGCCATTTTAAGTTGAAACATTCTTTTATACGAACTTTAACGTTCTTTTGACATTGTTTTATCAAATTTCAAGAAATCATCAAGGAATACTCATTGTGGGTATTTTCTTCGGCTAGGTGACCCCGAGGAAGGATTCCTTTACCCGAGGATTATTATGACTAAGTGGAGGTGTGAACGACTCATCCACCTAGAGGAATAGTCGACATGGCATCGTGAGTTTATTTCCATTAAATGCTATACTTGTTGTTCTTGTAAATTAGTTGCATTAAAGTTAGGAAAAGATAAACCGATATGTATGTAAAATAATTCTCTAAAAGAATTTTTAAGAATATCGAAGCTTGAATTGTTTTAAATGATTGTTTTAGTATAATATTGATTTGTGTGAAATTCCTTGACCGCCTTAAATTTAAAAATAATTATGCTATAACTTTATAAATAAATGAATTCATGCATACCACGAAGTGAGTCACATTGCATTTTGGGTTATTATCCTTGGGTGAGAAGGATAGTAAGCTCATATCGAAAGCAACACTTGGTGGGAGATCCGAAAGCGATTGCTTGGCGGCTTAAGGAAAATGCTTGGCGGAAGATCCAAAAGCAAGGTCAATCAAGTAGATTCGGAATGCTTGGCGATGAGTGCTCGCGAGCATGAAAACTTTTTAATTAAAACTACTTGAATTGAGGTTATGTATCACCAAACCCCCGAATGGAGGGCGCAAATCCATTCAACATATAGTTCCCGGAAAACTATATGCTTGTTTGCCCATGTGGTTGTTGCATTACATTTGTTTGCTTAATCAACTTATTTGAAATCTTGATACAAGATGTTATTTATGGAAATAGTTCTTACTAAGCCTAATAGCTTACACTCCGATAGATATCTTTTGCAGTTTCCTTACTTATGGTTAATGCCACGAGGACCCTGATGGCAGGTAATTTCTTATTGGATACTAGAAATAGAAATAAGTGTAGCATTAGTTTTGATGTACAAATATCCATGTAATAGATTAGTGATCAAGGGAAATGTCCCTAAGTTTGTAAAAGCATTGATATGAATGAATGATTAATATGAGTCCTCTTTTCTTAAATGTGTTATTTATATCTTCTTAAACTTCAAAATTCCATATATGGTCCTCTAAAGTTGTGAAAGTACGCCTTACACTTAATATAAAAGCTTTTGGGAATGGCTAAGGTTGTCATACTTAAGCTTTAATATTGATTATGGCGGACTATCACGTTTAGGGTACCCTTTGGGGCGTGACAATCTCTCCTTGCATATGTGCACCTACACCTAATCACCTGGTTCGAAAGCGATCTTCTTACGCCCTTTATTGGCTTGCCTAGCATATTGCTCCGTTCGTCACTCAATGTATTGGCGAACCTTTCATGCATTTGCTTGACTAATTCGACCTTCCATTTCCCATCTAAACTAGTGTGCTCATCTGTAGAAATGGAAGTAAATTACAGGAGTCAATGGATTAAATCCTTACACAACTTCAAAAGGCGAAAATTTAGTTGCTGAATGAACAACCTATATATGCAAACTCCACATGTGGCAAACATGCTTCTCAATCTTTTAAGTTCTTTTTAATTAAAGCTCTTAACAATTGAGACAAAGTCCTATTAACAACTTCTGTCTGTCCATTCGTCCGTGGATGACAAGTAGTTGAAAACAACAACTTAGTTCCCATTTTTGCCCATAAAACCCTCCAGAAGTGACTAAAAAATTTTGCATCCCTATTAGAAACGATACTTCTGAGAACTCTATGTAAGCACACAAATTCTTGAAAGAACAAGATAGCAATGTGAATTGCATCGTTAGTTTTATGATACGGAATAAAATGAGCCATTTTAGAGAATCTATCAACAACTACAAACACAGAATCACCACCTCTCTGGGACCTAAGTAAACCCAAAACAAAATCAATAGATAATTCTACCTATGGTTGACTAGGTATAGGTAAAGGGGTGTACAGACCATGTGGCAAAACTTTTGATTTTGCCTATTTGCAAATAACACACCTCTCACATATCCTCTCAACATCTTTCCTCATATGAGGCAAAAAAAAAATTGTTCTTCTAACACATCTAAAGTCTTCCTCACACCAAAATGTCCCATTAGTCCTCCCCATGGGACTCTCTCTCTAGTAATTCCCTCAAAGAACTATCAGGCACACATGAGCATTTTTCCCTAAATAAATAACCATTATGCCTGCAGAACTTACCAAAACCTCCCTTATCACATGCTTTATACAAATGAGCAAAATTAGGGTCCTTAGCATACAAATCTTTAATGTACTCAAAACTAAAAAAATTTGCATTTAAAGTAGAGATTAAGGTGTACCTTCGACACAATGCGTCTGCCACGACATTTTCCTTACCTTTTTTGCACTTGATTACCTACGAAAATGTCTCAATAAACTCCATCCACTTGTCGTGTCTTCGATTTAATCGTTCTTTCCCTTTAATGCTTCAAGGACTCGTGATCAGTATGAATGACAAACTCCTTAGGCCACAGGTAGTGTTGCCAAGTCTGTAGGGCTGTTACAGAAGAGCCAACGGTCCAAAGTTTAGATCCGAATCAACATGAAGACCAAGTGGCAACCATGGAAACTCAAAGAAATTCAAGTCCAATAAGTTTTCCTCAAGGACCAATCACAAGAGCTAGAGCTAAGAAGATTCAATAAGCCTACAATAATCACTTCCAAGGCTTATTAGAGCATGCCAAGGATGAATCACAAGGTTATCAAGGCTTTGGAACAAGGATGGAGCAAGTATAGTTCAATATTTTTCAAGTAATCATCAAATAGAGCCAAGGAAAGCTGATTTGTGCAGAGAAGCAAGAATGGCCGCCAGCCATTCTCCCATGGCCACCGGCCATGACTCCCCTGGCCAATTTTTCGAACTTTACAATTTTGCTCCAGAATGCTCATGGCCGCCTGCCATCTTTGATTGGCCGCCAGCCAACATTTAGGACGTATTGAATTCATTGTTTTGACGTTGTGTTTTCATTGTTTGAGTTATATAAACCCTATTTGGGTCCTTGTACAATAGAGATTATTGTTGAATGAAAAACCAAAGCTTTTGCTTGAATTCTTTGTGTTCTTGATTTATAATACATGCTAAAGGAACATTCAAAGGAGATCTTGATCGCCTTCTTTGTGGAGTGTTTCGGAGATAGGGCTGACCTTGTTCTATCTATTTAGATCAAACACTAAGACAAACCTATTTCTAATCCATCTTAGGGATTGATTACCGATAGAATTCGTGGGTTTTCGTATTACTGTGTTGGGGGTTCATAATATCCAAAAGGGTTCTCATACGTGATTGCGAAGGTTCTCGCATCAAGGGCACAAACTAAAGCATATAACTCCTTGTCATAGGTTGGAGAGTTTAGAGTGGCTCCATTCAACTTCTCACTAAAGTAGGCAATAGACTTCCTTTCCTGCATCAAAACAGCCCTTATACCACAACCAGATGCATCACATGTAATTTCAAATGTCTTTTCAAAATTGGGTAATGCCAGAATAGGTGCAGTAATAAGTTTTTCAATAAGCAGATTAAATGCATTTTCTTGCTCACTTGCCCACTTAAAGCCTACACTTTTCTTAATTACCTCAGTCAATGGTGTGGCTATACTATTGAAATTGCAAACAAATCACCTATCAAAACTAGTGAAACCATGAAAACTTTTAACCTCACTAATAGTGGTAGGTCTAGGCTATTCTTTAATAGCCTTAACCTTCTCTTCATCAACTTGTATTCCTTTAGCACTAACTACATAACCCAGAAACACAATTTGGTTAGTGTAAAAAGAACACTTTTTGAGGTTAGCAAACAATTTTTCCCTCCTTAAGACATCAAACACTAAGTGTAAGTGTTGAATATGATCATCTATGCTCCCGCTATATACTAGAACGTCATCAAAATAGACTACAACAAACTTGCGAATATAAGCACGTAAAACATGGTCATGAGTCTCATGAAAGTACTAGGCGCATTAGTTAAAGGCCGTTTTCCATTCATCACCTACTCTTAGTGTTAGTTGATGATATCCACTTTTAAAATCAATCTTAAAGAACAAACAAGAGCCATACAGTTCATCTAGCATATCATCTAATCTAGGAATTGGATGTTTATACTTTACAGTGATTTTGTTAATGGCTCGATAGTCAATGCACATTCTCTAAGTCTCATCCTTCTTTGGTACTAGTAGCACTGGTGTTGTGCATGGACACAAGCTTTCCCTCACACAACCCTTTGACACGAGTTTCTCAATTTGCCTCTGAATCTCCTTAGCCTCTTCTGGATTGCATCTATGTGCAGGCTATTTGGAAGGGCAACTCCTAGAATGAGATCAATATGATGCTCTATTCCTCTCAAAGGCAGTAATCCATCCGAAACTGCTTCTGAAAAAACATCATCATATTCCTGCAAAAGTGAAGAAACAACACTAGGAAAAGAGGGGTTAAGGTCGTTAGCATTAAAATAAGCTTCATTGTAATAAGTACAATCATGGGCTATTTCAAAAACATAACACTCTTAACATTATTTCCTTTTGCATAAAAGCTCGCTTTTCTCTCTTTGCACTCAATGTCTTTCTTTTTCTCTCCCTGCTTTTCATTTCTCTTTTTGTCTTTTCTCAAACAAATGTGTTTTTCACTCTTCTCACAAATTTTCTCACTCATTTGTGTCTCTTCTTTTTCACTCACACTCTCTTTCTCACTTTTCCTTTGCTGCTCATGTGCCTCTTTAATTCTTTTTTTTTTTTCTGTTCGTAAAAAATTTGTCTACGAGACAAGGGTGTAAGTTTTACACTCCTATCATCCTTAACAAATGAACACATATTTTTAAATCCATTATGCATAACCTTTCTATCATAATGCCAAGGCCTTCCCAACCACATATGGCTAACATGCATAGGCACCACATCACATAAAACCTCATTCTTATACTTCCCTATCGAGAAAGAGATCAAAACTTGCCTACTCACCCTCACTTCCCTACATTCATTTGAAGCTTATATGGTCGATGATGTTTTACAATAGGCAATCTCAACTTTTCAACTAATAAGGTACTAGCTACATTAGTACAACTACCACTGTCTATGATCAAGCAACATAACTTATTATGGATATGACAACGGGTATGGAAGATGTTGTCACACTGCTCCTCACTTATTTCCTAATTTGCACACTTAAGGCACGTTGAATCACCAATGATTCACCTTGAACAACATATTCCACATCATCATCAGCATCTTCTAATGGTGGCATATAATCCATACTCTCATGCTCACTTTCAGTCTCAACCTCACCACTACCACGCATCACCATTGCTCTTCTGTTAGGACATTGAGATGCTATATGTCCATGACCCAGACATTTGAAACATTTGATGTCACGAATCCTACTACCTTAGGAATTAGATTTATCCTTTTCCTTTCTCTTATAAAAATCCTTAGATTTATCATTCCTTTTACTCCAATTTGATTTCCAAGAAGGATTAGAATTCCAATTCGAGTTAGATCCATACCTTGCTACTCCCTTGCACTTGAGTTGCCTTTCTACTTTCATGGCCATATGTACCATGTCTTCTAGTTCTATACAATGCTGTAACTCTACAACATTAGCTATATCTCGATTCAAGCCATTTAGAAATCTAGCCATTGTTGCCTCTCTATCTTCTTCTACATTGGCTCGGATCATAGCTATCTCTATTTCCTTGTGGTATTCCTCTATATTCTTGGATCCCTGAGTAAGACTTTGCAACCAATTAAATAAATCTCTATTATAGTGATTAGGGACAAACCTTTTCTTCATGATGGCCTTCATCTAAACCAAGTGTCAACCGGTTTCTCTTGATTCCGTCGCCTATTCATATTCAGCTGATCCCATCAGATAAGTGCATAATTTATAAATTCCACTGCAACTAGCTTCTCCTTCTTCTCCTCAGAGTAGCGATGATAGTCAAACACTAACTCCACTTTTCTTTCCCACTCAAGGTAAGCATCAAGATCATTTTTACCTTGGAATGGACGAATCTTCATTTTAATATTCGCTAAATTCCGATCCTCCCAATCATTCCTTTGCCTTCCATATCTCCTACCTTGCATCTTATCTCTCCCATCATAATCATCCATTTCACTTTCTTCATCTCCAAAATCAAACTTAAATTCTTCATCCTGCATCCTCCTTCCACCTTGCCTATGTTGTTGTCTAGGCGGGGGTTGTTGTCGAGGCTGAGGTTATTGTCAACCTCGCTCCAATGTAGCCATCCGATTCTCAAGTCTTTGCCATCTCTCATTAGATTCTTCATTTTGTCGAAATAATTGCTCAAAAGCTTTTGTCGTGGACTTCATGTGCAGTTTCAAGTCAACCTCTGGTCGCTCTTCTGAATTGGATTGGGAACTCATCTTGCTTGAACACCTACAAACAAAGTTAGCAAAAACAAGAATAATATCCACAACACTCCTTTACGTGTTTCACTCTATTTAATGACAATCCTCTCGTATCTCACTCACTTGGCTTTTCTTGATAATAAACTCACCCCTCGTTGCCTTTTACCACTTGATAGTCCTTCTCCCCAAGTCCTATATTGAACTTAGTGATTCTTTAATTAAGACCACACTTGTGACTAAATGGAACAGAAAAGAACAACTTTTGAATTAAGAATATATAATAGATAGGAGCACAAGAGTTAAGAAGGAATGTCAAGACTAATTAGAAGATAAAGAACAATTGAGACACAAACAAATCAATATCAAATTGAAGAATGAGCAATATCAGAAACAGTTTGAAGAACAATTTTTTTCTTCTCCTTTTTTTTGTATGGTTCTTCTTCTTGTTTTCTTTTTCTTTTTTTTGATGAATTTCTTTTTTTTTTAATACCAAACCCTAGATCGTTACTTTTTTCAACAAAGAAACCCTAAAAGACTTCTTTTTTATTGCAAATTCTCAAGATTTGAGATTTAAAAAATAAATTCTAGACTCAATTTCCTCAAGAAGGAACAAGAAATGACAAAACAAAACCAAGAAACAATAAATAAGAACAAAGAAGACAAAAGAAAAAATTGGTAGATAGATAACCTGATTTAGAGCCAAAGCTCTGATACCAAAAACTTATGTGAACTCCAGGTATATTAAACCTGAAACCTAGCAAGAGCACGTGAAACAATGCTTTCAGGAACGCTAAATCAAATCTGAAGCGGATCTTGACCCTAAGTTGTATTTCAAACTTGAACCAAAGATATAATAAAATGGAAACCTTTACCCTAAGTTATATTTCAAACCCGAACAAAGGTGTATAATTGAAATGAATGCCACACGATTAATTCTTGATAAGTTCACAAGTTCGCAATGGAACCCAAAAAGAAAAACTCTCTCAAAATAATATTCATTCAAAAGTTAATTGTCCAAACAAAAACCAAAACCAAATATATATAACAAACAAAGGAAACTGAAAGTCATAAATACCGAAACTGAAATGTCTTAAATAATGAAACCGAAAAGTCTTAAATAATGAAACTAAAAAGTCTCAAATAATTCTCGCGCATAACATACACTGGCAACATACGCTGGTGGTGTTACGATGGAACGTCGGCAACTTAGGGCCAGTGTTGGTCTCCTACAAGGACAATTCCAATTCTAATTTTGTTAGAGAATCTCCAAAGGCTTGTATAACATTTATAATGTCCAGATAATCATCTAATGACAGATCCGTGATGAAATCTCCATGCAAAGCTTGTTTCTTCGTCGTTTCTTCAAAGAATGCTCCTAACGTCTCCCTCGTCTTCTTGGCTTTAGCTCGTGTGACCAGTCCAACTGGAATGTATAGCGGATCCTTGGATGCTGCTTCATCATTTTGCATGCTTTCATTAGAAAATTTGTAGTTGTTTACTTTAATGATATACTGATTTATAGCACGAGTTTAGATGATCATCTCATTCCCTTAAAATCTATTTTGGATATGCTTTGAAAGGAGAGATTATTTGCCAACCCTAAGAAGTACACTTTTTGCATAAACAAGCTCGTGTTCCTTGGTTTTGTTATTAGTGTACAGGGAACACAGGTGGATGATGAGAAGATTAGTGCTATACGAGAATGGCTAAGTCCAACCAATGTGAGTCAAGTTAGAAGCTTTCATGGACTTGCCAGTTTCTATTGGCGCTTTGTGAGAGATTTCAGTAGTCTAGCTGCACCTTTAATAGAAGTCATCAAGAAGGATGTCGAGTTCAGATGGGGAGAAGAATAAGAAACAGCCTTTCAATTGATTAAGGATAAACTAACCCATGCCCCTTTACTTACTTTACTTGATTTTTCTAAAATGTTTGAAATTGAGTGTGATGCATCTGGTGTAGGAATTGGAGCAATGCTGATGCAAGGAGGAAGAACAATTGCATACTTTAGGAAGATGCTTAGTACAGCAGCTTTGAGATATCCTACTTATGATAAGGGGATGTATGCTTTGGTTAGAGCTTTAGAGACGTGGCAGCACTACCTTTTACCTAAGGAGTTCATGATATAGATCACAGGTCTTTGAAGCACTTGAAGGGCCAGCACAAACTGAATAAACGTCATGCAAGGTGGGTGGAGTTCATAGAAACTTTTCCTTATGTCATCCCCTACAAGCAACGTAAGGAAAATGTTCTTACTGATGCATTGTCGAGAAGGTTGGTAATCTCTACCTTAGATGCCAAGTTACTTGGTTTTGAACATATTAAAGCATTATATCTAGTAGACCAAGACTTTGTTGAGAGTTATGCATGTAGTGAGAAATCTGGTTGTGGTAAATTTTATAGGCATGATGGATATCTATTTAGGGAAAACAAGCTGTGCATCCCTAATTGTTCTGCTAGAGAGCTGTTAGTGAAGGAGTCTCATGGTGGGGGATTAATGAGACACTTTGAGATAGCAAAGACCTTAGGAGTTTTACAGGAGCACTTTTACTGGCCCCACATGAAAAAGGATGTTGAGAGGATCTGTGAGAGATGCATTATGTGTAAGCAAGCTAAGTCTAAAGTGCAACATCGTGGTTTGTACACACCACTACCTATTCTTAATGAACCTTGGGTTGATATTTCCATGAACTTTGTGCTAGGATTGCCTAGGAATAGGAATGGTAATGACTCAATTTTTGTGGTTGCGGATAGGTTTTCAAAGATGGCACATTTCATTCCATGCCATAAAACTGATGATGCTTCTCATATTGCTAATTTGTTCTTTAAGAAAGTGGTGAGATTACATGGTATGCCTAGGACTATTGTTTCTGATAGAAATTCGAAGTTCTTAAGTTACTTTTGAGAGACCTTGTGGTGTAAGTTATGGAGTAGATTATTGTTTTCTACTACTTATCACCCACAGACTGATTGTCAAATAGAAGTAGTGAATAGGACTTTATCTACTTTGTTAAGGGCTATCATTAAAAAGAATATTAAAGCCTGAGAAGATTGTCTGCCACATGTGGAGTTTGCTTATAACCGTATTGTACATTTTGCTACTAAATTTTCTCCTTTTGAGATTGTGTATGGTTTTAATCTACTGACTCATTTGGATTTTTCTCCTTTGCCTTTGTTTGAGCATTTTAACATGGATGGCAACAATAAAGCTAACTTTGTCAAGCAGATTCATGAGAAGGCAAAGCAAAATATTGAACGAAGGACTAAGCAATATGCAAAACAAGCTAACAAGGGGTGCCGTAAGATAGTTTTTGAGCCTAGAGATTGGGTTTGGTTGCACATGCACAAGGAGAGGTTTCCTGCTCAGAGTCGATCCAAGTTGCTCCCAAGAGGCGATGGTCCTTTTCAAGTCATTGAACGCATCAATGACAACGCCTACAAGTTAGACTTACCAGGTGAGGATAGTGTGAGTGCAACTTTCAATGTCACTGATTTGAGTCATTTTGATGCAGGTGATGATTTGAGGAGAAATCCTTTTCAAGAGGAGGGGAATGATGGAGTCAAGGCTTGTAGATGGAATGTAGATCCTTTAGAGATGTCACCATTTGGACCGATTACACGAGCTAGGACCAAAAGATTCAAAGACGCATTCATTGGATTGGTTCAGAGCATTCAAGATGAGGAAATTCACTTGAAACACCCAAAGGAGGAGCTTAAACTGATCAACAACATCATCAAGATCAAATCGGGAATGGATTAGAACCTTGAAGCGAACAAAGAAGTGGAGAATTCGGCCTAGGCTGGCTCAAAGCTGCCAGCCTACTTTTCAAAGCTGGCGGCTTATATCCGGCGTATAGGCTTTACTTTGTTTCACAAATTTGTTTCCTTTGTAAAGGCCACCAACTTACTTTTTGGGCTGTGAGCTTATGATAATTTTCGAACTATCTTTTTGTTTTGCTTTTTAGGTTTCTTTCATAGTAGCTATATATATGCTTGGTTTGTATGAACAAGATATATTTTGAATACAATTTCTTGAGAGAATTTCTCTTTGGTTCTTTGACAAGCTAATCTCGAACTTATCAGTTTTACTATGGCATTCAAATTCAACTTATCAATCGAATTTTCACCTTCGATTATGGAATCATTCACTTATACTAGGGTTCCTATTTCGTTATAAACAGCAGGTTGTGGTTCCATCGATTTGAATTTGATCTTAGGTCATAATTCCAGATATATTGTTACTGGGTTGCATCATCGATTGGCATAGTTCGTATCAAACATTGTACTCACCTGGAAGATCCAGCTTGTAAGCATTATCATTGATCTGTGCAACCACTTGAACTAGACCATCTCCTCTTGATTGTAACTTAGAATGCCACTATTGTGGGAATCTCTCCTTGCATATCTACACCCACACCCAATCGCCTGGTTCAAAAACAACCTTCTTGCGCCCTTTATTGTCTTGCTTAGCATGTTGTTCCATTCGCCTTTCAATATGTTGTCGAACCTTCTCATGCAACTACTTAACCACTTCAGCCTTCTACTTTCCATCTAGGCTAGCGCGCTCATCTGTAGGTAAAGGCAACAAATCCAAAGGAGTTAAAGGATGAAATCCATATTGATGTGATCCTAGAAGTCTCAATTTTTAAGCCGTCTAATTTGAAGTTCAACAACCCATCCGAAGGGATTAGAGGCGCGTTGATGGAAGTTTCAAAAATTAAAACAAGAACCACAAGAACTAAAGGAGCTGATAGGATAATTTGGGATATAAAGGATTGAAGATTTTCAAGTTTTGGAGCGGGCCAAGATAAAAGCCGCCTCAAAGCTGGCAGCCTCATGGCCAACGCCGCTAGCCTTCAAGGCAAAGCCGTCGGCCATCTTGCTGGCCTGCATGCAACAACACCAACTTTTATTTATTTCGTACCAACTTTGCTAGTTTGATGTTTAGGGTTTGTTCTAGGGTCTTTTATGTAATTTTTTAATTATTTTATTAGTTGCTTAGTTTTGAGGCTATCAAAGGCCCATATAAACCTATCATTTGTAACATATAAGACAGGTTATGAGTTTATTCATATGAATCAAAATATAAAAGTTTCTTCTCTATGAGTTATGGAAAGAAGTTGTTTTGAACTTATCGAGAATTTTTCCCGTGGCATTCACCCCTTGACTTATCAATCGGATCTCCATCATTGGTTGTAGCATCTTCACTACACCAAGGTTCTTACCTCCATATAGGCAACGAGTCACGGTTCCATCAGTTTTCTTAGACGGTCCTAGATTCTAATCCCAGACCTAGATATTGGCTTGCTGTCCATGCCAACCTATGACAGCGACCCAATATCTAGATTTGGGATTAAAATCCAGGACCGTCTAAGAAAACTGATGGAACTGCGACCTATTGCTTATATGGAGGCAAGAACCTTGGTATAGTGAAGACGTTACAACTCGTGATGGAGATCCAATTGATAAGTCAAGGGGTGAATGCCACGGGAAAAATTCCTGATAAGTTCAAAACAACTTCTTTCCATAACTCATAGAGAAGAAACTCTCATATTTTCATTCATATGAATAAACTCATAACTTGTCTTTCATATGTTACAAAGGATAGGTTTAAATGGGCCTTTAATAGCCTCAAAACTAAACAACTAATAAAATAATAAAAAAATTACATAAAAGACCCTAGAATAAACCCTAAACATCAAACTAACAAAGCTAGTACGGAATAAATAAAAAGTTGGCGTTGTTGCACGTAGGCCGGCAAGATGGCAGACATCTTTGCCTTGAAGGGCAGCAACATTGGCCATGTAGGTCGCTAGCTTTGAGGTGGCTTATATCTTAGCACGCTCCAAAACTTAAACATTTTCAATCCTTTAAATCCCAAATTATCCTATCAACTCCTTTAGTTCTCTTGGTTCTTGTTTTAATCTTTGAAGCTTCCATCAATGTGCCTCTAATCCCTTCGAATGGGTTGTTTAACTTCAAATTGGACGACTTAAAAATTGAGACTTCTAGGATCACATCACATATACAATTTCAAAAGGAGAAAAACTTTGTTGCTGATTGCACACTCCTATTATATGCAAATTCTACATGTGGCAAGCATTCTTCCCAATTCTTTAAGTTCATTTTAATAAGAGCTCTCAACAACTGAGATAAAGTCCTACAACTACTTCTGTCTGTCCATCAGTTTGTGGATGACAAGTAGTTGAAAACAATAATCTAGTCCCCAATTTTTCCCATAAAACCTTCCAAAAGTGACTAAAAAATTTTGCATCTCTGTCGGAAATGATTCTTCTAGGAACTCCATGTAGACGCACAACTTCCTGAAAGAATAAATCAACAATGTGAGTTGCATCATCAGTTTTATGAGAGGGAATAAAATGAGCCATTTTACAAAACCTGTCAACCATTACAAACCCATAATTATGATCTTTCTTGGACCTAGGTAAACCCAAAATAAAATCCATGGATATTTCTACCCAAGGTTCACTACGTATGGGTAAGGGTATGTACATGCCATGGCGTAAAACTTTAGATTTTGCCTGTTTGCAAGTAATACATTTCTCTCACAATCTTTTAACATCTCGTTGCGGCCAAAAGAAATGTTTATCCAAAACATCTAATGTTTTCCTAACACTAGTATCACGATTTCTAGGAGTAGAAGAATCGGATTTACCTTCATTTCCATGGTTGGTCAACTCTGTCTTTTGCTCAAACTTTTGCTTATTGACGGGTTGTTTCTCCTCTTTCTTCCAAGAATTTGATTTCCAATTGGATGAACCTGATCCAGATGCATAATGTGTGGTGCTACTACCCTTACTCTTTTGTTGGTTCTCAACCTTAATAGCCATGTGAACCACATACTCAATCTCAACATAATGTTACAGATCCACTACATTATGAATCTCCCTATTCAATCTAGCAAAAAATCATGTCATCGTAGCCTCCCGGTCCTCTTCAACATTCACCCTAATCATCACCACCTCCATCTCTTTATAGTATTCTTCCACATTCCCATTTCCCTGATGAAGTGTCTGTAGTTTATTGTGTAACTCTCTATAATAATAAGAGGGCACAAACCGCTTCTTCATTCACTCGCTTCATTTCTTTCCAAGTCTCTATTGGTGGCTCTCTATTCTTCCTTCTATTCAACACTAGCTGATCCCACCAGACTATGGCATAATCTGAGAATTCAGTGGTAGCCGGTTTCACCTTCTTAGCCTTGGAATAGTTATGACAAGCAAAAACCCATTCTACCTTTTTCTCTCATTGTAGATATACCTCAGGATCATTCTTCCCCTGAAAAGAGGGAATCTTCATCTTGATATTTCCTAAATAATTGTCCTTCCGATACTTAACTCCTCTAAATCCTCCTCCACCATACCTCTTATGGCTATCAATAGAAATTCTATCAAACTCATCATCAAAATCATACTCGTCATGACCTTCTTCTTCCTCCTCTATCCTTATTCCTCTCCTAGGATTTCTGCCTCTCCTTTGTACTGGAGGATTGTTCTTTGATTGCTCCAAACTCTGCTCTAATTTTTCATGGAGTTCTTCCATTCCTTCCCTAAACATCTTATTCATCTAAGTAGTCAACGCTTCCAAAATCAATTCGGTGTCAATTCCTCCCTTCTCACCTTCAGTTGTACCTGTTTGTGACATGTTTTCTTACCTACAAGAAACAAGGTTAGGAATAAAATAACCTTCACAATTCACTCCCTTAAGTGTTTTCGCTCTATAGATGAGTCACTCAAATCACTCGTGCTTTTTCCGCAAAATCAAATGTTGTTCCTCGCTTTAATTCCTCTTTCAATTCTTTTGGAACTAATCAAAAGAATCAAGGTCCACCATAGAACTCAAACAAGACGTAGAATAGAACCGAATAAGATCTTTCCACAACTTTCTATTAGGGCTTTTCAATAGGGATCAAGAACTAAACAGATAACAAATCTTTTTACCAAAATTCAATAGAAAGATTTTTTTTTTTGCTTGAATTCCTTTCCCTTTTTTTTTTAATGGAAGAATGGAACTTTCACAAATTCAAATAACGAATCAAACAGACAACAAAACACTAAATGTTCAGGATATGAACGAATAGAATTAGGGTTTTGTATACCTTCCTCTAATTGAACTAAATTGGCGATTTGGCACAACCTGGCTCTAATACCAAACTGATACGAACTATGCCAATCAGTGATGCAACTCAATAACAATATGTTTAGAATTATGACCTAAGATCGAACTCAAATCGATGGAACCACGACCCGCTATTTGTAACGAAACAAGAACCTTGGTAGAAGTCAATGACGCCACAATCGAATGTGGAAATTAGAATATAAGGTTTTTAAATTCTAGGTTTGATTCCTTCATAGTTTTTTTTACTAGATATGACATCTAACTCAATTAAAATAATCACCACATGATATTCCGTACTCATGCTACTATCAAATATAGGCTTAAGAAGACTACACATATGTAAAGTTTCTATGCTCAGTCTCTATTCTTCAATTTCCTAGTTTCTACACATGTATGAAACATAAATTATATGATGGGTTAAATGTTACCTTGTTTGGCTAGAGAGGAAAATGATAGATCCTCTTTCTTAATTGGACCGTGACTTACATATATGAGTAAGGAGATGAGTTGTTAAATTTTTAGGCATAAAACAACTAACTAGGGATTACTTTTACCTTTGGCTATGACTCTTAAAATCTTGTAATGTTATTGGTTGTTTTATTTATTTATTTATTTTATTGTTGGTTATGGTGGGGCTACAAGAGAAGAAATGGAGTTTTGTTTGTTCAAAATTGTCTTGTAGGACAATAAGAACTCATGGTGGGGACATGAATTTTAGAAGGATTTGAACTTGTCAATTTTCTTCCTTTTTTCTTGATGTTTATGTGTGAGGCTTTTAGGGAATAATGGGTTTTATTTGCTTATTTATATTATATACATATTAATATATATATGTTCGACTTCCACATGATTGACAAAAAGGAAGTTGACTAGTCTAAGTTTTTAATTTTCCCAGGGTCTTCTACGATGGAACAAAGTGAATTTTATTACCTCTACTTGTTGTTGTTACTTCTCAGTGAAGGAAAAAAAAATTAAGCATCACCATTCTCCCACAAGTTTCATCCATTGAGTCATCAAGGTCATTAAATGATAGGGTAGCTTGGTTACTTCTAATTGGATCATGTGTCTTTCAAATTGACTTTGTTGTACCATCTCTTCTAATCCTATAAGCAAACTCATGTGGAACAATTTCCTTGGGAAGAACAGTCATGTGGCTTGAATTTTTACCATGTGCACTAAAAGTTTTCATGTAGAGTAATTACAAGACCAAATATCTAGTTAATTTCGTCAAAAACTAGCTCATACACGTATAATTATGTCAGTTATTTCAATAAAATAACTTTTAAATTATGTCTAAGAGTCTTATGTTTTTCTTTGATAATTGTGAAGTTGAAATTTTAAATTTTAAATTTACATGATGTAATATTTTAGGCTTTTTGCTTACACGATTACAGTTTCTAGGTATGATAGGTCAAATTAAGATGTTATGCTCAGTAGACTCAGAAAATTCTAAATTTCATAACTATGTATTCAAAGTTTTTGTTTGAACTCCTTGTTTGTAAATTTTCATCTGTTTTAAGTTATATCGCATATATTTTATCTTTAGCGATTCATGTAAAAATTTCTTTTCTCTGACTAATAGACTCTAAAAATTATTCTTCTCATATTTCTCTTGATTTTTAATGTCTAATGTTTTTAATTAGTGAGTTATTATCCTTTTACATATAATCTTGTCTCTAGTATCTTATACTAGCCGGGAAAATTATTTCTCCTATTATAGAACATATTTAGGGATATTGTGATACGACATATGAGGGGGTTGGAAATTCTTCGCTTCACAGATTTAGGGTTCTTAGTCTTTTTAGGATTTTCTAAATATATAAATTCTGAAAAATCTGAAGGATATAGATGAAATCATGAATCGAAATACGAATCACAAAGACAAACTGGTTTGCAATAGAATTGCAATTCAATATGACTCACGAAGTACAAAACAAATTACTGTATCAAAGGAATCAAAGATTCAATCAACAGAAAATGAATAAAGGAAATTTCAATATCTCTCAATATTCATAAACAATAGGAAAGATTTGCAATCACAAGAACTCACAAAATACTCTCACCAAGGAGGAACTCTCATAGAGAAAATATCATATATGTTATACTGATTATAAGAGGGGATATTTATAATGGATTCCTTTAAAGGAATACAAAAAGCCAAAGAAAAATGAAAGGACATAACAAATAAATTAAATACTAAAGAATTGAAAAGGCGCGTCTTTTGGGTCCAACGCTGGCTTTTAATGGCTTAAATGTGCAATTTAATTGTTTTAAGTGCTTGATCCATCAACAAGCTTTCCTTTGCTCATAATACTTATCTCCTTTTCGGCTTGTCGTAAAATGATGCTCATCATATTGTACAATTGATTTAATGCATAATATTTAAATATCTATTTTTGTATTATTTACTTTATGGATTTTAATTTCAAATCACTTAATTTATAATAGAAAATTTTGGAAATTACATGTCTTAATTGTGAAGACCCTATATGGTTAGATGAAAATTTGTGTTATGTTGTGGAAACTGACGGTTTTGGCATGAAGAGAAAGTTCATAACTTCTTCAAGTGTGAACTGATTAAATGCATGAGCTTATGAGTGTGGGAATGCACTAAATGAAGGGCTAATGTCATGCCCTGAGGGTACCCTAGTAGTAGTAAACAAGTTACACTTGAATACTATCACTAGATTACCTTCAGTGAATAACAGGTTTTCATAACAACAGGATCTTTTTAGTTGCTTAATAAGAAATAACAAATATATGAAAGAAATAACTTAGTGAATAAACATTACAAAACCATTACAAACCATATAGTTTTCCTGAAATACACAACTAGATAATCTATTCTAATAGTACATTACCATTAAACTAAAATATAACCGTAGACTTCCAGCTCCTAAGCTCTTACCGGAGCCATACTCCTGAAAGTGACTAACCAAGGTTGTAAAGTAAACCTGAAAAGACTGTTGGAGTATGAGCGAAACCACAGCTCAGTGAATAACTAGACATACCATACGTCACACAAGTTATTAGCAAATCATATGCAATGCAAGCACTCAACCATATGCACAGATACAAGCTTGGATGATCTAGAATCCAAACAGGAAAAAGATTTACGCCCTCTTTTTAAGGGTTGAAGAACCAGTACTCATGATGAGGATCATCAAGCATCAATGGGTCCAAAGTTGAAATCCAACGATCCATTGCAAGATATTGGAGGTCCCATGACAAGAGCTAAGGCTAAACAAATGAGGAAGGCATTGCAAGGACTTGTTATGGAGTTGCAAGAGAAGGAATTGTATTTATCCACCAATAAAAATGAGTCAAAAGTGCTTAACATCATCAAAATAAGCTCCGGAGGGGATCTAAATGGAAAGCAAGTGAAATAGAGCAAAGAAGGAGCCAAGAAGTACCCTGCATGATTAATGGCTGCCGGCCATTATATCTGCTCATTGTGAATTTTGACTCACTCATGGCCGCCAGCTATCTTTTATGGACGTGATTTAATGTATTTTTGATGTTTTGTTTTCCTTTCTTTGGCTATTAAAACCCTATTATGGTTATGTATCAGTCACAAGACGAATCATATGAATGTTATTCATTCTCTTTGAGAGAAAACTCCATCTTGTTCCTTGTGAATGAATTTCCATTTGATTTTTTTGATCGAAACACTCAAGGAGGTCGACGTGATAACTAGGTTGCGATCAACAGGTTTGTTCGAGGTCTAGTTCCATTCCATTCATTGATAATTAGGTTGCAATCAACAGGTTTGATTGAGGTCTAATTCCATCCTATGACGACTTATCTCAAGACGATCCTCGGGTTCCAATTCCAATCAACGATTTGGGGGTTCTAGGTTTAATATACCTAGGGTTACCATATCATTTGGTATCAGAGCTACGGTTTCTTGTCACAAGTAATTTATCCTTTTATCTTTATTTAATCTTGCTATCTATTTGTTGTTGTTCTTGATTAGGGTTCTTAAGTCAAAAAAAAAAAAAAAAGAGAGAAAAGAAAGAAAAGAACCATCTTTATATTGTTCCATTTGTCAAAAAAAAAAAAAGAGAGAGAAAAGAAAGAAAAGAACCATCTTTATATTGTTCCATCTGTCAAAAAAAAAAAAAAAGAAATTGTTATCAATATTCTCTTGGGATCTTATCATAGATTTAAGTTTCTATTCCGTCTTTTCAATTCTCAAAATTTGCGGTATATACGTTCTTGAGATTGGATCTTGTTCTTTTTCAATTTCATCTTTGACTTTGACCAATTTGTTGTTGAAATTTTCTGGTTATTGCGTGAGTTCACCTTAGTGATTTATTTTGAGAAAATCATTGAGCGAATTCCAAACAAGGGATTGTGAGATTGAGTTGTGAGGAACATTATTTTCTTGAGCAAAAAGACACGAGTGTGAGTGTCATTTGTTGAGTGAAAACACGTTAGGGAGCGAATTGTGAGGATTATTATTTTTCTTGTTTGATTATTACTAACCAATTTTCTGCAGGTGTTAAGATATGGGTAGTGACGGAGAAAGTGATAAGATTGATATGAAATTGTTCATCAAGTCGATATAGGATCAGTTTAGGAAGATGAATGCAAGGCTTGATAATATAGAATCCACAAGTAAGACTAAGAGCAGTAGAGGAATGAGACGTAATGAAGAAGAGATTGATGAATCTGAGTCTGAAGGATCCGGAGTTATAAGAAGGTGGAGGAATGCTCCAAAACAAGATAATTTCTTAGGGAATATCAAATTAAAGATACCTTCTTTTCAAGGTAAAAATGACCCGGAATTGTTTTTAGAATGGGTGAGAAAGGTGGATCATGTCTTTGATTGCCACAGTTACTCCGAAGACAAAAAGATCAAGTTGGCTTCTGTTGAGTTTTCCGACTATGCTAGTGTATGGTGGGATCAATTTGTGCGAAATAGGAGGAGAAATGAGGAGACCCATTAGTACTTGGGATGAAATGAAGGCGGTGATGCGAAAAAGATTTATCTCTGGTCACTATTATGGGGATTTACATAGAAAATTACAAGGTTTGACACAAGGGTCAAGAAGTGTAGAGGATTATTACAAGGAAATGGAAGTAGCTATGATCCGGGCTGATGTGAAAGAGGATGATGAAGCTACTATGGCTAGATTTCTCAATGGATTGAACCGTGAGATTGCTAATGTGGTAGAACTCCATCCTTATCTTGATATTGAGGAGTTGTTGCACAATGCATAAAAGTGGTGAGCAACAATTAAAGTTTAAAGGGTCTTCTCGATTTGGTTCTACTTCTAATTCTTCATGGAAGTCCACTTGGAAGAGAACAATTCAGATTTGAAGTCCAAGGGATTCAAAGGCCAAAAGTCCTGTTACTCCATACAAAGGTAAATCTGAAACTAAGTCTTATGGTAAATCTCGTGATATTCAATGTTTCAGTGTAAAGGATTTGGACATATTGCTTCTCAATGTCCGAATCAAAGGGCTATGGTTATTTTGGATAATGGCGATGTTGAAAGTGTGAGTTCAGGAGATGATCCTGATATGCCAGCTTTGGAAGACTGTAGTGATGTAGATGTGGAAGGTCCTGTGAAAGGAGATTTATTGGTTACTAGGCGAGTCCTTAGTACTCAACCTAAGGATGAGAGTGAAAGTGAAGAGGTACAGCGTGAGCATATTTTTCATACGGTGTCATGTGCAGAAGAAGGTATGTACACTGATTATTGATAGTGGTAGCTGCACTAACGCTGCGAGTACCTTGCTAGTTGATAAATTGAAGTTAAAATCTGTGAAACATCCAAAGCCCTACAGATTACAATGGTTGAATGAATGTGGGGAGATCAAGGTGACAAAACAGGTTCTTATTTCCTTTTCTATAGGAAATTATCATGATGAAGTTTTGTGTGACATAGTTCCCATGCAGGCTAGTCACTTTGCTAGGCCGACCTTGGCAGTTTGATAGGAAAGTGACATATGATGGGTACAAGAACCAATATTCTTTTGTTCTAAATAAAAGAACTGTGATTCTCACTCCTCAGAAACCATGGGAAGCATGTGAAGATCAAGTGAGGGTAGCGAGAGAGTTTCGAGAGAAACACATGAGTGAACAAGATAAGAGTGGCAAGGAGAGAAAAAGTGAGAAACAAACACTTGTGAGTTATGATAGAGGAGAGTAAACACATTGAGTGGAGAGGAAGTTGCAAGAAAAAGTGAGGTTAAAAGTGCAATCATGGCAAGGAAACAACTACTTGTACTCATGTACAAGGATGTTTATTTTACTACTTCTGACCTTAACTCTTCGTTGCCAAGTGTGGTGGTTTCTCTTTTGCAGGAATATGAGGATTTATTTCCTGAAGAAGTTCCAAGGGGATTGCCTCCACTAAGGGGGATTGAGCACCAAATTGACTTTATTCCAGGTGCTTCTATTCCTAACCGGCCAGCTTATAGGGCCAATCCCGAGGAGACAAAGGAGATTCAAAGGCAAGTTGATGATTTGGTAGAAAAGGGGTTTGTAAGGGAGAGCCTCAGTCCATGTTCAGTTCCTGTTATTTGGTTCCAAAGAAAGATGGAACATGGCGAATGTGTGTTGACTGTCGAGCTATCAACAAGATTACAGTTAAGTATAGACATCCCATTCCTAGACTTGATGATATGCTTGATGAGTTGCATGGTGCTTGTTTGTTTTCCAAAATTGACTTGAAAAATGGCTATTACCAAATTCGTATGAAAGAGGGAGATGAGTGGAAAACTGCTTTTAAAACTAAATATGGTCTATATGAATGGATGGTAATGCCTTTTGGATTAACAAACGCGCCTAGCACGTTTATGCGATTAATGAACCATGTTCTTCGTGCTTTTATTGGAAAGTTTGTTGTTGTTTACTTTGATGACATCTTAGTTTACAGCAAAACATTGGATGAACATGTTCAGCATTTACAATCTGTTTTCACTGTCCTGAGAGAAAACAAATTGTATGCCAATTTGAAAAAGTGTACCTTTTGCACGGAAACTGTTGTTTTTCTTGGATTTGTTGTAGGTGCACATGGGATTTCCGTTGATGAAGACAAGGTGAAGGCAATTCGAGAATGGCCAACACCAAGGAATGCAAGTGAGGTAAGAAGCTTTCATGGTTTAGCAAGTTTTTATAGGAGATTTGTGAAAGACTTTAGTTCTATAGCTTCTCCTTTAAACGATCTTGTTAAAAAGAATTGTGAGTTTAGGTGGACAGAAGTGCATGAAAAAGCTTTTAATGATTTGAAAGATAAATTGACAAATGCACCATTACTTGTTTTACCTAATTTTGAGAAAGTTTTTGAAATAGAATGTGATGCTTCCGGGAAGGGTATTGGTGGTGTTTTGATGCAGGATTCGAAGCCAATCGCTTATTTTAGCGAGAAGCTCAGTGGAGCAGCATTGAATTACCCCGTCTATGACAAGGAGCTTTATGCCTTGGTGAGGACTTTGCAAACGTGGCAACATTACCTATGGCCCAAGGAGTTCATCATTCATTCAGATCATGAAAGTCTGAAATTTCTCAAAACTCAAGGTAAGTTGAACAAAAGACATGCAAAGTGGCTTGAGTTCATTGAAACTTTCCCTTATGTGATAAAGTATAAGCAAGGAAAAGAGAATGTGGTTGCTGATGCACTCTCTCGAAGGTATGTACTTTTGACTTCTTTACATACTAAGTTGCTTGGGTTTGAGCTTATTAAGGGATTGTATGAGACTGATTCTGATTTCAGTCAAATCTGGGCTGCTTGTGCTGTTTCTGGTTATGCTGATTATTATAGGCACGATGGTTATTTGTTTAAGAAAAGTAAATTGTGTGTGCCTAGGAGTTCTGTGCGTGAGTTACTTGTTAGAGAAACTCATGGGGGTGGATTGATGGGACACTTTGGTGTTCAAAAGACATTGGATATTTTGCATGAGCATTTCTTTTGGCCTAAGATGAAACGTGATGTCCAAACTGTTTGTAACAAATGCATTGTATGTAAACAGGCTAAGTCTAAAATAATGCCTCATGGAGAATATATTCCTTTACCTGTGCCTAATCAACCTTGGACCGACATCTCTATGGATTTTGTATTTGATTACCACGATCTCAGAGTGTAAAGATTACCAGATTCAGAGTGGTAAAGATAAAAGGATAGATTACTTGTGACAAGAAACCGTAGCTCTGATAGGTTTAGTAAAATGGCTCATTTCATTGCTTGTTCTAAATCTAATGATGCACAACATATTGTTGATTTATTCTTTAAAGAGATTTTGCATTTGCATGGGTTACCTAGATCCATTGTGAGTGATAGGGATGTCAAATTTTTAAGTTATTTCTGGCGTACTTTGTGGAACAAGTTAGGCACAAAATTGTTGTTTTTCCACTGTTGCACATCCTCAAATGGATGGTCAGACGAAAGTAGTCAATAGGACTCTTTCAACTTTGTTGCGTGCTATGATTCCTAAGAACTTGACGCAATGGGAAAAATGTTTACCCCATGTAGAATTTGCATATAATAGAATTGTACATTCCGCAACATCATATTCCCCATTTGAAATTGTATATGGCTTTAATCCTTTGACTCTATTGGATATTTTACCTTTACCTGCTAATGAGTTTATGGATGTTGAAGGTAAGAACAAGGCAGATTTTGTGAGGGAATTGCATGCTCAAGTTCGGGCCAATATTGAAAAGAAAAATGAACATTATGCACGTCAGGCCAATAAGGGTCGTGTGAAGGTTGTTTTCCAACCAGGAGATTGGGTGTGGGTGCACTTGCGAAAGGAGCGATTTGATGCTCAAAGGAAAACTAAGCTATACCCTAGAGGCGATGGGCCATTCCAAGAGTTAGAGCGTATCAATGATAACGCTTACAAGATTGACTCACCGAGTCATTATGGTAATATAAGCGCAACTTTTAATGTTTCTGATCTTTCTTTGTATGATGCAGGTGATTCGATGACGAATCTATTCGAGGAAGGGGGGAATGATGAGGATCATCAAGCATCAATGGGTCCAAAGTTCAAATCCAACGATCCATTGCAAGATATTGGGGTCCCATGACAAGAGCTAAGGCTAAACGAATGAGGGAGGTATTGCAAGGACTTGTTATGGAGTTGCAAGAGAAGGAATTGCATTTATCCACCAATAAAAATGAGTCAAAAGTGCTTAACATCATCAAAATAAGCTCCGGAGGGGATCTAAATGGAAAGCAAGTGAAATAGAGCAAAGAAGGAGCCAAGAAGTGCCCTGCAGGATTAATGGCTGCCGGCCATTATATCTGCTCATTGCGAATTTTGAGTCCAGAACACTCAAGGCCGCCGGCCATCGCCATCTTTTAAGGATGTGATTTAATGTATTTTGACGTTTTGTTTTCCTTTCTTTGGCTATTAAAACCCTATTATGGTTATGTATCAGGGATAAGACGAATCATATGAATGTTATTCATTCTCTTTGAGAGAAAACTCCATCTTGTTCCTTGTGAACGAATTTCCATTTGATTTTCTTGATCTAAACACTCAAGGAGGTCGACATGATAACTAGGTTGCGATCAACAGGTTTGTTAGAGGTCTAGTTCCATTCCATTTATTGATAATTAGGTTGCGATCAATAGGTTTGATTGAGGTCTAATTCCATCCTACGACGTCTTGTCAAGACGATCCTCGGGTTCCAATTCCAATCAACGATTTGGGGGTTCTAGGTTTAATATACCTAGGGTTATCATATCACCTTGTCAGCAACAAGCCATAAGCTATTAATACTGAACTGCAGCATACGAGCTCCTTCAATGCATTTGACAAGCTGCTTCAACTCAGTTGTTGATAAAAAGCTCCAATGTTTGTCCATCAACAACATGACACCACTAATCATCTTCACCATGGCAGTAGCTACCTTTGTCCCCAACATGGGAGAACTGGCACAGAATTTCCTGTCCATGGCATTAAGGCTCTCCAAGAATGCTATTAAATGAGACAACACAGCAAAGCCATGAAATCAAGCCATCTCCTCCAATGCAGCGTGATCCTTTGAAGTTGCTACCATGTCTTCACAAGACATGTCAACAACTAGGGGAGGATGGAATTCAATAGATACATTGACATCAGGTGTGCTCTTGCTTCCTTCATTAAGAGTATGCTCTTCATCTTCGTCACCCGTGAATGCTCAAGGTGATAATGATAAGTGTTTATAAGTGAAAAATCACTCTCTAAGTCTAAAGAAACATCGTCGCGACTCATTAAGATGACTTCCTTTTACAATGACTATTGTTGATAGTGCACGCTTCATACAATATTCTTTGCACGTGATTTGTAAACACAAGATGCTCATTGCATGAAAAGCTCAATGTGTGCGAGTGTGCGTAGTGTTGGCTATGCGTGGGACTCACTATGCATGAAGGTTGACGCTGCACAAGGTGCTTACTCTATGTAGAGGTTAACACTATGCAACCCTTATACGCGATACGCTCCTTATGCAAAGTCAAGGACATTAATACTTGAACTCTTCACTTGATGAAGTTACCCCTGTATGACGCTCCGTGTCCTTCCCATGTAGCACTTCATGGATACAACATTGTAGCATGATATCTGCTACATAGTGATTGCTTCATATGGTGCATACAACTTCAATATCAGTAAGTTATAGGAATAGATGCTCAAAAATAACACTGAATCTTGCCTTATGGTATCCCCAGAATCGGCACGCAATATGGGCTCGATTATTGGAAATTACCATCAGTTGGTAGTGATACCCACAGCTCACAATCATTGGCCTTCAACAAAGCATGTTATACTGAGTTTGTGATGCTTGGCCTTCAACAAGGCATGTTGCATTGAGTTCGTGATGCTTGGCCTTCAACAAGGAGTGTCGCACTGAGTTAGTGACACTTGGCCTTCAATAGGAAGTATCGCACTGAGTACACGATTCTGCACATACTCCAGCTCGTTAGTGATGTCGTCTACCCAGTCACTTCATCCACGTGGTGGATCCTTGAGAAAAGCGAACTGCGTATGGGAGAGTGGTAGTTCCTTTCTTTCGTTCCAAAACTACAACACCGAGTTCGCTGCGATAACTTCTCTCTTAATTGGGTTTGGTTTTGGCTCGATAAAGTGAGAGGAGTTGTCAGAATGCTTTGATGCACATGTATCTCTCTTCTTGATCCTCTTTCAAAATAAATCTTCAGAAATTGCTTGATCAATCCAACTGCTACGAGTAGATGGAATCGAAGGAGCTTGACCATTTCGCAGCAATAAGTCCTTTTAGTTGATGGTGTTTGTGATTCGCGATGCCATCACTAGGAGTCTTATAATGTTGAGTCAGCCATAAGCTTGATGGATAACAGATGGCTGCTGAGAAAAGCCACTTGATGGTTGCGATGATTAACCCTTGGTTTCAATAGAAGATGAATGGCTGTTGAGAAAAGCCACTTGATGATTACTTCACCTGTTGCTACCGACAAGTAAATCCTGTAAGAAAAGAAAATCAAATGCATAAGAAAGAAAGTTAATAATATGATTACTGATCTGTGCAGTTGTTATATATAGATTAAGTGAAGAAGATTAGTATGGGATCAAATTAATGATTTGGTGGACCAGACGATTGTGCTAACGTTTTGGAATAAAGTGGCAATAATACATAAGCGGTTTTGGAATGCAAATGGATGGATATTCATTACGGCATGTGATCGGCCCATCATAAAGGCATTTATTATATACATAAGAAAACGGATGGACATTCATTACGACTACAACAACAATTGCAAAGGATGCAATGTCACACCCCGCCCCCGCAGGCGATGACGATGCGATGCCAGGGCAGACAAACCCACCGCTGGCCCCCTAGTGATAATGGCCGACATCCACCATCAGGTGAGACCCCAACCAACGCATGCCCGCAGGGTACCACGGGCACTATAGGTATTGTTACCCTCAGGATGAGTTGAACCCAGTCTGCAGCTTCTAGGATTCGAACCCATGACCTGAGACTTTTGCCTGCCCCAAAGGCAGCACCTCTCACCACAGCTCAACTGGTGAGAGGTACTACATTTGGGGCAAGCAAAAGCTTTAGGTTTGGGGTTCGAATCCTAGAGTCTGCAGACTGGATTCAACTCTGCCTAAGGGTAACAATACCTATAGTGCCCGTGGTACCCTTTGGGGCATGCATTGGTTGGGGTCACTATGATGCAATGATGGTGTTGGCCATTACCACTAGGGGGCCAGTGGTGGGTTTGCCTGCCCTGACATCGCATCGCAGTCCTTTTTATGTCACACCCTGCCCCCGCAGGCGACGGCAACGTGATGCCAGGGCAAACAACTGCCACAGGCCCCCTAGTGATAATGGCCGACACCGTCATTGCATCATGGTGACCCCAACCAACGCATGCCCCGCAGGGTACCACGGGCACTATAGGTATTATTACCCTCAGGATGAGTTGAACCCAGTCTGCAGCCTCTAGGATTCGAACCCATGACCTGAGGCTTTTGCCTGCCCCAAAGGCAGCACCTCTCACCAGTTGAGCAGACTGGGTTCAACTCATCCTGAGGGTAACAATACCTATAGTGCCCATGGTACCCTGCGGGGCATGTGTTGGTTGGGGTCTCACCTGAGGGTGGATGTCGGCCATTATCACTAGGGGGTCAGCAGTGGGTTTGTCTGCCCTGGTATCGCATCGCCGTCGCCTATGGGGGCGGGGTGTGACATAAAAAAGGTGCCTTTTTATGTCACACCCGCCCCCACAGGCGACGGCGATGTGATGCTAGGGCAGACAACCACCGCTGGCCCCCTAGTGGTAATGGCCGACACTACCATTGCATCATGGTGACCCCAACCAACGCATGCCCCCAACGGGTATCACATGCACTATAGGTATTGTTACCCTCAGGATGAGTTGACCCCAGCTGCAGCCTTGAGGAGTCGAACCCATGACCTGAGGCCTGCTCCAAAGGCAGCACCTCTTACCAGTTGCCTCAGGTCATGGGTTCGACTCCTCAAGGCTGCAGCTGGGGTCAACTCATCCTGAGGGTAACAATACCTATAGTGCCCGTGGTACCCGTTGGGGGCATGCGTTGGTTGGGGTCACCATGATGCAATGGTGGTGTCGACCATTACCACTAGGGGGCCAGCGATGGTTATCTGCCCTGGCATCACATCGCCGTCGCCTAAGGATGCGGGGTGTGACATGCAAGATATCCCTCTTTTATGTGAAAAATCGAAGGAATTTGAGTTGTCTCATTCCTGCATCGACAGTTACAAATTAAACACTGGTGGTTACAAATTCAATACTAGTGGTTACAAATTTAACACTGGCAGTTACAAATTCAATATTGGCGATTACACATTCAAAACTAGCGGTTACAAATCTAATACTCACGGTTATGAATTCAATACTGGAATTTGAGTTGTTTCATTCCTACATCGGCAGTTACAAGTGACAATGAATTCTCTTTTTAATGTAAAGCAGTTACATTATCATATGATTGTTACAGTTCATACCAAAGGTCGCATAGTAAATCTACAAAGATAAAGATAGAGTAACTTTAAAGGGATAGAACTAAAAGGGCTCGTTTTCTATTCGACCAACAAGAGAATCATCCGATACCATGGATTAGCCTATGAATATATTTGCTGTAACATCTCAGAAGGAATGAAAAGAAGCAAATTTTAAAGGAGTTAATAATGGGTGTTAAATGTCAATTATTATATGGAGACTTATGGATGCATTGGGCATGTATGCATATATATATATATATATATATGGAAGAGTTGCAGTAAAGAAAACTATTGGTGAATATTGGGAAAAGTAAACAAAACTCCCATGGCTCCAGTAAGATATGCATGTCTTTATGTGTGCACTATTGAGACTCATATTATCTAAAAAAAAATTCCAAAGCGGGCGGTCAATGTATCAAGATTATGCACCATCTTGAGAATATGATTAGGTTAGATTCTTGTTTGTAATGTCAAAAGAGATATGGTTAAATTATTGGAAATCCGATAGGGATAAACATATATTTGAAGGATACATTTACAAATAAATTTATATGGTGGTTCTCAGCTTACGTTCCTCGATACATTTACAAATAAATTTAGTAGCTCGTGAGCGCACACAATTATGCTATAAGCTTATGCATTGAAACGACTCAAGTGAGACTCCTATGATACTAACATGCCAGTAAATTAAGTTCTTAGCTATATAAGCGTATTTAGCATCTATGTAGCTATTGTATAAGCGCGTGTGCTAAGTTGCAGCTTAACTATCCTTGATGAATTATGTAATGCCCAAAATACTTGAACTCCATCCAATGAATTTTGATCAGGGGGCAAAATGTGGAGGGCTAATATTATTATATAATAAATATTTAGATTTGACTCTTGGGTTAAGTGACAGGGCTTGAAGAGTCCAGTCCATGTTATGGGATGACTTATGGGAGATTTAGCTTGGTGGGCTTGGAGTAAGGATCGTTGGACAGGCCTGTCCGCTCTTAACCTTTCTTAAAAAAGCTCGTGCACTTAAAAGAGGCTCTCATGGGCTTAACTCAATATAAGCCTATGGAATGATCCATTAGTAGAATGACTCATTTAAGTCGTTGACACACCTTATGATCTAACGCATGTTGTCAACAACCAAACTTTATAAATACCTCAGGAGTTCTCCTCATAATTCATCCTTACATGTCATTGTCAAATCACTTCTCTGAAGACACGTGTAGCGATCCAAACGTTGCACGCATGTGATCACTGTAACCGGATCCACTCCACAACATTTTTTTGGCGACTCCACTGGGGAGTCTCACTTGAGTCGTTTCAATGCATGAGCTCATAGTATAATTGTGTGCACTCATGAGTTACTAAATTTATTTGTAAATGTATCGAGGAATGTAAGCTGAGAACTACCATGCAAATTTATTTGTAAATGTATCCTTCAAATATATGTTTATCCTTATAGGATTTCCAATAATTTAACCATATCTCTTTTGATATAACAAACAAGGATCCAACCCAATCATATTCTCATGATGGTGCAGAATCTTGATATGTTGACCGCCCACTTTGGAATTTATTTTTTAGATAATATGAGTCTCAATAGTGCACATATAAAGACATGCATATCTTACTGGAGCCATGGGAGTTTATTTACTTTTCCTAATATTCAACAATAATTTTCTTCACTGCAACTCTTCCATATATGTATATATATAAATGTATACATGCCTAATGCATCCATAAGTCTCCATATAATAATTGACATTTAACACCCACAATTAACTCCTTTGAAATTTGCTTATTTTCATTGCTTCTGAGATGTTACAACAAATATATTCATAGGTCGATCCATAATATCGGATGATTTTCTTGTTGGCTGAATAGAAAATGCGCCCTTTCAGTTCTATGCCTTTAAAGTTCCTCTGTCTTTATCTTTGTAGATTTACGATGCGACCTTTGGTATGAACTGTAACAATCATATGATAATGTAACTGCTCCACATTAAAAAGAGAATTCATTGTCACTTGTAACTACCAATGTAGGAATGAAATAACTCAAATTTCAGTATTGAATTCGTAATCATGAGTATTAAATTTGTAACTGCTAGTTTTGAATGTGTAACCGACAATATTGAATTTGTAACTGCCAGTGTTAAATTTATAACCACCAGTGTTGAATTTGTAACTACCGGTGTAGGAATGAGATGACTCAAATTCCTATGATTTTCATATAAAAAGAGGGATATCTTGCATCCTTTGCAATTGCTATTGTAGTCGTAATGAATGTCCATCCGTTTTCTCACGTATATAATAAATGCCTTTATGATGGACTGATCAATAATCAATGCCTTTATGATGGGCTGATCACATGCCGTAATGAATGTCTTGCATTCCAAAACCACTTATGTATTATTGCCACTTTATTCCAAAATGTTAGCACAATCATCTGGTCCACCAAATCATTAATTTGATCCCATACTAATCTTCTTCACTTAATCTATATATAACAACTGCACAGACTAGTAATCATATTATTAACTTTCTTTCTTATGCATTTGATTTTCTTTTCTTTGCAGGATTTACTTGTTAGTAGGCATCGAGACATTATTAAGCAACAGATGAAGTAATCATCAAGTGGCTTTTCTCAACAGCCATTCATCTTCTACCGAGACGAGGGTTAATCATCGCAACCATCGAGTGGCTTTTCTCAACAGCCATTTGTCATCCATCAAGCTTATAGCTTACTCAGTGCTATAAGGTTCTCGAAGATGGCATCACGAATCACGGATACCATTAACCTAAAAGATTTATTACTACGAAATGGCCAACCTCCTCCAATTCCATCTCCTCGCAGCAATTGGGTTGATCAAACAACTTCTGAAGATTTATTTTGGAGGAAGATCAAGAAGAGAGATACATGTGCCCCAAAACATTCTGATGACTCCTATCATTTCATTGAGCCAGAGCCAAATCCAACTAGAAGAGAAGTCATCGCAGCAAACTCAGTGTTGCGGTTCCATAACGAAAGAAAGGAACTACCACTCTTCCATATTCAATTCGCTTTTCTCAAGGATCCACCACGTGGATGAAGCGACTAGGTAGACGACATCACCAACCAACTAGAGTATGTGCAGTAACGCGAAACTTCCTATTGAAGGTTAAGTGTCGCTAACTCAATGTGACACTCCCTATTGAAGGCCAAGCATCGTGAACTCAGTGTGACACGCCCTATTGAAGGCCAAGGATTGTGAGCGGTGCGTATCACCACCAACCAATGGTAATTTCCAGTAATTGAACCCATATCGCATGCCAATTCCGGGGATACATTGAAGTTGTATGCACCATATAAAGCAATCACTATGTAGCAAATATCATGCTACGATGTTGTATCCATGAAGTGCTACATGGGAAGGACGTGGAGTGTCATATAAGGGTAACTTCATCAAGTGAAGAGTTCAAGCATTAATTTCCTTGACTTTGCATAAGGAGAGTATCGCGTATAAGGATTGCATAGTGTTAACCTCTACATAGAGTAAGCACCTTGTGTAGCATCAACCCTTCTGCACAGTGAGTCCTACGCATAGCCAGCACCATATACAAATTTGAGTCATTTGGTCTTTGATACCAAATAATACGAATTTGAGGGGTTTAGAAATTCTTCACTTCAACATATTAGGATACCCGAACTTTTTAGGTTTTTCTAAATACATAAACTCTGAAAATCTAAAGGATATCGATGAAATCGCAATTCGATAGATGCCATGAATCACAAAATCAAACTGGTTTTGTGTTTGAATCATAGAACAATATAACCCACGTTCTACAAATCTCACACGGCATCAAAAGAATCTGAATATTTCAATCAACGAGAATGGATAAAGGGAATCACAATCTCTCAATATTATTGAACAATTGCAATTCATGCAATTACAAGGTCTTACCAACAAGAACTCAAATAACTCTCACAAAGGAGGAGCTTTCTCTCAAAGGAAGTAACCTAAAACTTGTATATATAAATTACAAACCAAATGACCTATATATAACAATAACAAAGGAAACTTAAAAGACTTAAAAATAAATACAATAAATGACCCTATTAATAATAATAGCTAAAGGAATACAAAAAGACAAAATTAAAACGTCCACGAATTACATAAAAGCCGACAGCTTATATCTTGAACGCTGGCGGCTTATATATTCTACAAGGGGCGGTGTAAGCTTCGGCTTTAAAATTTCACAATCTAGGATGCTTCAATGCCGGTGGAAGGCCAATGGTATACCATGATACACCGACGACGTAGGGCTTCAAGGCCGGCGGCTTCAAGGCCGGCGGCTTAAGGCAGGCGTAAGTTTCCTACAGCCTTTTATCGGCTTCTTTCTTCCTTGTTGAATTCACAAGCTTCGTTATTCCATTATGCAATCGAGTTTTCCCACATGCATTTGATGCTCGATCCTTTCTTGGTGTCAAATTTGCTTGGTCTTGATGCATCCGCATCACTATATAAACCCATTACATATATATATTAGACATCTTTTAAATTTCACAATCTTGGGTTCTTGAAGAACTCTCTCTGAACTTATTAGATTTCACGTGATGTTCATCTAGACTTATCAATCGGTTTTTCCATCATCGATTGTGGCATCTTCCTTTATACCAATGTTCTTGTTTATCTAAGCAACGGGTCGTAGTTCTCCCATGCAATTCTTTTTGGATCTTGGGTTTTTTTAATTTCCAATTTAGGTAACAGGTTTTATCACAGGTTGGTGTGGTTCATATCACTCCCTCTCATGTGCCCTTTCTCAAACTTTTCATGGACTCGTTGCCAAAACTTCTATAATAGTTTATTGTTTCAAACAATCGAATCTTTACTAAACCTTAACTATGCGTAATTAAAAGCTTATCATCATTTTGCTTCAATTTTTTCCCATAAGCATGATCATCCCCATTTTCATTATCATGCTTATCTTCTATTTTTTGTGTGTAGAATATTGTGGGTATTATGAGCTTATACTAATTTGTGTTTGTGGTGATTGATCGAAATTCGCTTGCAGTAGAGAATTTCTAATCGAATTGTATGGTTGAGAGTTTTTAAGTGAAAATTAAGGAATACATTGAAAATATGACGTTGTCAAGCTTCTTGGATTACGACTAAAATTTTGTAGGCTTTGGCTCATAATTGGAAATTTTGGAAGGCATTGCATATTATAGAAACCTTGGAAAAATGCACCAAATGGAAGATATGATTCAACTTATAAGATATGTGGTGTTTGGAAATTTTGTGAGTTTGGTGAATTATCGTATAGCAATGTTTTAGAATTATTTAGGCCCATGTATAAGCACAATTTATGAATTGAAAGATTTTTGGAATAGTAACACATTGTAATGAATTTTAATTGAGTAAAAAACTTGTAAATTTTCATATATTTATAAATGAAGAAATATATATACAAAAAAAAAATTTTTAAGCCATTGCCAGCCACATTTCATTTTGGCTAGAGCGACCATAAATTATTTACAGATAAAAAAATGGTTATTTTTCAATTTTTGATTATGGCTAGAATGGCCATCTCTTTTATTTTTTAAAAGGCATTATGGAGTAGTGTCAAACTTTAGACCAATAAAAAATAAAATCACAAATTGGTTGATAAAGTAACTTTAGATGTCAGACAACTTTACAAGGTGGTTTGAGTTATTTATCCAATAAAGCGAGCTGATTAGCTTTGGTTGGCTACTTAGCCAAGTAACCCAAAAAGTGAGTTGTTTAGGTTATTTATTTGTTCATCTGTTTTTGGCACTTTTGATATAGCTGTGTATAATTTATGCAATTTGGAACTTATAGAAATTTTTAAAAATCATATTAAGTACTTCCTAAGTAACTTATGGATAAAGTAATGAGTTTCTGAGAAATGAGAGTTGCTTACGATACTGACGTGACATGTTAAATAATTTAAATAACTCATGAATAAAATAATGAGTTTCTTAGTAGATAAAATTACTTAAGATGCTATTGTGACATGTTAAGTAACTTATTAAGTAATTGATGGTTAGAGAGCTCTCACAAGATTAAAAATGAAGTATTCAAATAAAAAACTAATAAAATTTGAGCATTGAAACTATACTTTTTCAATGGCAAAATTAAAAAAAAAAGAAATATAATTTTTCAAAATAAATAAAAATGTAAATTATTTTTAGTTTAATTTTTAGCTAACCAAATAAATTCATGTCGCTTTAGTTAAAATCCATACAGTATACAGATGGAGGGTCTTCAAAAGACAAAATAACAGCCAAACGAAATACAGAAACCCTCTGCAACCTTGAACCCTTCACTCTTGCCTCGCAGAAGTTTCACATATACCGCATACCTCAATACGTCCGGCTAAAAAATGGCGAAGAAAAAGAAGAGAGCCGACTCAGAACCCGAACTAGATAAGAAAAAGAAGAAGTGGCAGGAAGAGCGAAAGGAGGAAGACTTGAAATTTCAGAACCATTTACTCGATGGAGACTCTCACGTCGAGGTAGAAGAAGAACATAAGACAAGAAAGAAGAAGATAGAGAAAGGAAGCAAGAATAAGAACGAAAATGATGATGACGGCGGCATCACCAAGTTCAGAGAAGTCCCTACCGTTAGTATCGCAGTCCCTGGTTCCATCATCGACAACGCTCAGTCTCTTGAGCTTGCCACTCGCGTACTCTTTCTCTCTCCTAGGGTTTTACTTCTTTTTAATTAAGTGTTTGGGCTTTGACTTGTTGTCATTTGATCAGCAAGGCCTTAAACGTTATTTGTTAATTCTATTTGTGTTTTTTTCCCCCTTCACAGTTGGCTGGTCAAATTGCTCGTGCAGCGACAATATTCCGGATTGATGAGGTCTCTGATCTTGTTGTCGTATGCTTCATTTAGAATGCTGGAATTTCGTTAGATCCGTAGAATCGACTATCGAGAGCTGTATATGTGTCCGGCTTCTAGTAATGTTTGATTTGAAATAGTCAAGTTTTACCTGGTAATCAGGTGCAATAAAAGTAGAACTTGCTAGCAGTAGTTACTATTTATTCGGTAGAGGTAAAAGTAGTGGCTGGCCGTTCACAGGCGAAACCGAGGGGGCTGTTCCCCGCGGTAGGATCTTCTTACTTAAAGGAAGGAATTCGTCAAATATATTTTCCTTTATTTTTCTTTTTATAAGGTGATCTTCCCCCTTTAATCGAAAAAGTAATCAGCTGTTAACAGCCACTGGTGGTGGATGATGTCAGGGTCATTGAGACGAGAAAGGTATGTCAGGCCGGTTTTACTTATTCGGTAGACGTAAAAGTAGTGGCTGGCCGTTCACAGGCGAAACCGAGGGGCTGTTCCCCGCGGTAGGATCTTCTTACTTAAAGGAAGGAATTCGTCAAAAATATTTTTCCTTTATTTTTCTTTCTATAAGGTGATCTTCCCCCTTTAATCGAAAAAGTAATCAGCTGTTAACAGCCACTGGTGGTGGATGATGTCAGGGTCATTGAGACGAGAAAGGTATGTAAGGCTGGTTTTACTTATAAGGAAAAATCAATATTGAAATGCTTAAGGAAAAAGTTAGGCCTGGCCTCTCATTGTGATGGTGTAGGAGCCGTGTCCTTGTTGTAAATGACAATTGTTCGTAAAATGTTATAACATTTGACGGAAAAGGGATTTGTTATTCTCTATTTTCAGTGGAACATCTTCCATTGCCAAGTTTAATTACCACTGATTGATGTCTAACATTTGGAAAAAAAAAAGAAGTAAGAACTTAAAAAAAACAACCTCTCAATGTAACATGGTGGATCACTTCATGTACTAATTTATGGTTTTTTTTAATGCTTTTGTATATTTCTAAAGGAACTGAGCCAAATTACCCAACCAAGAAAAAGTGATGGAGCCAGTTGACCTGGAGTATTTTATGTGTGCCCACGAAAGGAGATGCAATATTTCATTTTATTTTGGGAATAATGCATGGATTCTTGTTCCTATAGGTGGTGGTTTTCGATAACAAGTGTGGGAATGTTTCAGTCGATCCAATGACAGAGAATGCTGATGAGAATGAAAGTGGTGCTGCATTCCTTATGAGAATATTGCAGTACTTGGAAACTCCACAATATTTGAGAAAAGCACTCTTTCCCAAGCACAATAGCCTGCGGTTTGTGGTGCGGAATCATTCTATATTAATGTTATGTTGTTACAGTTTGAGATGTACTTCTTTTACGGGCTGTTTGACTAGCTTTTTACAGTAAATACAAATGTTGTTTTTAAATTTTTTTTTCTAATAAATTGTTTATTTAGAAATAATACAAATAAAAAAAAAGTTAGCAGTTCTCATGAAAAGATCAAATAGATTAAATATAAATCAAATATAGATACAAGTCAGATATATTTACACATATCGTTTCATACAGATGCAGATACAAATGAAAAATAGATTATCCAAACAAAGTTGACTTTTCTCATAGAATAAGCGAAATTTTTTGCCTTATTGATTTGCAGGGTATGCTACCTCCACTTGATGCTCCACACCACTTGCGAAAGCATGAATGGGCTCCATATCGGGAAGGTACCCATTTAAGTTTTAAAAAGAAAAGAGCCATTTTAAATTGTTTTAGTGGTTTGTGCTTCATAGATCCAGAACAATTGTACTTAACCACAATAAGACTGGTTCACACTGAAACCCTTGTTTTTGAAAATTTAGTCCTTGGTCCAAAGAAGTTGTACATAGAGAGAGGCATCTCATCGAGAAACTGGCGATAGCCATAGATTCTGTTGGCCGTGAAGATATTGTTAATGAAAGAACTTAAAATGCTGCATTTTTGTGACCTAGTTCTGCTTATGTTGGAGGCTTGCCTGATGACTTAACAGGTGATTTGGAAAACCTTGGATGGAATATTAACTCACCATTTTCAATCATTATCCTTCATTTTTAAAAAATATTTTTCCCCTAGTGGAGACGGCCTTTGATACTAATAAAATTTTGACACCTGTTTTAATAATTACTGAAAATTTCCTTTGGAAATGTTTTTTTTTTTTTTTATAATGATGGATGGGCACGGCCATATTAAGACTAGGCTACCTCCGGGCACATGAATCACCGTACAAGATCCATGTATCAAGTAAGAATAGCTTGTGCTATGTAGGGACCCCAAGAAATATCCATTGTGGGTTTTGAACGTAGGACCTTATGCAAATTGTCATGATGTGTCCTAATCCTTGACTAAGAAAATTTCCTTTAGTTGGTATTACCCTTTATTGCAATCACCAGATCTCAATAGCTTTTTCCATTTATTTGACTTGTCTTGACTGATGACTTGATAGGTATCACACTAAAACAAAGAGTGCCAAATTCATCTGGAACGCTAGTTGATGTGGGCTTAAATAAGGTACAGAAGTAGCCCACACCTTGATAACCGTTTTAATGCTATGGAAAGTATCCTGTAATGTTATTTCCATTTTCAGCTGTCTGCTCAGTCTAGTGTGTAATTTGCATACAATTCATGATATTATGATGAATTCCCTGGTTTATATAACCTTTGACAAAGTAATAACCTTCATGATCCAAAAAAATTTCATCATCCAAAAAATAATCTTCAACATGCTGAAGGAAAAATTACCTTAAGCTGAAAGTGCTTAATTGCAGTTCCAGCAGACGATAATGTCTTATGATGTTGAGTTTGTTGAACATGTTTGTTTACTTTTTCCTTTCTTTGAGTAATTTATAATTATAAAAGTTTCATCTTATTTTATTCTAACTTATATTTCATTATTTCGTTTTAATGAGAAGCATGGATAATTACCAAAAGTCTTTACAAACTGGCATGAGATCAGATAATCTTTATCCCTCTCTCCCCCTCTCTCTCTCTCCCTCTCTCCCCCTCTCTCTCTCTCTCTCTTTTTTTTTTTTTAATTTTTTTATTATTTTTTTTCGTGTGCGTCTTGTCCTGTAATTCTTCTGTTGTAACTTGTGTGTCCTCTTAAGTTTCTGGAATGACTTCCGCCTGTTTCTCTCATGAATTAACAAATCCTGTGTTCACATAGAATGTCATCATTGATCAAGTACTTGAAGCTGGAACTAGAGTCACTGTAACTATGGGTATGGATCGAAATCTGGATGCAGGTAAGCAAACTCATATGGTTCTTCATATTGTTGTGACTGTTCTTGGACTATGCATGATTGTATAGATTCATCTGGTATTATTTCTTGAACTGATTGTTGAATTTCAAATGCATCTTTATATTGCAACAAAATCAAGGTCTTGAATTGGTTATTGTTATTTTTTATCATTCTATTTCCTTTGACAGTTTGTATGTTGCATGCTTTGTATATGATGCTATTTACTGATATTAAACCCAAACTTTGCATTATATTGTATTTATATAGTGTTGTCGCACCAAGTTGTTGCGCCCTCAAAGCCCTGGGAGGAAGCAGGACTTTATTGGGGTTATAAATTCGTTATGCATCTAATATGAGTTCAGTGTTCAAGGATTGCCCTTATAAGGTATGGGGCTTTCATTCATATATTTGTATAATTTCTTTTTTCTAATTGGAATTGTACTTCTCTAGAGCACATTCCTAATTCTCAGCTTAGTTGTCTACTCATTTCCAGGATGGTTATGACTATTTATAGGGACCTCAGAGCATGGCCTAACTATCCGCTCAATGGAGCTTGAGATACCTACCTTCAGGTATGTTTCTCCTGATAGTCAAATGAGAGTGAGTTTGTGAGGATTCCTTCTGCTGATATTTTTCCCCCATTCTTTTATGTCTTGGCTTAAACCTTTTCTCATGTACTGTGGTATTGGAAGTTCTACAATGCTTTCCAAGTTTTATCTTTTTGGTCATGTGACTGCATATCAAGAGCTGTAACCAAAACCTTATACTCGGAAAGCTTGGGTTCTTTGCATAATCATGAACTTTTGCATTTGTGGATTGGCTGTGCTTTAACGCATTCTCCTTGGTTTATGTAGATTTTGGAATTTGATGTTGACAGCTAATTTCCTATTAATTTGACATTAAGTAAAACATGCATTGATTTATCTGAAAAAGATTGCATAAAAGGAAGAGGCTCTGAAATTAGAAAGCAGTAGGCTTATCTTTTTCTAGTCCGATTCAGTATTTCTGCAGTTTTCTTTTTCCTACCTCTTCATCTATTTTGGTTTTTACTTTTCTTTACTAAAGATCATTAACCCTTGGTTATATATTATGATTTCACCCTTTTCTGATAATGAGCTTTTGCATATAATTTCACAGGCATTTGTTGATTGCTTTCGGTGGCCTGGCTGGATTAGAATGTGTTTGAAGAAGATTCCAACTTAAAGGTACAAATTATACCAATTCTTTCATTTGGATTTGCATTCCAAGGTCATGGTTCTTGAAGCCTTTTTATGAAGCCTTGTGTTTAGCTTGGATGCCTCAAATTGAGGTGTAAAGTCCCCATCTTTCTTCTCAGGTTCTCAGATCTTCCCCTGAGCTCTTGCATAAAAGCCATGTGCCTGGCTGGCAGTGCCAGATCCACATGTTGGTCTCATTGCCTTGTGTGTGTCTCCATGCAGCGAACCTTAGATAGTTGGTCCTGAACCACCTCGTTTATTCATGTACTGTGGCTCTCCAAAACCCGTAACTGCAATTTAGTAATTTGGGGACTTCTGAATTTATTAGTATATGTTAGTGGATGATTCTTAAAAGAGGTGCACATCATGGGATAAGTGATTGGATAGGAATTAAGCATAAATTTACCAACTTTCCTCTCTTGTGGTCTCAGGGGAAAAATGTTCGCCAAATATTCCACAAATATCTGAACACTTGTCCCCATCAAGGAAGTAGAACGATACGGACAGAGGTACTAGCTTTTAGAAATTTCCATATATCTGCTAAGTGCTAAATATACCTTGTTCTGTGCTTGACCCAAACCATTGTTTGCAGGAAGCTATCTTCATATCTCTACAATATTTTCAGGAGCCGATAGCCAGGGCATTGCAAAATAATGGACTTCAAGGCTAGTGAGATTATTTCACCAAATACAAGGATTGAGGCACTAGCGCATATTTAGGGGAATAATTTATAGCCATGTTAGATGCTCAAGATAATGGCTACCTTTTCTCTTTTATTGTACATTGGCCTTTTTATGAACAGCCATTAATCTGCTCAAGAAGAAAGATGGAACGGAAGTAACTGTGTAATATTCATTGTTTTACCAAGTGCAGTATCGCCTGCAAAACGTGATTCTGTTCCTTTTCCATGGTAAGATTCGTGGATAGAGTATTTAAATTGGGAAGCTACAGTAAAAAGATGAGGTCTAGCAGTTTACAAACTATTACCATCATCTTTCGTCCCTTGCTGCTCGAGAGTAACTTGCAATTTTGGTGTCAGTTGGCAATACGTGCTAATAGGTTGTGTTCCCCACCCACCCCCCTTGTGTTTACAAAATAAACCAAGTCGCTTTATTTTTTTGGTCCGAGTTGAACTGATTAAGAAAATTACATGATACTGGTATTATAGCTATCGAGTCTCTATTTGAAGAATATATCTAAATATCATAAAATATATATATATATATATATATCTAAATACTGTCTTTAATTAGCATTATACTTATTACTAGTGGAAGATGCACCCCAGCGGGCAAATATAATTATGTATAAAATATTTTGAAGATAAAAGATGATAAAAATGGTAAAAGCACTTGTATATAAGAACTAATATTACGATTACAATAAGAAAAAAGAAGTGGAGTACAAAAAAGAGGATGTTCCTTCTTAATAATTGATTATAGGTGAAGTTAAAATATGATAGAATATGATATATTACGATATTTATACTACGCATATTAATTTAACGCACTTATCCAACTAATTAATTCATTTAGATCATTGAACTCCTCACACGTTTATCACCGATGTGGATGTGTAAGTGATTTCAAAATGATATATGACTTGTATTTTATTATGTTAATCCATGTGATTAAACCTGTTGGAGACAATTTTTATATTTAATTATTTGATGTATTTTTTTTTAATTTGGAAGAATAGGAATGTTTACATTTGAAAACGGATTCAAATTCTACATGCATAAAATTACCCTCCTTTCTTTAATTCAAGTTCAACCATTCTTACTTTTCCTACGCAGAAAACTGGATTTGTTTCCATTTTTAAAAATTCAATAATCCTTTTGCTTTTACTTACACAACACGAAGTTTAAACTTAACATTTTTTTTTCCTTTCTTGAGACACATATCTTCACTAAATTCAAAAAATTACCATCATGAAAATGATTTTGTGGGTTTTAAACTAAAATTATGATCTTGTTACATAATAATATAAGAATAAATTTAACGGAACAATATGTTAAGTTTACCCATAGTGATGGGATAAAAATTAATGCAAACTATTAACACATACTCGAAACAACACAGTTGTTGGATAATTCAATCAATATATTGTTTTATTATTAGAAAAATATCTTCAATGAAATTAATACCTGTATACCAAACTTCTATGCAATAATTACATTTTAACTGTTGAAATTATTCGTGGATTAACTTACTTTGGCTGTACATTCTTCAGGTACTAAACAAGAGTTTGGTAACACTATTATACAATTGTCTTCACAGAATCAAAGATCAAAGACAAAGTAATAATATGTATGTTAGATTTTTTGTACTATACACGACTTCAAAGTTGCACATGTGCCTAAATGAATGTGAATATGACCAAACCTAGAAGTTCGAAGGACACAGAGGAAGAACTGAGGAAATGGACAAGATTCAGATCCTCGAATATGGATTTTACACCCCCTATGGACATGATCCAACCTACATCCTAAGTTCAGACCTGTAAACCCCAAGAATTTTTTTTAAAACTAGAAAAAGAATAATAATAATATAATAAATGTACCATAGATATTAGATTTGGAACCCGATAAAAACCGTAATTAGAAACTTTAGAATATTATGAATTTGTTCATGAACTTAAAACCCTAAATAGAAAATTTTCTAGATATTAAAAGATATCAATGATGAGATTTCATAATCAGAATAAAAAACCTAAAATTCAAGTATAAGTAGCCTTAAATTTTGAGTGCACTAGAAAGCTAGTAATTTATAGTATGTGTAGAATAAAAACGACAAATCAAAGATAAACCGTTATGATTATAAATATACAATAGAAATTATAAAACAGACCAATAACTATCAATTTAGACTCCAAATAAAAATTTAGACTACACCATAATTTTAGTTAGAAAATTTAATATCTATAGGTACCAATTTTATATTTTGACCTATTGGGCTCTAAAACCCTAATTGTGTAGAACAAAACTTTAAAAATACTTAATCGCGTAAACTTTAAACTCAAAATTTGGACTCAACAATACTCCAGAAATATTTTAGCACCTTAAAAAAAATTTTGGAAATAAAACTCTCATATAACTAATATAATTATATGTGTATAAGTTAGATTTTGACAAAATTAATTAAATCTCTATACTTGAAATTATTCCACACGGAAAAATTTTGTAAAACACGGTAAAAATGTAACACACAAGGCTGATTTCTTCTCCAACAATTGTTCACCGTAAGTAGCTTGTAGAATTAAGGAAAATAGTACAAAAAAAAAAAAAAAAAAACAAAACCTTGGATAGTTGAGCCACTGAAATTGCACCAACCTTATCCCACAATTAATGCACTATAATGACTCAAGATTGATGCTTGTAGAACCGGTGGAGAGCAAATTTTTTTCCCTTTCTCCTGCTGTGCGTGGCCAACAACAACAACAAATACAATTTGAAAAATTCAGCCCCTCCCATCGTGTAGTAAATATTAGGATATATATAAATATACATATAGCTTAGTTTAACACCTTTTCAACACTACACAAATAATATATAAGCAAACAAAACCCATCCATTACTCCACCGTGACAAACACACACACACACTTTAACAAATACAAATTGACAACTCCAAACTCTTCTTGCCCCACCACAAAATCAAAAGAATTTCTCTAAAGTCATTTAAAGCAAAACAAAATCCAACTCTTTTTCTTATAACTCACCAATCCAACAAGGTAGTAGTTAAAGGTAAGCCTATCTTTAGTAGTCATTTCGTGTCTAAATTACAATAAACTCATGTCAATATCTATATATGTAGGTATCGTCTATATAGGAAGGAGGATTTATCATCTTCTTCTCTAGGCCATCAAGGTAATATCTCACCTATTCTATAACCTACATCTCATTCATGTGTAGAAATTAGGACATAAGAGTATAGGGTTATCATAGAAATTCTACATATGTGTAGTCTCCATGAGCTTATGTTGATAGTAACATGAATAGCATGTGATGATGATTTTAGCTAAGTTAGAATACCATATTGTAGTAAAGAAAACTATGGAGAAATTAAACTTAGACTTTAGAAAACCCTATGCCTTAATTCCTATCACTGAAAGATCATGACTCTTAATATCTATTTCATGACTTAGCTTAGTTCAAAAGGTTAATAGAATATGTCTACAATAATCTCTAAATAATAGAATTTGGTCAATATGAACATTAAGACACTTATAGGGAACTTTAACCATATGAATACATAAGAAACTATAATAAAAAGTTTTATCATTAAGAATATTTTAAGGAAATTAATCCTTCTGGATAGAAAACAAACCTACAAAAAGTCCAAACATGACAAAATAAAGATTTCCGATGAGTATCAGCTCATGATTTTCCTTCAGGACTTGATCTGCATATCCTCTCTTGATCAATAATTCCCATATATATTTTGGCATCAAAGACCCTCATCCACAGAATGCCATAACTATTGCTTTTAATCAAAGGCCTTCCACACAATTCAAACCACTCATCATGAATTCGGTCAATTAAAGCATTATTATAATCATCCAACAAATATGACATATGTGGTTTTAAGAATTGTTGCTTCTCACAATTGCCATCTTGGAGGTAAACAACATCAAACATCCAACCTTCATCCATAGAACCTCCAATAGACAATCTAGGAATTACAAAACCTAGTAGCATAGGTTTTGAACTATCACAACAATAAAGAATACTACCATGCTTGATAGTTTCGGATGCAAGTGGCCCCAAATCAGGTATACACAATCAAGAGGTAACTTTCAACTACTGTCACTTTGCATATCCCTTAAAGCATCTATCTCCTCCACATTAGTATCCATTGAACTCTCTTCTTTTAACTCCCGCTTAGGAGGATTCATCTCCAACCTTGCAACCCTAACTTCATCCAAACTCATAGGCAATAGTACTAGCCTTTTCTTCTTAGCTATCTTAAGAGAATAGCAATTACATTGCTCATCATACATTACTCCTCTATCACTTACCCAAGGATTGCCAAGCAAACATGAGAGATTGTAGTATGCACTACATCACACAAAACTTCATCAAAATATTGATTTGGAAGAGTAATGGATACTCGAACCTGTTTAGCGACAAAAGTCAATTGATCGCTACCTCTCCAATTGATGTAATAAGGTCATGGATGAACTATAGTTTGTAGCTTCAATCTATCCACCATAGCCTTCGCTGCGATATTAACTTGAAAACCATGATCAATAATAACAATGCCAATCACATCATTCACATAGATTTTCAATTGAAACAATTCCTCTACATCCACATCTCCAATAGATGGATTAGCATTAACATGCAATTGTATTACTCTAGGGCTTGAAACATTATTCCATAAATCTTTTATCTTACAAGGGTATAAATTCAATGAATAATAACATGAAAATCTCCACAATTGTTACAATCTTAAACAAAACCCAAGATTAATTTTCCAAATAATAATCCAAAACACTGTCACCTCTAGTCGCAATCCACAACCCTATGCTTTGATACCAAGATGATACAGATCGGTGTATCTGATTTAACAACAGATCTAGTGCTTCCAATTGCGATTTAGGGTTTTTATATTTTTGGGTTTTATGGTTGATAAAACATGAAATTAAAGATATGAACGAATTAATCCTTGGATATGACACACCAAAGATTAAATCGAACTAGTTGCCCTAGTCTATTGATATGACTGACGATGACAAGAAACAACAAAGATCTTGAAAGAAGTACTCAAAGAATTCTTATTCAAGAATAATCTGTCTTAAAGATAAGTCTCAATTCATCAAAACTCAATTGTCCCTCCTTACATGCTTCCAGGCCTATTTATAATATTCTGGATAGGTAAAATACGAAAGAAGTCTAAAAGACTAAACAGGAAAATGTATCGTCCTTAAAGACAATAAAACGAGAAACAAATAATAAAGGAAAGATTTAAGTCAATCCACTAATATAATAGGAAAATATATCGTTCCATCTTCTTCGCGTCAGATCTTCTTAATTTCATCAGATATCGCTACGTTATCATCATATTCTATCGGGTGCAAGAATTAACACTACCGAGGGTCAATGTCGAGGAGTAAATTTGGCCCGTGACTACCAGTGCAACCATAAGAAATTAACAATGTCGACGTGTAAACGACCTTCATTATGGGTGGCATGGGGAAAGCGATGATGATCACGGCTGGGATTAGAAATGTGATCTCCTATGGAACTTGATTCCTATCACTCATGCTTAATTATATATTTCAACAAACATAACACATTAACTATCATTTATTTATTTCATTTTAGCTCAAAAAGATTCATATTATATTTAACTACATACATTTAACTAGTAAAACAAGTTTTAACTTTATTTAGAGAATGTAGCAGCTGGAAAGAAATAAAATTTCAGTCTTGATATTTTTATAATTTGCAAAAAATTAAAACATGAAATTGTAGATTTCTTTTTAAGCTTTTCGTAGCCTTTTAAATCACTTCAATCTGATGTCAGATAAAAAAGTTATGAGCAAAATAAGAAACAATGTCGCAATAAGGAAAACTAAACGGGACTGTATGACAAGTTGTATGAACCATACACCTTTCCATACATGCTGTGTCATGCCCCGAGCGGGTACCCTAAAATGTGGCAGTCCGCCGTACATAATACTAAAGCATTGAAATGACTACCTTAGTCATGCAAAGGCTTTCATATCATGTACAAAGCATACATCATAGCCAAGAGAACACATCGGAATAGCATAATTTACATTGATAATGATTAAGTAACAAAACAAGGAGAATAGTTATCATAAAACATAAACATGGTTTATTACAAATCTTAGGAGCATACCTCCGTTATTGTCTTCAAGTCTATCTAAATACATTACTTAATAATCACCAAAATACTAATATAGCATATATTGTGTATAAGGAAATTACAAAATGACTTCATCCTATGTGCCCATTGCTTCCATAAGAGTTTAAAATCCATCAATGACTTTCTTAATGTCATGATCTTCGAATACAGCTATGAGTATAACCTGTTTCAACAAAAATCCTTAGGGTATAAGATTACAACTAGCATAGTGAGATATTCCCTTTCATCCGCACCGTGATATCAAACAAGTTTGTTTAATTTCCATACATATGCTATGCATCAAATCACATGATTACACAAATATATATAGTTATCTGAAAACCATATATAAAATGGATTTATCCCTCCGCATCAAAGGTTAAGGAATTGTTGATGAAGGTCCTCTCGACTTTCTACTACTAGTCCCTAGGCCCCCCCCCCCCCCCCTTAAAGCGTTTGGTTGGTACGGCTTCGAACCTAGAGTCGCATTCCCCATGCGATGTGAATTCTCTAAGAAGGAGCATGGCCCGTGTCCCAACACGTTAACAGACCATCCAACTTTACGCGTAGAAGTAGCAGCCTTTCGGAAAAAAATGTGACTCGATGGATACTATGCGTGAACGTTTTTTTTCTTAGGCTAAACCTTATTAAGGATTCTTAGGGGCGATCAAACAATTTAGCAAAACAATAAGCAAATATACATGTAAGTACACAAAATACTTAAATAATCAATTTCGAAGTTGTGATATTCTTAATTCTATTTCATCACTTAAGCATCGAATCACACATACATACATATCCTTCAATTCCCCATACGTATCTATTTTTATCCTTTCTTAGTATACTAATGCCACTACTCTACAAGCACAAGCAAGGTAATGAAATTAAGAGGAAAAACTCACTCGTCCATTTCGCAATCTCGTAATCCTTAGGAAGGAAAATCCCGTATTCCTCTTCACTTAGATAAAAAAAATACCCTGGATGAGTATTTCGTACAAGTTTTCCTTAAACTTTTTAATTCTATTTCACTATATTCGCCAAAAATCGCGTAGAATGAAATTCCAATTTAAAATTGCCATAACTTGCTCATTTTAATTAGAAATTTCATGTATTATATGTTGTTTTCTACCTACTCGAAAAGATCTATCCATTTATAAGGTTATTTTTATCACAAAAAGCCATTTGGGTTTGGAAATGGTAGGGTACAGTATCATTGCGAAATTCCAATTCCTTAAAACACAATTTTTAAAATTTTCTTCATCAAAAAATCAATTAATCCTTAAGCAAAAATATAGACATTTATATGATTGAAAAATCCTTTGAAAATATATATATATATATACATATATAGACTCATATTGTATGCATGATTTTAGTGACGTTGCCTTAAAATAAAGTTTGTAAACAATTTTGCGAAGATAGAGTTTTGTGAAGGGTCATTCTTTAACTTGTGATTAATTTGCTATTTTGTAAATTTTTGACTTAGTAATAAGAAGGTCATAATTCAATATATATATTTTTAAAATCCTTAAAGGTTTTATATTGTTCACAAATTCTTATTCATATTTTTATAAAATATGGTTTTCCCTATTTGTGACATAAAAACTCAAGTATATTTTTTTAAAAGAATTTTCTAAGTTTGACTCTTTAAACAAAATTCTTATTTTTAGATTTTTTAAGTGTGAAACTTAATTAAAGAAAATCATGATTTCTTACTTATTTTAAGCCCATGAATGTTTTATTTTTATGTTAAATTCTTTTAACTAATTATTTTCCAAAATATGAACCTTTATGTGGATAGGAGGAAAATCATGCCAAGTTGTATAAAAGATGTTTCAAATTTTAGCATATGAGGAAAAAATTTGTGAGTGGCTTATTTTAAATCTTCATGCTTACAGTATTTCTTTATTAATTCATAATTTTTCCATACATGGATCTTCATTTGAAAATCTTTAGTTTGTTACAAGTGAATGTCTAGTCACTATAAATATTATTTGTATTTACTAAATTCCATAAAAAATGGATTTATGCTTTTTAAAACTTAGTTCCTTAAGTCGTATACCGATTTTATTTCTAAGTGGATTTTAACTTAGTGCGTTGGTTTTATCTTAACTTTGAAAACTAGTCTAGTTCTTGGTTTTTATTATGGAATTAGAAAAGAAATCCTATAATTAAGCTTTTAGGAAAAATTTGGATATCAAAGAGTTATTAACACTAAGTTTTTATAAACTTTATGTTACTCATCAATAAAAGATAGTGTTTATTTCCTTAGTTAATTTCTTTGATAAAATCGTCTTTATTGTCCTTTAAGAAAATTAATGATGAGTTTGAAAAGAAGTTGTTAAGATAATTTACCTATGTGTTTGATGACAAAATCTTTATTTAGTCACAAGGTTGTATATTAAAAGAGTTTGGTTTTATTTTCCTCAATAAAAGAAAATTCTTCTTTATTTTTGTTGAGACAATATCTCTATAATGATGTATGTGTATGATTATGTAGCATGAAAAAGATGAAAAGATCACACAATAATATAGAAAGATTATAAGAAGCAATAATAAGCAAAAAAAGGAGGTCAAGTATTGGGAAGTCTTAGCTTATATCAAGACTTCTCGGACTTAGACATGGGCAAGTCCTTTAAGAAAATAAGAAAACAATTGAGAAAATCATGGGAGTCTTAGATTTATTTCAAAGCTCTCCGGACTTAGATTAGGGACAAGTCCAAAAGAAAGAAGAAAAATTATTTTGACATGATGAGGACAAGTCTAAGATTAGAAAGACTAGTCTTAATGAAATTACATGAAATAAATAAAGATTGTGTTAGTGAGCTTATATGCTTTAAGAAATATATATATATATATGCATAAATATATTTAATAACATATAGAAGTTAGATTAGAAGCATAAATAATATAACATAATAATATAATAAAATATTTCATGAACAAGAACAAAACATGAACATATTGTTACTCTTTACTACCCATGGGTTTAAGAAATACACACTATGATCATGTTAAGTTACATGAAATGAAGAATGTTTAGAAACATTTACTTAAGGTTATGTGAAGATGGAGGGAAAAAAAAAAGCTTTAGTAGTTGTATGGAGATGGTAATGGTATAGGAAGAAGAGAGAGTTGGGAAGAAATTTTTTGGAAGAGAAAGATTAGAGAGAGAAGTTGAGAAATGATTTTGGTAGAGTTTTGTTATGGTCAAAGAAAAGTGAGTAAGAAGTGAATGAGGGAAAATGTATTTATAGATAAATATGGGGGGAATTTAGAGAAATAAAAATAAATGAAAAAGAAAATGAAATATGGGGGAGAGAGAGAATGGTGACCTGCCATATGAAGGAGGAGAGAGAGTGTGTGTGATAAAAAATTAATTTCAGTAAAGAAAAGTAAGTAAAATGTAAGAGAAATTAAGTAAAAAGTAATATTGGTAATGTAAATGTAAGAAATAGGTTGATAGGTTGTAAGAGATATGTTGTAAGAAAATGTAGAGATAGCAAAATAGTAATGAATAGTAGACTAGACAAATAAAATATCGGTAATAAAAAAACACACGCGTAAAAATATGATATATGATATTTTTAGTTATCGAAAAATTATAAAATTGAAAATTTTGAAATCCTTGTATTATTATGAATCTATCGGTGTCATCGAAATATTTTTACTATTATGAGCCTCGGGACACACTTTTTGAGAACTGATCCCGTTCGAGTTCGAAATACACTAAAAATTAACGAATATGATATTTTTAAGTTTTCCTATATTATTAAGAACTATTATCCATAATTATCTTAATTCCGTTACTTAAGGTTTAAGAGCATGGGATTGCTAGATCTAAACACTAGGGTTTGTTGTAGAATTTGTTGACTTTTAGGGTTCCGGTTTGACTTCTGGCTTTTTGATTTATTCATAAGATCATAAAATTTTTGGGGTTTTTGACCGTGTTATATTTTTGGTACAACACATATGTTTTATTTTATTTTATTTGTGATTTATTTAATATTTTTTAGTTCCTGGGATTGTTTAGCCGAGTCTAGGGTTATGGATTGACTTCATTCGACTTTTGGTGATAATTGAAATTTTTATTCTAAAATTCACCTAAGGATTTAAGGTTTTAGTATTTTTTTTGTCAAGTGTTATTTGGATATATCATCTTGATTTGGGTGTTAGGGATCAAATAGCTGATTTGTTGGCATACGAATATTGAATCAAACGATTGTTGGATTTTTCATTTTGTTTTGAGGGTTCTCCTTTTTCTCAAGGTTAAGAATTTTCATATTTGATCTTATTTAGAATTCGGTTTTAACTTGGGGTTGGTTTTTAGGGTCTTGGTTTTGGTATTTAACTCTAGGATTATTTTCTAAGAATTGTGAAAAAATTCAAGGGTTTACAACCTATCCCTTTAAAGAAAGTTTTGTCCTCAAAACTTACCACGCATATAGTTTGTAAAACTTGGGGATGAAGCTTATGCCGTATTTCATTAGCATTCTCAACATATGAAATTCATCGTACTTTTATTTGTTAAGTTTATTTGCGACAGGTATTATGATTACATTGTGTTGTTTCTTTGCCCCCATTTATTTGATATCTTTCTTTAGTTTCATTTCTACGAAAAGGTTTTGGAACTTTATCATTGTTTTAGTAGCTCTTCTTTCGTAATTATTATTATTTTTCGCTTATTCTTAGTCAGTGGTGTTGAGAATTTTCAACATTTCACTAATTCTGTGTGTTTAATATTCTATGCAAATAACATATATAAAATAATAAGATTTGGTTTAGCGATTTTCAACCTTCACTTTGCTCGACCCTTTTTGAGAAGATTCAAACTCAACCAAGATAATGGACAACTTACACTTGACCTAACTTATCTTCAAACTGATGAAACACATTACGACACCACACTAGCACATCAATACAACAAAGAAAGGTTGTGAATTCGCTTTTCCATCCTTATGTGAGTATATATATGACATGTGCATATGACATACGTAATGTTCATACTCCTTTCATTATTAAAGATATTGATGTCTTATCATTTACATGATCATCTTGACAAGGTTTGAGATCAATATGTTTCATTATGTTATTGATTTCGGGAAAATTTTTGGAATTATATGTTAAGATTTTATCATCAATGGTTCTTGCCTTTAAGCAATAATTATAAGTATTTAAGCTTTTAATGTACTTTGTTTTGGGTGTTTTTAGTGTCGACAAGGTGGATGACATTTGATTTGATTTCTACATTTGCTATATGCTAAATTTTTACCGATATTATATCTATCCATTCTATATTGGGTGATGATGGTTATTGATTCTATTGTCATTACTAACAAACCGTTCCTTTAGTCTTAGTTGTGCAAAAAGACATTCTAACATCTAAGGGTACGATGCTAACCTGATATCGATTCACTTTCACAACTATCATCCTCTTCCAAGCTAGCGAATTCTATCTCCTTTAGCTGGCTTCCTTGTAAACCCACTGTCTTTGTAGGTTGCATACAAGTATTCCTTGTGGGGTATTACCGAGTATCTCCCATTCCTCTTGTCATTTCCATTCTTAACGTTATCCATGCCTTTCTTTTTAAGGCACCTTTTAGCAATATGTCCCGGTTTCTTACAAATGAGGTAGACAGTAGTGGTTTTCTTTTGACCTCATGGTTCAGACTTCCGCAGTAGTAACACTTGTGTTGTAGCTTAGGGTATTGTCTTGGATGATGTCCCCCTTTACATTTCCAACATCGGATATCTGATGTCTTTTTATCCTTCTTTCTGCTTGGATTGCCTAAGGGTTTGAACTCCTTGACTTTGAGGCTTAAGCTAGGTCCACTTATGGGTTCTTCCTCAACTATCATGACGTTCCTTTATGCCAATCTCCTTTTCTTAGCATTTTCCACAATTCGTGCTTTCTACTAATTCTTGAAAACTTTTGATGTCAAGCTCTACAAACTTGATATGAAGGTCTTTGTCTAATTCTCCTAAGAATACTTGTCTCTTTAATTCGTCACTATGCTTATATGATTTAGGGGCATATTGTAACAGCTTGCTAAACTCTGTTTCACATTGCTCGAGACTATGGTCTTCTTGAGAGACACATAAGAAATTCGCACTATATTAGACTCTCAAGATTCAGGGGAAAAAGTTCTCTAAGAATTCGCCTAAATATCTTCCATGTGATTGACGGTAGTAGCTCCCTACTTTTGGATTCTTACCATATCCTTGCATTGAATGTTAGCATATAAGTACCAAAAACAAGCTTAAGGTGTTGCGGTACTTCAAAAGCACTGAAGGCTCTATTTGTGCTAACCAATCCTTGGCTTTATTCGGTTTTCCAAAAGCTCTATCAAAATATCGATTGCACTTTATGAAATCAGGCAACATACTTTGATAAGGTCTTGGTAATAGCGGTTCAGTTGGTGCCGTTGCAATAGGTGGTGTTGGAACCTCTGGTGCCACTCATGGTTGTCAAACTCGAGTTTCTACCTAGAATCGCTAAGGGGTCCGTAGAATCGGAACATAAAATCGAAACGTAGAATCGTAAGATTCTACAACTAATGTAAATTTACTTACAAAAATTATTGATGTACTTACTAAAATAATAAAACTTTAAATAAATTATGAAAATAAAGAATTTAGTATTAAATTAGTTATGTACAACCAAAATTTAAGTTTTATCAATCATAATTCACATACTGTCATTAATATTTAGTGCAATTTTATAATTAAAATAATTATTTTTATTTAATGATGATTCATAATCTATAATTATTAAGATATATTGCAAATCATTTAAATTATCATGTGTAAGTAGCTAGTTTTGTGTAGTGATGAATATTTTCATGTTCACTATATATTTGCATAAAAAATCATTACATAAAAATTCATTATATTTATGGCAAATATATTTATAGATAGAAAATTATTAAAAAAGGAAAAAACATAGCACTGTATATATTATTTTAATGTTCATTCAAAATGTTCAAAATATATCATTATCATATATAACCTAAAAGAAAATAACTCTCTAAAAAATACAAAAAAAAGGAAATAAAAGGAAAAAATTATTAAAAAAACTAAAATTAAGTTAGATTAAGATAAATATCAAGAACCAACCCCAAAACCCCTAAATTTAAATATATTAAATTGATTGCATTTTTAAAGTTCAAATAGAAAAAAAAAAGTGTAAAATTACAACTTTAAGATTTTACTACGATTCTACTTACGATTCTACTACCGATTCTACCGTTTCTACTCACGATTCTACGTTCTACTTACGAGTTTACTCAAAAAACGATTTTGAATGCGAGTTGAATCGAAATATCATCATCAACTCGTAAACTCGTAGAAACGTACGAGTAGACTCGCGAGTTTGACAACCATGGTGCCACTTCTTGCGCATATATAGCTGTACAAGTGCTGGTATAGTATGAGCTTGTTGCATGAAATCTCTTATTAGGTCAACAAGTTGTTCAATATTAACTAGTTGGTTGATTTGTTGTGGAGATCTTCCCCGTTCTCAGGTTCTACCTATTTTTGGTTTGCGTTGTGTGCGAGAGCATCTCCTATTTGCTCTACAATTTTATTAAGCTTTATGTGAGATCCTTGAATTTTGTTAATTTTTAGGCGTTCTGAAAAACTTGAAGAAACATGCCAATAGCGATTGAGTCTCCTAAGGATTACTTCTATAAACTGGTCTATTTAGAATGTTAGCTCCGGGTACAAAGTTAATTTGATGCTCGATTCCTCGAATTGGAGGTAATCCCTTTAGGATTTCCTCAGGAAAGACATCATCAAATTCCTATAAAAGAGATATAACAACACTAAGCAAAGCGTCGGATAAATCGTTAGTGTTCAAACATTTTTCTTTATAAATCATCAACAGTATAGGCTATTTCATTACCAATGCTCTCCTTACTACACTCGCTCTTGCCACACAACTCTCCTTTTGCGAGGCCGCACTCTTCTTTTTTCTCACCACTAAAGCCGAACCCCTTTCAACTTAGTCACTCTCACTCTTTCCGACCTTCCTCTCTTTTTAGTTTCTTTTTCTTTTTCCCTCTCAATCTATTTTTCACTTTCCTTATGTTTCCTAAAGGATTGTTGTCGTTGCAATTGATCTTCATAAACTTCCTTAGGGGTTAAGGGCTTAAGGCTATAGCTTTTGCTATTGTGAACAAGCGAGTACTTGTTTAAAAAGCCATCATGAATCACCCTCCTATCAAATTGCCATGGCCTTCCTAACAACACATGACAAGACTGCATCGGTATGACATCACAAAGCACTTCATCCTCATACATCCTGAGGCGAAAAGCAATCTTAGCTTATTTGGTCACCTTAGCCTCACCACTATCATTCAACCATTGCAACTTATAAGGATTAGTATGTTTAGTGGTCTTCAGCTAACAACATTTGTGCAACTACCCTTATTAATAATCAAACCATAAATATTGTCACCAATATATCACCGAGTATGAAAAATATTCTATCATTGCACATCAAATTCCTCTTTCACCTGCGCATTCAAAGCAAGCTTCACTACCCCTACTAATTTGCCCACAATGAGTTCTTCGTCACTGATATCCTCCAATGGTGGCATATCCTCATCATCCTCACTATCATCTTCAGTTTCATAATTACCATTGTGAATTAACATAACACGCTTGTTAGGACACTGGCTAGCAATGTGACCCCTACCTTGACATTTAAAACACTTTATATCTCGATTCCTAGAAGTAGAAGAATAAGATTTATCTTGATTTCCATGCTTGGTTGTTTCTTGCTTTTGCTCAGATTTTGGCTTTGAAATGGGCTGCTTCTTCCTTCTTCTTCTGGTAACTCGACTTGTAACTGGATGAGCCCGAACCAGATGTAAAACATGTGTACTATTACCCTTCCTCTTGAGTTGGTTCTCAATTTTAATGGTCATATGTACCATATCTTCCCAACTTAACATAGTTCTGCAATTCCACCACATTCTAAATCTCCCAATTCATGGTCTTCTATAACATTTGCCCTGATAATTGTAACCTCCATTTCTTTATGATACTCCTCCAAACTCTTGTTGCCCTGGTGAAGAGTTTGGAATCTGTTGTGCAATTCTCTATAGAAGTAGTTTGGAACAAACTGCTTCCTAATTATTCTTTTCATCTCCTTCCATGTCTCTACTTGTGGCTCTCCATTTCTTCTCTTATTCAACACCAACATCCCACCAAACTATGGCATAATCTGAAAATTCAATGGCAGCCAGTTTTACTTTCTTGGCTTCAGAGTAGTTGTGGAAATCAAACATTAATTCCACCTTCTTCTTCCACTCAAGATATACTTCAGGATCATTCTTCCCTTGAAAGGTTGGAATCTTCATCTTAATACTACCTAAGTAATCATCCTCCTAATTCCTAGCTCCTTGATACCTACCATCATATCTCCTATTACTATCGACATATCCCCTATAAACTCCTCTTCAGATCCAAAACCTTCATATTCTTCTTCTATTCTTACTCCTATCCTAGGATTTCTCTCTCTCCTATGTCCTGGAGGAACATCCTTTGACTGCTTCATGCTTTGTTCAACCTTCTCATTGAGTTCTTCCATTCCTTCTCTAAACATTTTCTTCGTCTCTGCCGTCAACACCTCCAAAATCAATTTAGTATCAACTCCTCCCTTCTCACCTTCAAATGAACCCTTATGTGACATATTTTCTTTCTTGTAGAAAACAAGGTTAGAATAAAACAATCCTCACAATTCATTCAACCATTATAACTTACATGGCCTAGGATATTTTTTATAGGTAAATGATGCAAATCAAAGAGCATCATCAAGGGAGATTAACACATTTAAAAAATTATAGGAACTTCAAAGATAACATGGAAAATCAAGGAACAAATGAGCAGATTCAAAATCGATGCGAAGGATTCAAATTTAAAAACAGCACACTTGTCACGCCCCATAGGGTACCCTAAACGTAACAGTCCGCCGCATGCTATATGAGATTCCCGAATTACCACCTTAGTCTTTCGAGAGTCTCATATAGATGTAAGGCGTACCTTTACACAATAGAGTACAATTTCGAATGGAGATAAAAGCTTAATTTGGCATGCATGGGCAATAGGATATAATTCATGAACATAAATGAATATTACAAAATTCTAAGGGGCATTCCCCCGCAAAAGAATATTTAACGGTCCATTACAGTCATCCAAGTCTTAGAAGTTTTCTATGGAAGTCTAATTCAAAAATTATAACTTCTAGGGAAAAACCTAGCTTCGGTACCTGTTCACCGGGTCTCTTCGCCTAAGCCATAAGTGTGTAAGCTGCAAAAGGAACGGACTGTAGGGACGTAAGCTAACTAGCTTAGTGAGTGTAATCTCCCACAAAAACATTTATGTCACAACAATTCAAATAAGTTATTAATCAAGCAAATGTATGCATCAACCACATGAGTTTCAACATACATATGACCAACCGGAAATCATATGTGGATGGAATTGCGCCCTCCATCCCGGGTTAGCAGATTAACGAATCCTGCGGTACTAACATATCCCGTTTATGGATCACGGCTAACCTACGATTATCGATGTCGTTTATGGTTCACGACTAACACGATTATTCGATGTCGTTTATGGTTCACGACTAACCTACGATTATTCGATGTCGTTTATGGTTCACGACTAACCTACGATTATCGATGTCGTTATGGTTCACGACTAACCTACAAATGCTCATGCTCCATCCCCTTGTGATATGCACATGTCAATTTATCATTTACTCAAGTAGTTGATTAAGCTAATTTACTTAGGCGATCAATCAATTTATCAGACAATCCATCATAGCTAACTATACAATCAAAGTTTATCACCCGTTTCGATATTCTTAATTTGTTTCTCACATCATCAACAATCATATAATTTCCCAATAATCCCCATTATTCATATTCCATTCAATTGACCTACATTCTAGTGCACTACTTTACAAGCACATACAATAAATGAATTGGGAAGAAAAACTCACTCCGCCATCGGTACTCCTCTTCTAGTAGTAATAGTCCGGAGGTAACTCGTCACCGTCCACGGGTTCACCTATTCATATAAAAATGACCTAATAAGTATTCTATCAACTTAGGACACTAAAACTCTAAGGAAACTTAGTGAAATCGGAATTCGCGTCATTTCCGAAGTTCCGTTTTAAAATGGCCATAACTTGGTCGTTTTAAGTCGGAATTTCGCAAATTATATACCGATTCCTATCTACTTCGAAAGAGCTTTCCAAATATGAAGTTAAATCAAGTTTTGAAATATTTAAGCCTTGGAATTGAGGGATCAGATCCGTACAGCGGGTTTGTCAATTCCAAAATGCGGTTTTTCATGAATGCATTTGAGATTCCTAAGTGTAATATGATGCTAAATGCAATGGAAATGATTTTCCCTATCATGAATGTCATGATGTGAACCTTAAGAAGTCTATGTTCTTATAACTTTTAAATTTAACGATTTTTAGAAAACAAACTTTCCTTAGAAACCATTTCCTCTCAATATTTAGTAAGTGAGTTTACTACATTTGACCACATCTACATTTTACATGGATTTCCTTTAGAAAAACTCTACTTTATTTAAAGAAATTTTGATCCTTATATTAGTTATATCCTAAGGCCTTTATTTCTTTAATAAAATCTACATTTACAAACTTTTAAGTGGGTCTTTTACTATGGGGTTTCCAAAATCCGAATTTCAAAAGTTCATTTTCAAGTTGATTCCTTTAGGAAAAATATATTTTATACTTGAAACTTTAAGTATCTATTATACCTATCCTAAGGACTTCATTTATTAAGAAAATATCATTTTTGAAGTTGGAAAAATAGTGTTTCCTAACCCTACATCCATTATTACGAATTTGGTTTCATAACTTTTAACTCAAAACTCCTATGGACTTCATTTCTTGTTTCCAACATTTTCTTTAGTAAGAACTCCTTTAGACTCATGAAAAATACTACTAAACATTATCTATTACCCATAGGCTTCATTTCTCTTATGAAATACATGTTTAGAAGTTGTTAAAAGTGTTTTTGACCTTGGTTTTCAAATCATCCGAATTTTCAAATCTTTTTTTGTAAAGTACTTTTCTTTTTGACTTCATGGACCCAATAATATAGAATCTATACACTAGAAAGTCATTTACTAAAGACAAAAGTGTTAAAGACTATTTATGCACATATGAACAAAATAATAATGAAACTATAAATGCCACATGATCATGAGTATCAAAATGATGGATCTACTTTATCAAAAGCTTAAATGAGTTTTAAAAACATAAAAACCATATTTTCATAGAAGATCTTTGTTTAAAAGACTTTTGATGGATAAAAGTAAAGCTTTTGGTATAGAAACTCCTTTAAAAGATAGATCTACTTTGAAATGGTTCGGGATTTTTGTGTTGTTATCTCATTATTCCTACTACAAGATCATGGGAACATGGAGTTGAGATAACCAAAATCACTTAGCCATAACAAAGTTTCATGAGTTGGAAGTAGTGGATCTTTACTTACTTGAAGTGGATGGAAGATAGAAGAGAAAAATGAGAAGTTGTGTGGATGTGTGAGGGCTTCTAATGTTTCGGCCAAAGGGGGAAAGAAGAGAGGATTGAGGAGCTTTTCACACTTTGTAACTTTTGGAAAGTGGATAAATGAAAGAATGAGGAGAGAGAGAAAGTTAGTTTATATAGGAGTTGATTTTTAGGTTAAAGAAGAAAGAAAAAATCAAATTGGAGCATGGGAGGGGGCCATAATGGCACCGGTTTTGGGAAGGCAAAGGGGGGAAAAGGCTTGATTTGTTTCCATCTTACTTTAACTTGATTTGATTTATATCATATGTCATAATTAAGTGAAGTGACAAAAGTTATGGAAGAAAGGAAAGGATTTGATATGTTAAGAGTTAGATTTGTAGGGTAGGCTAATAGGTAGACTAGGTAGTACTTTATGAATAGTAATGAATAGTTGACAAGACAATTTAATTTCCGTAGTAATGAAATACGAATATAAAAAGCTATAACTGTATTTTCATAAACCGGAAAATTATGAAAAATATATTTTTGAAATCCTTATTTTATTTCGGTTCAAATGAGTACTCATAAGAATATTTTTTTAAATTCTAGTTCCGGGGCACGTTTTTTCTATAATGGGTCTCGGGATGACCCGGAATCGAAATTTTCTTAAAATCAGATATTTTCTTAGTTTGAAATATATTCAAGAATTATAATCAAAAGTAAATTTTCTAGAAAGTTTATTAATTGGAAACCGAGGAAAAGCCGGAAATAGGGTTTCTAGTTCTCACTCCAGACTTGAGCTATTCCGGTTTAGGGTTTTGGTTTCCGGTCTAGGGTTATCTTACTACTTGAAAAACCGGGGTTTACAACACTTGTACATCAGCACAGTATGCTGCCAGCCTTCAACTATACGCCATCGGCGTTGGAACTTTGGCTGCTAGCTTTCAGCCAGCCTTCAACATGTTTAGAATTGAAAATTTTAAAGCTGCTTCCAAAGCCACCAGCTTACATAATATAGGCTGCAGCTTTTCAATGAAGGCCACTAGCTTACTTTGACGGCAGTCTTGTTTATTTTTTGTGTCTTTTTGTTTTCCTTCGTATTTGGTTATGAAGTCCTTTGTTATTTTTCTTTTTCACAGAAGTTTTATGAGATCTTTGAGATTAGCTTTGAAGAATTTTCTTCTTGAGAGAAAGTTATCTTTTGTATTGCTTTTTATAGCAAAATGATCCATGAATATTGAGAGTTCAATTTTCTTTATTCATTCTCGTTGATAGAATCATTGATTCTTTTGACACAATAATTAGTTTTGTAATTTGTGAGTCATATTAGATTATGATCCTTATTAAGAACTAACTTGATTTTGTGATTCGTGAGTCATATCAGATTACAATTTCATTCATATCTTGTAAGTTTTCTCAGTTTATTTATCCATAAAACCCTAAAAAGATCAAAGAACCCTAGTTCTTGATGGAAACAATTTTCGACCACCTTGGATTCTTATCGCTTGGTATTAGAGCTTTTGGTTCACCATTGTGAAACTCCCTATAGAAGTATGCAGGAACAAATCTCTTTTTCATCACTCTTTTCACCTCCTCCCAGGTCTCTATTTATGGCTCTCCATTCCTCCTCCTACTTAACATCAACTGATCCTACCACACTATTGCATAATCTGAAAATTCTATGCAGCAAACTTCACCTTCTTTCTCTTAGAGAAGTCATGACAATCAAATACCAACTCTACCTTCTTCTCCCATTCCAAGTAAGCTTAGGATCATTCTTACCTTGGAAGGGTGGTATTTTCATCTTAATATTACCCAGGTAATTATCCTCCTAATTCCTAACGCCTCTATCTCCCCAATTCCTATTCCCTCCATCTCTTCCACTATACCTCATAAAGTTATCAAATGACTCCTGCTCTAAATCATCATCAGAAATTATTCTTCATTCCCCTCTCCCTTCTTGGAAGACTTTCCTTCCTACGCTCTTGAGAGTCATTCTTTGATTGCTCCAACTTTTGGTCTATTGTCTCATGGAGTTTCTCCATTCCTGCTTTAAACAACCGCTACAACTCACTTGTTAAAGCATCCAAAACCAACTTAGGATCCAAACCTCCTACCACACCTTTAGAAACACTTTTATCAAACATCTTTGCTGCAAAACAGAAAACATTAGTAATAGTAATAAATCCTCACAATTCACTCCCTCGTGTGTGTCACTCAAAAGGATGAATCGCTCAATCACTCATGTATGCGCATAGCCAAATAATGATAACTCACAAATTCCTCTGTTTTGGTTCTTTGGGAACTAATTCCAAACCTCAACAAATCGCTTTCCGAAGAATTCAACAAGAAATATCCACAACCTAATGATACCCTAAAAACTAAAAATCAAGTTTTTTTTAGTCTCTTTCGACTAAAAACAAGATCTACTATGATCAACAAACCATAAGAGGTCAATTCAACCAATAACCCAAATCAATTTTTCTCTTCATACTTATTTTTTTTTTTGCATGAATTTTTTTTACACGAATTCTCTCTCTCTCTCAAATTCAAGTAACTAGGAACAAATAACACTATGAAATCAAGTATGAAACGAACTGGATATGGACGATTGGAGTTAGGGTTTGGTATTACCTTCCTCTGATCGAACCAAAATTGATGATTTTGAACAAACCTAGTCTTTGATACCAAATTGATATGAACCATGCTAACTTTGTGACAAAACTCTATACCAATACGAATGGAAATCTAACCCAAGACCTTTCAAAATTGAATGGAACCGCGACCCGTTGTTTATTGGAGACAGGAACCTTATGACGCCACAACCAAGGATGGGTGAACCAATTGATAAGTCGGGATTTGAACACTATGAAATAGGATCTGATAGGTTCAAAGAAAGAGTTCTTTCAAGAACTTAAAAGAAGAATACTCTCAAAATTGTAATGTCTTTTAATTGATTGATCTTTTGTTTTCCATACAATAAAAGGTTCATATAGGCCTCACAAATAACCTAGAAGGCCCAACAAATAACGGAAAATACATGGGAATTACTAAAAACGACAAAAGGAAACAAAAATCGAAAATTAACAAAGGTTGGCATTCAAGGCCGGTAGCCTTCAATGTGCTCCCAATGATCTTCTTTCAAGACTAGCTCAAGGCTGGCTAATTCGCACCAGCCTTCATTGCAACATCTTGGATCTTCATCCTAGAGCTTTGGAAATCCAATTGGATGATATTAATCAACTTAGTTCCATCCTCAATGTGATGCAAGCTTGGCTCCTCTACTTGGACTTCTTGAATTAATCCATTGAGTACTTCTTTGAATCTTTTGGCTTGAGACCGCGTGATCGGTCCAAGTGGATCCACATTCCACTACACATTCATAAATAGGCACATGTTTCCATTGTTATAGGAGAAGATATTGATTCTATAACCTGTGATATAGCTCCTATGGATTATGCATAAATGATGCTTCCATTGACCTTAGTGGAAGCTCAACAGGAGAGATTTGAGAATGTACAGGCTAAGGGTTAAAGGAGTTTGTTTCTATTTCCTTGCAGGTCTTCCAAGAAAAGAAAGAAGTCACCTCAAAAGTTCTAGAAGATATAACAGATTCGAGGACGAATCTCTTAAAGAAGGATGGAATAATGCAAATCAAAGAGCATCATCAAGGAAGATTAACACTGATGCAAACTCTAGGTATATTAAACCTGAAACCCAACAATTAGTCTGTGGAAGTAGGCCTTCGGAAAAGCTAAATCAGATCTAGATGGACCTTGACCCAAAGTTGTATTTCAACCTCGAACCAAAGGTATAAAAAGATGAAACCTTTACCTTAAGTTGTATTGCGAATTAGAACAAAGGTTTTAGAATCGAATTGAACGCCACAAGATGAAATCTTGATAAGTTCACAAGTAGTAATGGAACTTAAGGAGAATACTCTCTCAATTCAATATTCATTCAAAGGTTAATTGTTCATACAAAAACAAAACCAAATATATAAAACAAACAAAAGAAACTGAAACATCTCAAACAGATCTCGTGCACAAACATATGCCGACAAGCGTACAACTATGCTGACGGCATATAAAAGAAAATCAAAAGTCCTATGTTCTAGGATGTGTATGCTGTCAGAGTACTCCGACGACGTATATGGCAGCACAGGTGGCGTAGGATGAAATCATTGCTAGTGTTCAAGGCGGCTTTAAACAAAATGCTACTGGTCATTGTTTTCTCCCAAGTATGTTGGCATGTAATACTCTACACCGATCAACATAGAAGCTTAAAAATGAGGCCGTCTAAAATCAATGCTATAAAGCTGACTGGGTTGATAAAAGCTAGCGGTGTTGCAACTGTACGCTGGTTGTGTAAGGCTGGCATTAGACTCCTGTGAGCACATGTCACGCCCCAAAGAATACCCTAAACGTGACAGTCCGCCACACTCGATATTTAAACTCAAGTAAGGTAACCCCAGCCTTCTCATGAGTTTGAACATCGGGTGTAAGGCTCACTTTCAACGTACAAGGACCAGGCTTTGCTTCATAGTAGTTTAAGGAAACATACATAGCAACAAGAATGTAAACCATAACCGTTACCTTTAGATCTATTCTATTACATGAGCTAAGGGGCATACCCCGTCAACAACGTTAAAAGTTCTTAAACTCACAAAGAAAATCCCTTATATTATCCTTCGAGTACTACTTTCGAAGACATGACTAGAAGTCCGTGTCTACTTCTAGAACCCGGCCACATCAAAAGCTCCTTAATGTCTAAGAGCTATACCTGATGTTCACAGCTCCTTGGAGATAACTATAAGTATTCATATTGCAACAGGAAACTACTGGGGTATAAGCTACGCTAGCTTAGTGAGTGAAAACTTCCATATCACAATTAAGACAAATCATTCAAACAAGTGATTATTCAATCAAGTGAAATGCATCACACAAGTGGATTTAACAAACATATGACCAGCTGGAAATCATATGTGGATGGACTTACGCCCTCCATCCCGAGTTAGCAGATTAACGAATCCTGTGGTACGACGTCGTTTAAGCTCACGGTCAACTGAACAATATTTCGTTTTATGGATCACGATTAACCAACAATTTTGTTTTATGGATTATGATTAACCAATAATTTCGTTTTATGGATCAAGATTAACCAACAATTTCGTTTTATGGATCATGATTAACCAACAAATGCTAATGCTCCATCCCCATCGTGATATGAATGAGTTCAATTATAATTGAAGTCCAATAATCGATTAATCCAATTCTTTTAGGTGGCTAAGCAATATTCGCAGACAATGAATTCTAGCTCATCTCTATACAAGCAACTAGTGAACTATCATTACGATCACAAGCAATAATTGAAATCGGAAGTGATACTCACTCGGCCATGGTACACCGGTCTCTTAGTAATAGTAGTGGTCGGGTGGTAGGGTATCATCGTTCCCGGGATCACCTACCAAATAAGAATAACCTAATGAGAATTTCATCACTTAACTACTTCAAGCTATGCATCTAAACTTAAAATCGTAATTCTCACTATTTGCAGAAGTTCCAAATTAAAACGGCCATAACTTGGTCATTTTAACTTGGAATTTCGCAAATTTTATATCGATTTCTATCTACTTCGGAAGAACTATCTGTTTCCAATATTATTACCAAGTTTTGAAAACATTAAGGTCACAGAACAGAGGGATCAGATCTGTTCTGTAACTTTTCATTTCCAAAAAATTGTTTTGCACTTAATCACAATGTTCCTAGTTGATGATTCATGTATAGATGGAATATGAATGAATTCCTAATATGAATGACATATAATGAGTTCAATATATGCATCGTCTTGATGATTTTTGATAATGAAGCTTTTAAGAACTCCTAATTATTACAAGACTCCACAATAGTCATTTCTTAAAAATCCATTCTTTCAAATTTTGCATCTCCTAGTGTTTTAGGATTTTATTCTTAGAATTTACTTGTTATTAACATAAAAAAAAATGAGTCTTTATCATCTACACTATCCTAGACCTTCATTTCTTCATAGAAATTGACATTTTTCACTTTGTAAGTATATTTTCAAATAAGCTTTTCACAAAAATCCGAATTTTGGAAAATTTCATTTCTTGTATGTTTCTTTTAAGAAAACTTGTTTAATGCATCAAAATTTAGAGCTTTACTATATCTATTGTCTAAGGACTCCATTTAACACATAAAACTTGCAATTTGAGCTCAAATACTTGGTGATTACATATGCATCATCTCAAATTACGAATTTGACAATTTGATCACTAACTCAAAATTTTCCATTTTAATTTCATTACTTGTACACTTACTCATGCCTAAACTCATTTTAACTTGTAAAAATCATTTCTTAGAGATACCTATTACATAACCTTTCATTTTTCATGAAAAATAGAGTTTCAAAGTGGTTTCAAGGTTTTTAAAATAGGTTTCAAAAATCATCCGAATTTTCCACTAGATATTTCTAACAAAAATCTTTTCTTTTTCAAGTTCTTTGTCCTCTATCCATAAAGATCTATCATCTAACACATCTATATACATGCAAGACTAAGCTTTTATGATCATTAATGCATGAGAGCTCAAAATTTTCACATGAACATAAATGTCAAGAAAGATATAAATGTCTAAACACTAGATCTACAACTTATAGTGCATGAACATGGATTTAATGACATGAACATAAACTTTTCATGCAAGATCTCTACTTTACATGCATGAACAAGATATTATTTCAACAAAAATTCATTAAACACAAGATCTACTTCTTGTGATGGCTTGATATTCTTCTATTAGTGTTTTCCTATCCCTAGCATTTGCTCATTGGGATTTAAGATGGAAAACACACAAGAATGGTCTTGCCATTACAAGATAATGTAAGAACAACGCTTGGAATCATCACCTAAATGGAGATTTGGAGTAGAAAAGAAGAGGAAATGAACTTGTGAATGTGTGTGTGTGTGAGGAGGGTGTCACGACAAGAAGAAGAAAAGAGAGTGTTTTGCAACTTTCAAAATTTTTAGAAGAGTAAAAATGAAGAGAGAGAGAGAAAATAAGTTATATATTGAATGAATTAGGGTTTAGTTGAATTAAAAGAAGTAAAAATAAAAAAAATAAGAGGGAAACAAGGGGGGTGTGCGCCGGCCTTAGGAGGGAAGAGAGAGAGAGAGAGAGAGTTGAAATTGTTTAAATTTGTAATTTGTGTAATAAAATGGAGTAAAAGTGATAATTTAATAAGAGACAAAAATTTCTTGGAAAAGGAAATATAATTGAGTAGTTGTAAGGATGTAAGAATAGGGTATGGGTAGTGCATAGTATAGGTTGTACTTGTGAATAGTGATAAATAGTAGACAAGACATCTACTTTACCGGTAGTAAAAAAAATACGGGAAAAAGGCTATAGCTGTAATTTTTATAGCCCGGAAAATTATAAAATTTATATTTTTGAAATCCTTATAAAATTTCGGTTCTGACGAATATTCCGGAATATTTTTTCTGAGTTTCTGACGAAAATTATAAAATTTATATTTTTGAAATCCTTACAAGGCGTCTAACACATAAAGGAGACACATCGGAATGATACATTTTATGTTGATACAATTGAGTAACAATGTAAAGGAAATACAAATTTACTATACTTTAGATACAAATCACTATACTTCAAAATAAAAATCATTCAACTTCGATTACATTCATCCACAGACTTCCCTACATAAACTATTACAAGACAAATCATAAACTAGCTAATAACTTCAAACATTCGTATTCTTTGCCAAAGTCCTGGAGTCATTCCCGGCTCCAGTCAATTCAGTCCCCACTTTGCATTCTTGAGATAACCTGTTCATTTAAACAACTATAGGGGTATAAGCTACACTAGCTTAGTGAGAATTCCCTTAATCCCGTACCATAACAATCAAGTTATAATCAATCATATGTTATGCATGAACAAGCATGTGAGCAAGCAATTATGCATGGGTATCCGGAACCCACACACAGAACGGATTTACGCCCTCCGTATCTTGGGTTAGGAATGATATTGAGTCTACACGACCGCATCTAGTCCCCAAGCCCTCGGCTCTTAGCACTCGACGCGGCTAGGCTCATCCAAGAATGCATCCACATGCGCCTTAGTACCCCTGAATGAGCTCTGGCACCGGGTTCGTTATCCAAACGAGGCAACAACGGACCATACCGATCGACCTGCGTATGAGTAGCATGCTACCAATGCAATATGTCCGATGCGATGCATGACCAATTTAAATTTTTGCTTAGGTCAAAAATATTTATACATTCTTTAGAGTGATCAACCAATATCACACATATAACAGAAATAATATGAACGGTGCAGTTATCCAATCAAATCGTGGTTTTGATATGCTTTAGTATTCTTTGGCATACATTCATTACAGTCTCATCATGTCTTCCATCCCCATTCATATCGATTTTTATCTTGTTCCTATAACTCTAATGCAACTAACTACAGGCACAATCAAGGTAACAAAATAAGGAGAAAACTCACTTGGCCATTGGATCACCGGTCTTCTAGTAATAATAATCCGGTGGTAGGGAATCATCGATCTCGGGATCTCCTAAAAGGAAGAAATACTCTAATAAGTATTTAAACTCAAACTAATCTAAACGATCTTATACGAACTATCAAATTCGTAATTCTCGTCCTAAGCGGAAATTCCAACTTAAAACGGCCATAACTTGGTCATTTTAACTCGGAATCTCGTAAATTATATATCGATTTCTATCTACTTCGAAAGATCTATCTATTTCTAATATTATTTTCAAGTTTTGAAAACTTTGAAGCTTTGAAAAGTTCGGATCAGATTAGGGCAGCAACAATTTCAATTTCCGAAAAATAGCATTGTAATGTTTGTAATGTTCCTACTATATAAATTAGCTATACATGCAATATGAGTGATTTCCTAACATGAATGGCATGAAATGAGTTTCATGTATGCATGATCTTGAGGATTTTTGGTAAAAGAAAATTTGGAACTCCTTATTTTGCAAGACTTCAACTATAACTACTTTTTGAAAATCTAATTTTCTAACTTTGATCATTTCTATTTGTTTTGGATTTATTACTTAAGAAAATATAATTATTTTTGTTAAAATTGAGTCTTCATTATATATATTACTTATGACCTTCATTTCTACATAAAAATTTCCATTTTACACTTTGTAAGCATGTTTTCAAGTGGGGTTGATTCCAAAATCCGAATTTGGTAAAAATTGGTTTTTGAGTGATTCCTTTGAGTAAAAATCATTTGATATTTAGAAAATTAGGGCTCAATCATACATAACCACTAAGGACTTCATTCTTACACAAAAATTTGCATTTTACACTTTGCAAATATGTTTTCCAATATGATTTACTCAAAAATCCGAATTTTAGAAAATCCATTTTTTGAATGATTCACTTGGGAAAAACTTGTTTAATGTATTGAAATTTAGGACTTTACTACATCTATTGTCTAAGGACTTCATTTAACACATAAAACTTGCAATATGAGCTCAAATACTAAGTGATTACATATGCATCATCTTAAATTACGAATTTGAAAATTTGATCACTAACTCAAATTTTTCCATTTTAATTCCATTACTTGTTTTACACATTACTCATGCCTAAACTCATTTTAACTTGTAAAAATCATTACTTAATGATACTTATTACCTATACACTTCATTTTTCACATAGAACATGAGTTTTGGAGTTGATAAATGGGTTTTAAAAGTTGGTCTTGGTTGGGATCCGAATTTACAATATTCATTTTTGGACATATTTTTTGATAAAATCTATCTAAACTTATGAAAATCTATTCCTTACATATTCTATCCTAAGAGCCTTTCATTTCTTAAATAAAAATTACACTTTGACACTTGGAAAGTGGTTTTTAAATGGGGGTCTTGCCAAAATACGAATTTTACAAATTTTGCTCAAGTTCAAATCTAAGATCTACACATAATATGAACATGCATCTAAAAGAAACCCATGGTAATGAACTATAAACTCATAGATCTAAACTTTACTTTTCAAAATCATTCATTTATGTTATCTATACCCTAAGCCCTTCATTTTAAATGAAAAATACACATTTTGAAGTTGAAAAACCACTTTTCTAACTATGGTTCCATTTTCATACGAATTTTCAAAATTGATTTTTGTTGAAAACAAAATAGACCTTGGGTTTCCTACAACTTTCCTACCATCATCAAACTATAGCAAGTTGTTCATGAACATGAACAAAGATCTAATGCATCTATGAACTCAAAACTTTAGATCTAGTTTTCTTAACTAGTTTTACATGCATGAATCACTAAGATAGATATGTAGATGCTAGATCTATGCATGAATCATAAGGAATAACAAAAATAACAATTTAAATACAAGATCTATGGCATAAACAAAAATCAAAGCTATAAAAAGTTAGATCTATAATATATATCAACTTTAAACAAGAAAATAATTGAAATACAAGATAATAAAAGTAGAGAAAAGGAGAGTTTCATTTTTGGCATCATCATCCTAAGCTTTTAAGCTTATGGAAGGTCATTTGATGCATCAAACCTTCATTACACTTTACCTATACCACCTATGGAAGCTTAAGAAGAAGGTTTGCTTAAGAAATCTTCAAGAAATATGTGTGGGAGCTCCAAAAAAATATAGGGGCAGCAAGGTTCCTTGCAAGAACAAGAGAGAAAGAAGAAAGAAAGAGAGGAAAAAGAGAGGAAAAGAAGGAGTAAAAGAGATAGGGTTTCAAATGAATGAAAATGAATAAATGGAAGGCATTAAATGGAGAGAGAGGAGGGTATTAAATGAAAAAGAAAAAAAATAAAACAAGGGCAGAAATTGTGAGGGCTGCACATGAAAATGGGGGAGGAAAGAGAGGGGAAATTGTTGAAATTTGACTTGAATTTGAATTGTGTAATAAATGTGTAATGTAACTTTCTTAAGAAGGAGTAGAAAATAATTAATTTAGTCAAAATATGAATAAATAAAGGACAATGGTAGCCATAAATGAGTCAAAAATCTGCCATCAATTGTGGGATAATGTGTAGAAAGATTGAAGTGAAAATGAAGTGATACGTGTAAGGTGTACTTGAAGGTATGAGTTGTAAAAGTACTTTATTAATAAAATAAATTAAAATAAAATAAAATTGGAAAATTTATTCCAAATATTTGTAGCAGATTTTTCATATTTAAAATTAAATAATTATTTGAATTATTTTAGTATTTTAACAAATATGTTACCGGTATGATCAAAATACACGAATATGGGCTATAAATAATATTTTTATAACCCGAAAAATTCTAAAAAATTATTTTATGAAAATAAAAATATTTTTAAAATATTTTTCAATTATTAAATTAATTTATTTTATTTTTAGTATCGGGTTTTAAACAGAATCTGATCCCGAAAAGACCCGAAACGAACTAAATTTTACAAAAACAAAATTTTCTATAACATATAAAATATTTATCTAAAAATATAAGGCTTTATAAGAATAATAAAATTTTGTAATGAAATAAAAATGAATAGTGCAAAAGATTGATCAATTACCGGTAATAATGGAAATACGATAAAAAGGTTATAACTGTAACTTTTATAACCCGAAAAATTATATAACTGATATATTTAGAAATCTCATGAAATTACGAGTCTAACGGTACTATTGGTATATTTTTGATATCTCGAGTCTCGGGACATGCTTTTCAAGTCTGTATCCGAACGGGTTCGAAATAGGTCAAAAATTTATCAATATGATATTTTTAAACAAACTCATATTACTATGAGCTATTCTACATATTTAGCTACGCCTCGGTCTCTAGGGTTAGGGGCACTAAGTTGCCAGACTTAGGCTATTGCATTCCGATTAGGGTTTCCAGGTGGTTTTCCGGTTTAGATCTTTACCAATTTGGAAATTGATATTTTATGTTTATACAACGTATTTAATTTGAGAAATTTATTTTACATTTTATTTTTGTAAGTATTTAATATCCTTTAACGTTTTCGGAATTCTTGGATTGGGTTTCATTTCCGAAAGTTAATTGTTATTTACTTTTTAATAATTTGATTTTTAGGGTTCTATATTACCCATTTTTATAAGTCGGGGTTACGTATAGAGTTTGTCGTACGTAATGGTTTTGGAATTGAAGTATGTTGAGTTCTTATTTTATTTTTAAGGATTCTTATTTTTCTCAAGTTTTGGAAATTTCTAGATTCGCTCGTGTTTTTGGATTAGTTGAAATTTGGTTTTAATTTGGAGTGATTTTTAGGGTTTATTTTCGAAGTCCATCTTGAAATTATTTATTGAAATTTTCCGGGGCTTATAGCTCGGGAAGGCCCGGAATGGAAAATTTTCTGAATTTAAAACTTTCTAAGGTTTAAAATATACTTTAAAAAAAATAATTCATATTCATTTATTTTATAAAACTTCTTTTGTTATGAAACCGAAAGAAAGCCGGATCTAGGGTTTCTAAGCTCCTCTCACTAAGCTTGAACTAGACCGATTTAGGGTTTCGTTCTTCGCTTTCCGAAGTTGATTCGATTACTAGAAAAACTGGGGTGTACATTATAAGAACAATAAAATTGTGTAATGAATAATAGTAAATAGTACCGAAAGACTAGCTAACTACCGATAGTAATGAAATATAAATAGAATCGCAAAATCAGACAATTCTAGTTATCGAAAATTCATAAAATTAATATTTTAGAGATCCTTATAAAAATATGAGTCTAACGGCATTAATAACATATTTTTAGTATTTCGAATCTCAGGGCACGCTTTTCGAAGTCTGTACCCGACCGGGTTGGAAATAGATTGAAAATTCATCAATCTCATCTTTTAGAGCATCCTAGACTTAATACGAACCAACTACACCTTTTTCTCCTATTCTGACTCCTTGGTTTAGGAATACGGGATTGCCGGATCTAGGCTACGGGGTTTCTTGGGAGTTTCGCGGACTTAGGTTTTCCGGTTGACTTTCCGGTTTATACCTTTGCCAATTTGGAAACTGATATTTTATGTTTATACAACATATCTGATTTGAGAAATTTATTTTAAGTTTGATTTTTATAAGTATTTAATATTTCTCAACGTTTTCGGAATTCTTTGGATTGAGTTTTATTTCCGAAGGTTAATCATTATTTACTTCTTAATAATTTGTTTTTGGGCTCTATTTTACCCGATTTTATAAGTTGAAGTTAAATAAAGAATTTGTTGTACATAGCGGTTTTGGAATTGAAGTATATTGAGTTCCTATTTTATTTTTAAGGATTCTTATTTTTCTCACGATTCAGAAGTTTCTGGATTCGTTCGGGATTTGGGACTTATCAAAGTTCGGTTTTAATTAGGAGTAATTTTTAGGGTTTATTTTTGAAGTTCATCTTAGAATTATTTACTAAAATTTTCTGGGGCTTACAGCACAGTTCCAATTCTGATTGCGTTGATGAGTCTCCAAGGACTTGTACAACGTTAAAAAGGTTTCGATCATCGTCCAATCATAGATCCATGATGAAATACCCATACTAGGCTTGTTTGTTCCAAGTTTCCTCAATTAATGCTCCTCATCCCTCCCTCATCCTTTTAGCCTTAGCTCACGTGACCAGTCCAATTGGAATATATAGTGGATCCTTGGATGCTGCTTCATCACTCCCCCTCTCCTTAAAAGGATTCATCCTTGAATCAGCATCCCCTACATCAAAAGGAGACAGATTAAAAACATTAAAAGTCGCACTAATGTTATACTCACCTAGAAGATCCAACTTGTAAGCATTATCATTGATCCGTGCAACCACTTGAAATGGACTGTCTCCTCTGGGTTGCAACATAGAATGCCATTGTTGTGGGAATCGTTCTTTGCGCATATGTACCACAGCCAATCACCTAGTTTAAAAACAACCTTCTTGCACACTTTATTGGCTTGCTTAGCATATTGCTCTGTTCGCCTCTCAATATGTTGTTGAACCTTTTCATGCAATTGCTTAACCACTTCTGCCTTTCGCTTTCTATCTAAGCTAGCATGCTCATCTGCAGGTAAGGGCAACAAATCCAAAGGAATGAAAGGATTAAATCCATATACAATTTCAAAAGGGGAAAACTTAGTTGCCGAATGTACACTCCTATTATATGCAAATTCTACATGTTGAAGCAATCTTCCCAACTCTTCAAGTTCTTTTTAATAATAGCTCTCAACAACTGAGATAAAGTCCTATTAACTACTTCTATTTGTCAATCAGTTTGTGGATGGCAAGTAGTTGAAAACAATAGTTTAGTCCACAATTTTGCCCATAAAACCTTCCAGAAGTGACTCAAAAATTTTGCATCTTTATCGGAAACGATGCTCCTAAGAACTCCATGTAGACGCACGATTTACTGAAAGAACAAATCAGCAATGTGAGTCGCGTCATCAATTTTATGACAAGGAATAAAATGAGTCATTTTAGAAAACCTGTCAACAACTACAACCATAGAATCATGACCTCTTTTGGACCTAGGTAAACCCAAAACAAAAACCATGGATATTTCTACCTAAGGTTCACTAGGTGTCGGCAAAGGTGTGCACATGCCATGGGTAAAACCTTAGATTTTGCCTGCTTGCAAGTGATACATTTCTCACTTAATCTTTCAACATCTCATTTCATATGTGGCAAAAAAAAAAAAAAATTGCTCATCCAAAACTTCTAACGTTTTCCTAACACCAAAATATCCCATTAGTCCACCCCCATGTGACTCCCTCCCAAGCAACTTTCTCAATGAACTATTAGGCACACGCAATCATTTTTCTCTAATAAATACCCATCATGCCTATAGAACTTACCAAAAGCTTGATGCGAACTCCAGGTGTAAGCCCCAGAAAATTTCAATAAATAATTCTAAGATGAACTTCGAAAATAAACCCTAAAAATTACTCCAAATTAAAACCGAAATTCGACAAGTCCTAAATCACGAACGAATCCAGACATTCTTAATCTTGAGAAAATGAAAATCCTTAAAAATAAAATAAGAACTCAACAGTCTTCAAATTCAAAACCACGACGTACGAAAAATTCCATATTTAACTTCGACTAATAAAATTGGGTAATATAAAGCCCAAAAACAAATTATTAAAAAGTAAATAACGGTTAACTTTCGGAAATGAAACCCAATTCAAGAATTCCGAAAACGTTAAAGAATATTAAATAATTACAAAGATAAAACTTAAAATAAATTTCTCAAATCAAATATGTTGTATAAATTAAAATATTAGTTTTCAAAGTGGCAAAGATCTAAACTAGAAAATCACCCGGAAACCCCAACCAGAATACAATAGTTTTAGTCCGGCAATCTAACGCTCTTAACCCTAGAGGCCGAGGTGTGGTTAAATGTGTAGAATAGCTCGTAGTAATATAAGTTTGCCTAAAATTATCATATTGGTAAATTTTTGACCTATTTCGAACCCATTCGGACACAGACTTTGAAAAGCGTGTCCCGGGGCTCGAGATATAAAAAATATACCATTAGTACCATTAGACTCATAATTTCATAAGATTTCCAAATATATCAGTTATACAATTTTTCGGGTTATAAAAGTTACAATTATAACCTTTTATCGTATTTTCATTATTACCGGTAATTAATTAGTCTTTTGCACTATTCACTTTTATTTCATTACACAATTTTATCATTCTTAAAAAGCCTTATATTTTTAGATAAATATTTTATATATTATAGAAAATTTTGTTTTTCCAAAATTAGTTCGTTTCGGGCTTATACCGGATCAGATTCTGTTTAAGACCCGATACCAAAAATAAAATAAATTAATTTAATAATTGAAAAATATTTTTATTTTCATAAAATAATTTTTTAGAATTTTTCGGGTTATAAAAATATCAATTATAGCCCATATTCGCGTATTTTGATCATACCGGTAACATATTTATTGAAATACTAAAATAATTCAAATAATTATTTAATTTTATTCATGAAAATTCTGCCACTTATTTAAAAATATTTTTCCTAATTTTATTTTGTATTTTTCTTAATAAAAAACACTTTTTCCAACTCATACTTCAAGTACACCTTACACATATCACTTCCTTTTCACTTCAATCTTTCTACATTTTATCCCACACTTCATGGCAGATTTTGACCCCCTTTATGGCTGTCTTTTATCCTTTGAAACCCTCCAAAAATTAATTAAAATAACTCTCTTTCAATCCTTCTTCAAAAAGCTACACATACCATTAATTACATTATAATTTCAACTCAAAATTCAAACAAATTCACTCTCTTCTCTTCACTCAATTCACGCCAGTGCCCCGCCCGCCCCCCCCCCCCCCCCCCCCCCCCCCCCCCAAACCTATTTTTCTGCATTGTTTTATTTTTTTGCTCCTTCAATTAATTAAAACACATTTAATACACTCATTTTTCTCTCTCTCTTCATTTACTCCTTCTTTCCTTTTTCATTCCTTAACTTTTTCTCTCTCTTTTTCCTCTCTTTTCTTCTTCTTCTTGCTTTTGTTCTTACAAGGAACAAGCTGCCCCATTTCTTCCATGAGCCTCCATGCATATTTCTTGAAGATTTTTAAGTGAACTTCCTTCTTAAATATTCCATAGGTGATATAGGTAAAGTGTAATGAGAGTTTCATGCATCAAATGACCTTCCATAAGCTTAAAAGCTTAGGATGATGATGCCAAAAATGAAACACTCATCTTCTCTATAGTTAATCTCTTGTATCACTATTATTTTCCTGTTTAAAGTAGTTATAGTTTATAGATCTAACTTTTAGTAGCTTTGGTTTTCGTTTATGATATAGATCTTGTTATTTGAGTTGTTATTTTTGTTATTTTTATGATTTATACATAGATCCATCATCCGCATGTCTATCTTAGTGATTCATGCATTTAAAACTAGTGTAGTAAACCAGATCTAGTGTTTTGAGTTCATACATGCATTAGACTTTATTTTATGTTCATGGATAACTTATAGTAGCATGATGATAGTAGGAATGTTTTAGAAAACTCAAGATCTATTTTATTTTCAACAAAAAAATCATTTTTCAAAATTCGGATGAAAATGGAACCATATTTAGAAAAGTTATTTTTCAACTTCAAAATGTGCATTTTCATTTAAAATGAAGGGTTTTTTTTTTTAGGCTATAGATAACATAAATGAGTGATTTTGATGAGTAAAGTTTAGATCTATGAGTTTATAGTTTACTACCATGGGTTTCTTTTAGATTTATGTTCATATTAAGTATAGATCTTGGTTTTGAACTTAAACAAAAATAGTGAAATTCGTATTTTGGCAAGACCCCTATTTAAAAATCACTTTTCAAATGTCAAAATGAAGTTTTTACTTGAAATAACGAAAGTTTAATATATGTATATCATCAAGACTTCCTTTTACAAGAATCAAAGGTGATTTTCTAAAGTTATTTTCAAAATAAAAATCTCATTTTGGGATTTTGGCCAAGGCATATTTTTAAAACATGTTTTCCAACTAAAAAATGAAGTTTTTATTCAAGATATGAAGGGCTCTTAGGATAGGATATGTAAAGAATGGATTTTCATAAGTTTAGATAGATTTTATCAAAAGATATGTCCAAAAATAAATTTTGTAAATTCGGATCCCAACCAAGGCCAATTTTGAAAACCCATTTTTCAACTTGGAAACAAGACTTTTAGTAAAGAAATGGAAGCCTTAAGGGATAGGTTTGATTAGGAAATGGTTTTTGAAAGACTAAATGAGTTTTACAAAGAAAACAAGCTCACATGAATTTCTCAAAATTCGGATTTGAAAATAGCCACAATTTAAACACTTATTTCCAAATGCCAAAATGATAATTTTTATAGGAAAATGGAAGTCCTAGAGGATATATATAACAAATATCAAGTTTTTATAAGGATAAAAGGAGTTTATCAAAATATAACCTTAGAACAACAAATGGTTTCCAAGAATAGGTTAAACAATGTTTTCATCCTTCCAAATTTTGTAAAATTCGTATTTAGGCAAACGACCTATTTAAACACCTATTTTCTAACCCCAAAATGAAGGTTTTTATTGAAATAATGAAGGTAATGGTTATATAGGTCATCAAGATTGAATTTTGCTAAAAGCAAACATGATTTTACAAGAAGAAAAACCTTTTTCTTAAGTCTAGTATAATTCAAAGTTTTACAAAGTAAAAGTTTTCAAAAAGAATTCTTGATAATATATGTATACATATAGGTAGATCATCATATAACCTTCATAACAATAGCTTGTAGGTAATACATATATGCATGATGCATTGTAGAAATAAAGTATGAAAATTGAGTTTATCCAAAACTTGTAAATTCTGATGATTTCAAAGTCATGCTTTAAAAACTCATTTATCAACTCCAAAACTTGTGTTTTATATGAAAAATAAGGAGTTTAGGTCATAGGTATCTCAAGTAATGATTTTGATAAATTAAGATAGGATTTGCTAAGAAAAATATATAGAACAAGGAGTAGAAATGAAGTAGGAAAAATTTGAGTTGTGATCATTTCAAGAAATTCGTAATAATGGAGTAATGGCATGAAAACTCATATTTTTCAAACTCAAATTAGAAGTTTTATCAAAGAAATGAAGTCCTTAGTGACTAGGCATGGTTGAGCCTTAATTTTCTAAGTATCAAATGAATTTTTTTTTTTTTTTTACATAAAGGAATCACCACAAAAACAAGTTTTGCAAAATTCAGATTTTAGAATCAACCCCACCTGAAAACATGTTTACAAAGTGCAAAATGGAAATTTTTATGTAGAAATGAAGGTTATAAATAATAAATATAATGAAGACTCAATTTTAACAAAAATAATTATATCTTCTTAAGAAATAAATCCAAAACAAATGAAAATGATCAAAGTTAGAAAACTAGATTTTTCCTAAGTAGTTATTATTATGGTCTTGCAAAATAAAAAGTTATAAAATTTTCTTTTAGCAAAAATCATCAAGATCATGCATACATTAAAGTCATCTCATGTCATTCATGTTAGGAAATCATTCATATTGTATGTATAGCTAATCTATATAGTAGAAACATTTCAAACAATTACAAAACAAATTTTTCGGAAACGGAGATCGTCACCAATCATATCTGACCCCTCTGTTTCATGACCTAAATATTTTCAAAACTTAAATATAATATTATAAATAGATAGATCTTTCGAAGTAGATAGAAATCGATATATAATTTGCGAGATTTCGAGTTAAAATGACCAAGTTATGGCCGTTTTAAGTTGAAATTTCTGCTTAGGATGAAAATTACGAATTTGATAGTTCGTATAAGATCGTTTGGATTAGTTAAGTGATGAAATACTTATTAGAGTATTTCTTCCTTTTTAGGTGATCCCGAAATCGATGATTCCCTATCACCGGATTACTATTACTACAAGACCGGTGATCCAATGGCTGAGTGAGTTTTCTCCTTATTTTGTTACCTTGTTTGTGCTTGTAGCTAGTTGCATTAGAATTATATGAACAAGATAAAAATCGATATGAATGGGGATGAGATATATGATGAGACTGTGATGAATGTATGCCAAAGAATACTAAAGTATATCGAAACCACGATTTGATTGGATAACTGCACTGTTCATATTATTTCTGTTATATGTTTGATATTGGTTGGTCACTCTAAAGAATGTATGAATATTTTGACCTAACCAAAAGTTAAATTGGTCATGCATTGCATCGGACATATTGCATTTGGTAGCATGCTACTCCTACTCAGGTCGATCGGTATGGTCCGTTGATGACTCGTTTGGATAACGAGACCGGTGCCAGAGCTCATTCATGGGAACTAAGGCGCATCGGGGATGCATTCCATGTGTGAGCCTAGCCGAGTCGAGTGCTATGAGCCGAGGGCTTGGGGACTAGCTGTAAATCCCTGAAATTTTTGGATTCGAATTATAGTTTAAACCCTAATCGGAAGTTAACCGGATTTTTCAGAGTCAACAAAACCCTAGTTTACCGTAACCGCTTAAATCCGGCATTACCGTTTTCTTTAGCCCTAGAAAACGAAGTTGGAATAATTAGCTACAGTAGTTCGTAATAGCTATAGGTTTTATAAAAATATTAGTTTTACGAAATTCGGGTGTCTTTTGAACCCGATCGGACACAGTTCTTGAAAAACGTGTCCGGGAGCTCGGGATAGGAAAAATATTCCGAATATATCGTTAGACTCGTAAAAATATAATATTTTCAAAAATATCAATTTCGTAATTTTTCGGTAGCTAAAAATATCAGATATCGCTTTTATACACGTATTTTCTTACTACCGGCATTAAATTATCATGTCTACTTTTACATTACACTATTTTCTACTATTCTACACTATTCATCTATCTCCACTTTTTCTTACAACCTACTCTTACAAATCATACACCTATTTCTTACACATTTTCATTTCCAATACAACTTCACATCTTTCATTTCTTACTTTTAATTAACAAAATAACAAAAAATTAAAAATTTTCTCTTCCCATGCATGAAAGTAGCGCCGGCCTCCCCTCCATAATGCCTCAAATTGTTTTATTTTTCATTTATTTAATTAACACAAATTATCTCCCACATTTTCCTATAAATACCCCTTCATACCTTCACCTCTTCCACACTTCTTCTTTACTAAAGTTACTCTCTCAAAATCTCTCAAAAATTCTCTCCAAGAAGTTCTTACAAGAAAAGCTCTCTTCTTTCTTTTAGGTAAACTTTCTTCAAGAAATTCCTATGTTCATCTACTTAGTATGAACTTAGTGTGTGTGTTTTCCACAACCATGAAGGTTAAGAAAGCAACAATAGGTTCATACTTTGTTTTTGTTCATAATCTCAACTCCTTTATGTTCCTTTATGTTTCTTTATGTTCATAACTATCTAAATATCTATATAGCTATATATATTTAGAGCATATAAGCTCAATGTCTTGCAATTTATTTATCTTTCATGTAATTTATTTACTTCATTGCAATTTATTTATTTCAAGTTGTTTTTAAGACTAGTCATTCTAGTCTTAGACTTATCCTTATCAAGTCAAAACAATTTCTTTTTCTTTTCTTTTAGGGACTAGTCTTTTCTTAGTCCCGAGGTACCTTGATGAAGTTAAGGTCCCAATACTTGATTTACTTTCTTCTTTGCTTAATCTTTCAAGTTATTATGTTCCTCTATATTTCTATAGTTTATGATTCATATTCATACATGAACATAATGTTTTTGTCTCAATAAAAATAAATGGGGAAGTGTTTTCATAAACTAAAGGTTCTTGACAAATAAAAATAGGAAATAGATTTCCTAAAAACTTGCTTGGAAATGATTTTTCTTAAATAAACAAAAGGTTTTATAAAAACTTATCTTTCATCAAGAAATAGAAATTCTTTTGGAATCATTACAAGAAACAAAGATATCCTTTTATTACTTTTTGAATCCAAGTTTAGAAAATAAAACCACACCTTAGTAATTTAAAGTAATTACAAGAGATTAAATTTAGAAAAAGAATATTCATCTCCAATAACTCAAGATCTTTCAAAAGTAAAATGAATATTCCAATAAAATTTCAAGTTCAAAGTCTTTTAAAACCTTACTGTTCATAAATTGGGACAACTTCATTTACTTCATGCATTTGTTATAAGTCATTACATATACATATATACCTTTCAAAAAGTTTACAAAATACTTGAAATATTTATCTTTTCAAATGAGGTTTGCTCACAAGAAGGAAAACAAGTTTTTGCAAATTCGTGGCAAAACTGGTCGCTGTCTTTTCGGAACCCAAACAACCTCGTTTTATGAAAATAAACCTAGAAATGCGTAGATCTTTTCGAGTAGGTAGAAAACGATATATTATACGCGAAATTCCGAGTTAAAATGAGCAAGTTATGACCATTTTAAGTTGGAATTTCCCCTTATACGATTTTACCGCGATTTTAAGAAAAGATTAGAATCTTCAAGAAAAGAAGTTCATGAAATACTCATCTTAGGTATTCTTCTTTCTTTTAGATAATCTCGATGAGGATTGTTCATATCCCGAAGATTACTACGATTAGTGGAAATTCCGAACGACTCATCCGTTTCAAGAAAGGTGTCATAATGGCTGAGTGAGTTTATTCCCGTTATTTTTCTCATACTCTTGATTGTGCTTGTAAAATTAGCAAGCACTAGAATTTAGGCAAAATCAAAAGGAATTGTATGATAATATGTTGAAAGAATACTAAGTACATCGAAACTCGATTTGTTTGTAATAAAGTTGTATGTGCATTAATATCTTGGAGTGTTTGAAATTGGTTGATCACTTGAAAGAAGTGAAATGTAACTACTAGACCTTAATTAATAATTCATGCACTTCATATGTTGAGTCACATTTCATTCACTACTATGCAATTGGTGGGACAAGTGTATAATAGTGGTGGTAGGCAGAACCGGTATATCATGTAAGTGGCGAGTAGGAGCCGGTAAAAACTACAAAATTGGTGGCTAGTAGGAGTCTGTAATAACTACAAGTTTTTGATGGCGTATAAGAGCCGGTAAGATCTATAAAAGTGTTTTTAAAAGTTGTGGCTGTAATTGGCCTGAATACCCAACCCCGAATGAAGGGCGTAATTCATTCAACATATGATTCTCGGAAAGTCATATGTTTTATATGCTCACGTGGTTGTTGCATTCCATATGTTTGAATAATAAACTTGGTCGATAATTTACTTTGAGTATGAATTTTGGGATTTACTCACCAAGCCCATAAGCTTACACCATTATAGGTATTTGTATTCTCAGGAACACCTATTTTTATGCCCGAAGCCTCCCCGTATCCGTGTAAGTTTTATATATTGAAGCTTTTGGAGGAAATCTACTCGAAGACTTATATTAGAATTCCTTTGAAATCTTTAAGGTAGTATTTTGGATGTTGTAAAGAGTATCACGATCCTTGGGATTAGCGGGGGTATGCCCCTAAGATATCATGTAATAGACCTTTAGTTATTAATGATACAATATGTTTTATTTCTGGATTCTTGTATGTTCATTTTTACTTGCTTAAACTATACTTCCCAAAAGCGTCTCCTATTACCGTGCCGGACGCCTTACATATAATACTAAGGCTTTTGCATGACTAAGGTAGTCATTCTTAAGCCTTGATATTATATGTGGCGGGCTGCCACGTTTAAGTACCCATCGGGGCGTGACATTAGCAGCGATCATGTAGACTTCAATACCATCCCTAACCCAAGATACGAAGGGCGCAAATCCGTTCGTGTGTGGGTTCCGGATACCCATACATATGGTTGATTATAACTTGTTTGTTATGATACGGAATTAAGGGAAATTTCACTAAGCTAGTGTAGTTTATACCCCAATAGATGTTTGAATGAATAGGTTATCTCAAGAATACTAAGTGGGGATCGAGATGGTTGGAGCTAAGAATGACTTCCGGATTTCGGCAAAGAATAAGAATGTTTGAAGTTATCAGCTAGTTCTATGATTTGCCTTGTAATAGTTTATGTAGGGAAGTCAGTGGATGAATGTAATTGAAGTTTAATGATTTGTATTTTGAAGTATGGTGATTCGTATATGAAGTATAGTGTTTGGTATCTGAAGTATAGTAAATTGTATTTCCTTTATATTGTTACTCAAGTGTATCAAAATAAAATGTATCCTCCAATGTGCCTCCTCTATGTGGTCATTCTTAGGCTTTAATATTGTGTATGGCGGACTGTCACGTTTAGGATACCCTTCGGGGCGTGACACCAGGTATGTTAAACCTGAAACCCAATGATTAGTTAGCGAAAGCAGGCCTTTAGGAAAGCTAAATCAGATTGGAACGGACCTTGACACAAAGTTATAAAATTTATCTTTAACTTTTGATTTTGATAGTTATAATAATTATTAGTTAGCATCGATGATGGAATGCAATATTGAATTTCCATAGAGTTCCGACTCTTCTTAATAAATGTATCAACGAAGATGTTTCTTTAATTATGAAATGACATGACAAGAGTTATGACTCTACTCAAAAGGTATTGTACCTTTATAAATAAAGGAGACCGCTAAATGGTCTAGATCTTTTTCCAGATCTTCCATTATAATTAAAAAAAAAAAGGAAAATATAGTGAGAGAGTGAAACTCAAAATCCTTCAATTCTATATTTCATCGAGGCATTTATGTTGTCGATTGCAAGTGTTTTTCCAGTGGTGATTATACTCTGGCCATGAGACATTCTTTAAGCTTTTTTTTTTTCTTTTTTTCATTCGCATTAGTGATGCAACTTTGGTTATTTCTATTACATATTTACCAGAGGTTAATAGATCTATCTCAGTTTGTTTTTTGAATTATAAATCAACATTGATATCAAAGCCATATATTTGCGTCCCATAATAAATCCTCCTTGTATCCAGTACATACAAATAATAATCATGGCATTTTTTTTACAATGTATATTATATAAATTGCAATTTTTTTTCTGTTTTGTCAACTAAATACAAATTGGCAAAGCATCTTTATATATATTACACATGAATTGGTTTCCTAGAGTATCACACCTTCAAAAGATGCAAAACCATTACACCTCGTGTCTGTTCGTGTATGTTAGTATTCTCCATCCCATAAAAAACTTCTTTATTAATGGTTGAATTTTTTTTTTAATAGTAAGTTGTCCATTTTGTTGGGAGCTTTGTTTCATGGTTGGAATTTTTCTAAATTGAAAATGGATCGTTCGTTCCGCACAAAAATGGTTACTTTCGGTAGTTATATTGTCTCTTCTATTGAAATACGAGACTAGGTCAAAAAGACGATCATGGTCCTCGTTCCGGCCATACTAGGTCTCAACAAATTCAAAGAGGGCCTTATGGTCATGATTAATTACATATATACGTGTCCACAGTGAAAAAGGGGCAGAAGATGTTCTAATCATATTGTTATCTTCCATGTAGAGGTCATCACAGGGCGGGTTTGCACCGTTACCTGCCCGAACCGTGCCCTCCGGCTCCACACCCAAGAACCGGACCGTGGGGGATGGTCATGAACTGTCTATGGGTCCAAGCAGTTCTCCCTATAGAACTGGTAGTTACTCCGGGTCGTGGAACCATTGGATATGAACCGTGAACCAACAGCTTCGACTTGGATCTGTTTAGAGTTAAAAATAAAAAAAAATTAATCGACAGCTCCTGCAAAGCCTGGAACAATGAGGAAAATATGAAAGTTTCATTATGAAACATTGACCACAACAGACAACAATCATCGACATTACAAATGGGTAGAGGCCAGGCTTGGGAATTGGAAAAGTGGAAGTCTGGGAAAAAAAAAAGAAATAGGCAAAAGATAAATTGGGGGTAGGGGTTGGTTGGGAAACCAGCATGACCTTAAAAATAAAACAGAAATGACAAATCTAGTCTAGCTAGAGGTCTGATATTTTTCGTGGCTGTAGAAATTATAGCTTTTGCTTGCTAGTGCAAATAATGTATAAACTTTGACTTGTGAAAAATTTCATCCGTGCAAATATATCAAATTTAGTCAAAGTTGAATGCGGTGAGTTGAAATTTTTTGCAATGTCAAGAATGTCACGACTTGATATACAACAATAGACAAGTTGCCCATAATTTTTGCATATGTAACGAAGGCTATAAATTGACGAGTTCGTAAGGAAAACATATCGTACATTCTGATACTAAAACCACTCTTAAAGAGTTCGTCTGGAAAACATTCGTTTGAAAAAATTTCAAACATTCCTCCATTTGAAAAATATCAAACATTCTTGTGTTTGATATTAGTTGTTTTTTTTAGACTATCTTATAGGAGAGGATTACCCACTCACATTTATTTCCTGTGTTTGTTCTGAAATTTTTCGATTCCTCTAGAACGACCCTATAATACTACGTAGTTGTTGCCAAAAAAAAAAAAAAAATCAATGGCTTCCTTTTTCTTTGGTGGTTCATCGAAAAAATTTAGAAAGAAAGGCAAAATGAAAGGGAAGCTGACTGAGTGTCAACAAGAGCCTACTATTAATATAGACGATGATGCTGACTGCTATCACTTTAATGAGTCCCAAGTGTCTGATCTTGAATTCACACTTGATCAATTCCCTTTGGTTCCACCGGGTTTTAAGACATTCAATGTTGTTGACCATCAACAAGGGGATGATGACAACAACCCTCAAGATTCAGAAGTGGAACCACTACTGATGCGAACCCTAGGTATTTTAAACCTAGAACCCAGCGATCGTAATTTGAAATCGAAACCCCAAAGATCATCTTCAACAAGATTGGATTCAGAACTAGACCCCAACCACACTTGTTGATTGAAACCTGAGTTATCAAGATGATTTCCCTAAGCGCTTAGATTGAAAAAATCGAAATAGGAGTTCTTTTGCAAAGAACAAAAGAGAGAGTGCTCTCAAGATTTATGTTTTTCATTCAATGTTATTCTTCTGTTTACAACCATATATGTCTATATATAATAAAAGAAAAAGACTAAAAGACACATGGGAAAAGACCCAAATGTCGACATAAAACAATTCCCAAAACAAATAATAAACCCGGCATAAACAACTTAAAAACATTGCTGGAGACTAAAAGTTGCGATGGAAAAGTCCAAATATTAATAACCGGTCCGAGAAGCTTTATCACACTTCTTGAAGTCTTCAGCATTCAATGTTACTTTTATCTCGAGGTTCTCCATGCCTTTGACCATCTCTTTGGAAGCTTGAATAATGTGAATTAATGTCGGCTCTTCTTTGGTGGAGTTTGACTCCTTTTCTTGCAACTCCATCACTAGACCGTGCAAAGCTTCTTTCATTCGTTTAGCTTTAGCTCTTGTCATTGGTCCCCCAATGCTATGGAGTGGATCACTGGACTTTGGCTCTTGAATTCTCGATGCTAGATGATCCTCATCAACTACCACAACGTGAAGTCGAGGATTATGGCAGTTCCGATGAAGAAATACACCCTTCTATCGGAGCAAACCCATCTACGAAGCCACTTCGACCATATAAGTCTAATGTGTTTATTAAACATTTTACGAAAGTCGAAGGGCCGAATGGGAAGATTAGGGCGCATTGTAATTATTGCAACGCAAACTATGCATTTTCCAAGGGAGATGGATATGGTAGTCTTTCCAAACATCTCAAATCCAAGCATCCCAACAAGTATAGTATGGACTCATCGTAGCAGCAAATATTTAGGTCTAGTTCCAAGAAAGAAGCAAGGTTGTGGCAATTCAAGGAGGAACCGTATCGTGATGCTCTGGTGCAAATGATAAGCGGGTTACATGTGGGTTTTAATTTTACAAAAATGCAGATCTTATGTATTGTCATCAAGAGACTCTACAACCACAAGCTCCTAAATGGAGTGCTTCAATAATAAAACGAAATTGTCTGAAAATGTATCGGAGGGGTAAGGTATAGCTACAAACTATTTTCACGGATCTCGATACATGTGTCTCTATTTGTTTCGACATTTGGACCGATAGATGAGGTGAATGTTCCTACATGGGGATTGCATCTCATTAGATTGATCGACACTGGGTAATACACAAGAGATTGATTACATTACGAAAAATGGATGGAGCCCATACGATACAAAACATATATGCAACAATACAGACAATTCTTGATGAGTACAATTTGACATAAAAAATTTTTTCGATAGGTTTCGACAATGCTGCAGCAAATATAGCCAGTATTTCTGATCTACAATCGTTATGCCAGCCAACTCTTGGGGGAACCTTCTTTCATATAAGATGTATATGCCATATCTTAAATTTATGTGTGAAGGATGGAATGGAGTCTTTAAGAATCTGTACTTCTCCAATTAAAGTTATGGTTGACTACATAATTGACCATCCATCGATTAATAGAGAATACCGGAAATGGTGTGGTGTGCATGGTGAAAAACAAAAAAAATTACAAAAAGATGTGCAACACCGGTGGAATTCAACGTACGAGCTTTTAACTAGCCCGATACCATACAAGGAATTATTTTGTAGCTTTACCATTGCACATATACCAAATATACCACTACATCCCAATGAATAAAATGTCTGTACCAATTTGTTGGAACTGTTGAAGGTCTTCTATGACTGCACAAGTGTTTTCTCTAGTGTGTACAACCCCAGTGTACATCTTTTTTACTAAAGGACTGCAACATCATCGGGATGCTCCAATAGGTAAGATCCGATCCAATTTTGCAAATGTGTGTTAACGATATGGCTCGTAAGTGATTAAAGTATCATAGGGAAATTCCTATGATATACAATGTAGAATGGTTTTTGGACCCACACAACAAAGTGGAAGAACTTCGGGAAGTCCTAGATTATTATTATGAATATGTGGACAAGTTGTCAGACATTCAAGACATGTATGCAATTTCTACTGGTAATGTCGTCAAAGAGATAAGTGATGTGTTGAATTTATATTCCCAATTTAGTACCACATATGGTAGGCAGATACCCACTAGTCCAGCAACCCCTGTTAATGCTCCAATATCAACTACCATAGAGAAGCCCGGAGTGGTGCTCCAACACCGATGAGTCAAGAAGCACTGTGGCATTGGCGAAGTGGATCAGATTCAGAAATTGACAAATACTTGAACACAACAGTTGAGTTTGGTGACGTGGTGGATGCGTACAACTTTGACATCCTAGACTGCTGGAAACGTCTCACAGAGAGACATTTCCAATACTATCTCGAATCGTTCGACAAGTACTGGCTGCTCCTGCTTCAACTGTGGCAGTTGAGCAAGCTTTCAGTCCATTTTTCAATACTCATTCTTTTCTTTATTTTATTAGTTAATAATTCTAACTATTGGCTTTTTCTGATAGCAAATAAAATATTCAATGATTTTTTATTGAATGACTATTAATCTTTGTATTTTCATGTATTACAGAGCAGCAGTTAGATGAGCATAGGTTACGGTATGGACCTGCGACGGTTGAGGCACTAGCTTGCAACCACGATTGGACTCGTGTGGAACGACGGCAACAAGACTTGAAGGACTACTCAAGCGAGAAGGACAAATATTTCATTGACTTCAGCTCCTCCACGGGAAGCACACTACAACCTCACTGGGGAATAGTCCAGCCCATTGAGCATTGAGTTCATGTTTAATTGTTTGCTATTATTCTAGATGTTGGTGTTATAGTCTTGGTTAATGAATTGTGCCATTATGGTTAGTTATTTGTTATTATACTAGTTTGTGTGCTAATTTTATACCGAATGTAAGATGTAATGCCCGCCCACTAGAATGTACTTGTCGACGTTCAGATTTATGTTAATCTATAGTGTATTTTTTGTTAATAATGTTGTTTATGCGCTAACCATTATTTTTTATTGAAATAATTATGCATATATATTTACAATAATTGTCAAATAATTGGAATTTGTAAATAATAAAAAAAATACATTTGTAAATTGTAAAAAAAAAATTCCGGTTCATAGATATAATTATGCAATATATTTAAATTAATTGTCAAATAAGTGGAACTTCTAAATGAAAAAATAAATTTGTAAATTGTAAAAAATAAAATTGTGTTTCATTGAAATAATTGGAACTTTTAAGTGAAACAATAAATTTATAAATTGGAAAGAAAATGATTTGTAATTTATTCAAATCGTTGTGTATATATATTTACAGTAATTGTGAAATAAATGGAACTTCTAAGTTAAAAACTATATTTATAAATTGTAAAAAAAATGAAAAAAATTTCTGGTTTGTTGACGTAATTATCAATTTATATATATATAAATGGTGAAATAGTTGCAACTTTTAAATATAAGAAAAAATTTTGAAAAAAAAAAATTATGCGGTTCCTGGTTCGCGTGGAACCGGAACCGCCAGAACCAGCAGTTTCCATGGAACCGTGAACTATCTCGGCCCTAACCGTTCCAGTTCCAGTTCCACGTAAATTTAGAATTGTGAACCAACGGTTCCGATTCGGGTCTAGAACTGATCCGAACTGTGATGACCTCTACTCCCATGGATACAAAATGTTTTTAAAGTTTTATTAATTTAAAAGTTCAAATTTTAATATGAGGATGCACCTGAAAAGTTTCTCACCAATGACTTTCTGGTATTTAGAATTAAGACAATACAAGTAATTATATATACAATCAATATTATAAAAAATAATTAATTAAAAAAAGGTTGTAAAAGGTGCGACTGAGAAAATAAGTGATGCTTCTCCATGGATCTTCAACCATTCCATTATTTTTAACATTTCCTTACCCTAAGCACCTGTTTTGTAATAAATTGTACAAGATACTGTGCTCTTACTTACATTAACGTGATGCACAAAAACCAAAAGGTTAAATGATAATTTTCATGGTCATATTCTTGTTTACTTAATAGGTTTTTCCGTGTTTATTTTATATTGTGAAGAATGTGGCTTAAGAATATTACTTTAAAATCATTTAATTAAGTGGGAATATATGATTGATAATTTGTTAGAGAATTTTGTCTTGAGCCTTTTGGTGCAAAGATATGCTGACGACGACATGACAACTGAGTATGTAAGTATAGATGATGATTAAGAGCATAGCATATTTTTTTTATTTTGTATTATGTATGAAATTGTCATTTGATTCAATATATTATTTCGTGCATGTTGGATGTGTTCTATCAAATTTTATTTATATGTGTCTATATAAAACTGTATAGCTATTTGAGAATGGGCTATGTTTCTCAAAACATCATTGTTGAATTGAACAAAGAAAAGCTTAACAGTGACAATTATGATATTTGGCATCATAAAATCTAGTATATCCTTGAGGAGCAAGAGGTACTACAGAACTCGAACCATGTCATGTTGAAGCCTCAAAATGGAACAACTACTCAACATAAGAGAGATCTTGAGGCTTATAATGCCTAGAAGAGAAAGAATGGCATTGCTTGTATCATGTTGCTAAGTAGCATGCAAGACAGCATTATGTGCCAATGTTAAGTAGTATTCCATGGCAAGAGAGATGTGGGATGTTCTTCAAAAAATGTGCCAATATTAAGTAGTACTCCATGGCAAGAGAGATGTGGAATATTCTTAAAGAAACGTTTGAAGGTACCTCTGTAAGCAAATTAAGGAGGCTTATGATTGAATTTGACACTATATAAAGCACCAAAATCATACATTGAGATAGCATGTAAGAGAGATGTCAAACATACTTAGCGAAATAAAATCTGCTAAACGTACTCTAATTGATGAACAAGTGCAAGCTATGATTCAATCCCTTCTAGATAATAGGGAACACACGAGGTGGTACGAACCCTGCCAACTTGTTAATGAGACCCGATATCCAAATTAGAAAACAAACCTAAAGACCGTCTAAGAACCTGATGGAAACGCAACCCTTACTTATATGGAAGCAAGAACCTTAGTATAAAGCAATGACGCCAAACTAGTGATAGCAAACCAATTGATAAGTCGAGGTTGAACGCCACGGAGAATCCCGATAAGTTGAAGACAAGTTCTTTCTAGAACTTAAAGAGAAGAAACTCTCAATTTATCATTTATCATAAGTTAACTTGTTCTATTACATACCATATGTTTATATAGGCTTTAATTAGCCTCAAAACTAAGCAACAAAAATAAGGAAAATAACCTCTCTTAGGAATACATAAAGATAAACTTGACAAGGAGCCATGAATTAATACAGTCAAAATATAATAAATAATCCTAGGTCTCAAGATGTTGGAGTTGTAAATCTTTCCTAAGGATGGTAGCTTACTTTTGAACGCCGGCGATGTAGAGAATCTAAGGCCGGTAGCGTACGTCTTTCCAAGATGTAATTTGTTTCTTTAATTAACGCCATCTGATCTCCATCATTTCCTCCTTCTTTGAAATGATTTGTCCTCGAATCTTCACCATCTTTCCAATCAGTTGGATTGGACCATCTCCTCATGGATGCAATTTGGAACATCGTTGTTGTGGAAATTTCTTCTTACTCATATGCACCCAATCATTTTGTTCAAATACAATTTTCTTCTACTCCTTGCTGGCTTGCTTGGCATGTTGCTTGACCAATTCTATCTTTTCTTTACCTAAACTTGCACTTTCACCAACATATAATGGAAACAACTCTCTCAAAGGAGGTGATTCATCTGGAATTTCTTGAGGGCATAAATCCTTGAATTCGTACAATGATAAAGCAACCTCGCTAGGAAAAGAACAGCTAATATAATTAGTGAAAGAATGAATATCCTCTCTTTTTTTGTCAATGTACTCTCTAGTGTTTGTGTTTCACACTCCAATTCTTTTTTCTCATTACTCACCAGTGTGTTTTTATCACGCTTTTTCTCACTCTCATTCTTTTCTAAAGCAATCTTTTCATTTTCTCCTTGTTTTCTCTCTCATTCTCTCAAATTTTTCACACTCCCTATGTTTTACTAAAATTGCTAAAGTTTCATAAGATCCTCATACAATTGCAAGGAATTGAGAAGTTTTAAGTTCATATATCTTCAGTTTTGAACAAGAGTACAATAATTCTTGTTTCCATCAAACTTGGCTTTTCTATCAACATGCCATGGTTACCCCAAAAAATATGATAAGTTTCTATTGGTACTAAATCATACAATACTTTTTCATGGTACTTTCTAATAGAAAAAGAAATCAGAACTTGTTCAGTCACTTGAATTTCCTTACACTTTTTTGACAACTACAATCTATAAGGTGTTTGATGCTTCAAAGTTTCCAAATTCAACTTTTCCACTAACAAGATACTAACAAAATTTGCACAACACCCACCGTCAATTCTCAAACTACACACCTTGTCATTCACACAACATCTAAAATAAAATTTAGAATAAAATGACAATTTATCAACATCAATTCTCAACAGATTTGCGTCACTCGCAATTCACTCTTTTTTTTTTTTAACAAGGACTCCTAATTTCAAACCCCAAAGTCAATTTTTTTTTTTACATAATTTCTTTCTTCTTCTTCTTCTTCTTTAATAGAACACTAAGACAACAAGATCAACAAGATTAGAAAAACCCAAGTCTAACAAAAACAAAAAGGGATATGCACGACTTGAGTTACCTCTAATCGAATTGGATATAGATTCTTAGAAAACCTTTGCTCTGATTCCAAACGATACGAATCTCGCCAACCTGTGAACAAGACCTGATAAGGATTATCTAAGAACCTAATGGAAACTACGATCCATTGCTTATATGGAAGCAAGAACCTTAGTATAAAGTGATGATGCCATAACCGGTGATGGCAAACTGATTGATAAGTCGGAGGTAGACGCCACAAGAAATCCTGATAAGTTCAAGATAAGTTCTTTCTAGAACTCAAAGCGAAGAAACTCTCAATTTATCATTTATCATAAGTTAACTTGTTTTGTTACATACCATAGGGTTATATAAGTTTTAATTAGCCTCAAAACTAAGCAACAATAAATAAGGAAAATACCCTATTAATAACTCATAGGATTACGTAAAGACAAACTTATAAGGAGCTAGAAATTAATATAATCAAAATATAATAAATAATCCTAAGTCTAAAGATGATGGCATTGTAAATCTTTCCTAAGGACGATGGCTTACTTTTGAACGCCAACGGTGTAGAGAATCCAAGACTGGCGGCGTACATCTTCCCAAGATGTAATCTGTTTCTTTAATCGACGCCATCTAATCTCCATCACGAGCGTAAATATGACTCATAATGAAAACATCAAAGCATTTGATGATATCTTACATCACCTTGGATTAGAAGATGAGTGCTTGGAGCCCGCTAAGTCCAATGGGAATGTGTTTGTTGCTAAATCCATTTCAAATGGAACTTTAGGTTCTAAACGGAAGAGAAATCGCAAGAATGGAAATGGGGCTAAACTAATAAGCAAGAAAGCCAAGAAATATTGCTTCAAGAGAGAGAAATGTGGTCGCAAGAAAGATAAGGCCAAGATGAAGTAATTTAACTGTGGACAACTAAGACACTTTGCTCGTGAGTGCACTAAGTGAAGAAGGCACAATCCACTCCTCCACTTTTATTTATGTTTCTAGTTATGTATTGCCTATTGAATTTCATCCTATGTGGATTATAGACTTAGGAGCCATAGATCATGTGTAGAGATCATGGAGCTTTTGTAGAGTGTCATTGGTACCAAGTGGATCGAGATGGATATTTGTTGGGAATAAATAGAGTTGAAATTAAAGGCATAGCACTTGGGTAGACTTGCATCATGCCAAGATTCTTTTTACATGTTGTCCTCTTCATTAAATTTCCAACGAAATTTAGCTTTTGTTTCAGCACTTTTAAGTTTAGGGTATAGCCTTAATTTTCAAATGCATATAATATTGATGTTTACTTTGGAAATATATTTTGTCTATTTGGCTTTATTGTATTGGATGTTTAACCAAATAATGAAAGATTGATGGTTGTTTTTCTTTATGGCCATTTGAAAATAATATTGTCGATGCAAATATTTAATATGCTAGATTAGGTCGCATGGGGAGACAAATGAATAGTCTAAGCTAGAGTAGGCCTTTTAGGCTCATAAGTAAAATTGAATTGCTTACATGAGAATTTTGTTTAGCTAGTAGATCAACAAGCAAACCTTTTGGCAAAACGACTAGATCCACTCATCCATTACAATTGATACATTCAGATAATGTGGTCCATGAATGTGAGACCGATGAATGGATCTCATATGCCATTACACTTGTTTTGGTCATGTTTATATGATTTTAATATGAAGTATTAGATTGTTTCAAAAAGTTTTTGCATTTAGTTGAGAATTAGTTAGATAGAAAGGTAAAAGCCTTGAGGATTGGTGGAGGATGTAAGTATCTATCTAAGTAATTCAAAGAGCTATGTAAGTATCTATTCTAAGCAATTCAAAGAGCTTTGTAATGAAAAAGGAATTGTAAGGCAGTTAACTATTCCTAGAACCGTAACTGTCACGCCCCAATGGGTACCCTAAACATGACAGTCCGCCACTAATATATAAAGTTAAGTATGACAACCTTAGCATTCCAAAAGCTTTTATATTAAGTGTTAAAGCGTACTTTCACAATTTAGAGGACCATATATGGAATTTGAAGCTTAAGGAGATATAGAAAATATTAAGAAAGAGGATTCACAATAATTATTTGTTCATGGCAAAGACCTTACAACTTAGGGAAATTCCCTAAATTACTATCTATTATATAAATATTTGCATGTAATACTATGCTACACTTTACAAGTTTTAATGTTAGAGAGATTACTGGATGGTCAGTGGCCTTAACCATAAGTAAGGAAACTGAAAAAAGATCTATTAGGGTATAAGTATTAGGCTTAGTGAGAACTATTTCCATAAATACTTTTGTAACAAGATTCAATCAAGTGATTTAATCAAACAAAATGTAATGCACAAGCACGTGGGCAAACAAGCATATAGTTTTTGGAAAACTATATGTTGAATGGATTTACGCCCTCCATTTGGGGTTTGGTGATACATAACTCAATTCAAGTAGTTTTAAATAAAAAGTTTTCTTGCTCACGAGCACACATCGTCGAGCATTCCGAATCTACTTGATTGATCTTGCTTTCGGATCTACCGCCAAGCATATTCCATTAAGCCGCCAAGCAATCGCTTTCGGATCTCCCGCCAAGTGTTGTTTTCGACATGAGCTTACTATCCTTCTCACCCAAGGATAATAACCCAACCATGCAATGTGACTCACTTCGTGGTATGCATGAGTTCATTAATTTATAAAGTCATAACATAATTATTTTCAACTTTATGGCGATCACGGAATTTCACACAAATCAATAATAAACTAAAACAATCACTTAGAACAATTCTGGCTTCGATATTCTTAGAATTCTTTCAAGGAATTATTTTACATGCATATCGGTTTATCTTTTCCTAACTCTAGTGCAACTAAATTACAAGCACAACAAGTGTAGCATTTAATGGAAATAAACTCACGATGCCATTGTCGTTTATTCCTCTAAGCGGATGAGTCGTTCACACACTCCACTTAATCGTAATAATTCTCGGGTAAAGGAATCCTTCCTCGGGGTCACCTAACCAAAGAAAATACCCACAATGAGTTTTTCTTAAAGATTTTCTTGAATTTTGACAAAACAATGTCAAAGAACGTTAAAGTTCGTATAGAAGAATGTCCCAACTCAAAATGGCCATAACTTGGTCATTTTAACTCGGAATCGCGCATATAATATACCGATTTCTACCTACTCGAAAAGATCTACCCATTTCCAAAATTATATCCAAAAAACAAGGCCATATAGGCTCTGAAAAAGTAGTGACAAAATTCACCATGGATTTCCAAGTAAAAACAACTTCGGTTCAAGAAATCAAAATTTGTTTGATAAATACTTAGTTATCTATATAGTTGAAAAATTCTCTTTTTATAACTATATAACTCATATTTAAGCATGCTCAAGTGTCTTGTTGTCCAATTATTTTTCTTAGGTAAAACAATATCGGGTTGAAGCTTTTCAGAAATTGTTTTTGTAAATTTCTTTGAAATGAATACCTTGTTTTCTTTATTTTCTAAAAACGTTTTATGTTGGTTTTATTTATCTTTTTCTAAGTGACCTTTGAAAATAAAATTTTCTACTTTCTAAGTTACATTAATACTATATTTGAAGTTTTCTAGGAAATATGCTATTCTTCATTTTTCTTGTGTAAATTCCTTTGTTTACTTGTTTTACAAAAATCTTTACTTGAAATTTCTTGTTCTTTTCTTATATATCATATTTTTCAAAAATATCATTCATGCATGAAAATTTGTTTCCTTCATAAAAACAATGTGGAACAATTAAGGACTTTTTGTTGAAAAAACTAGTTTCTATAATCTTATTAACTCTTCTTGTAACTTGAAAGAAATAACTTTATTATTTTCAAACCATAAATTTTCTTTGCCTATTTGTTTGCAAAGGTCCTTACTTAAAATTTTCCTTAGTCATCCATCTTTTTTCTTTTTTATGAAAAGAACCATTTTGTCAACAAAATATTTTCTTTGAAAAACAAGGTGGGATTTAAGGATTTAAGTGTTTTTAAAGTAAAAGTAGTTTATAAAATTATAGTGAGTTCTTTTGTAACATGAAAAGGAATGAGTTTTTTTGTGTTACTTTATAGATTTTTATACTTTACATAAACTTATTTCTAAGTGACAAAATTTTTCTTTTTGTTTAAATAAAATTATGGACAACAATCTAAATGAACATGATTATGAGAATTAATAACCAAAATAACATAAAGCATAATAAAAAGTTAAGTATTGGAGTCTTAGCTTTTTCAAGGCTCCCGGGACTAAGAAGTAGACTAGTCCCATAATAAATGAAATGAAAGAAAGAAAAGCTTGTTTTGACTTGATGAGGACAAGTCTAAGACTAGAGACTAGTCTTAAAAAACAACTTGGAATAAATAAAATGCATTTAAGTAAATAAATTGCATGAAAGATAAATAAATTGCAAGATCATGAGCTTATATGCTCTAAATAGTATATATAGCTATATAGATATAATAGATAGTTATGAACAATAAGAGACATAAATGAACGTAAGAGAAACATAAATGAGTATAAAAGAAACATGAACATAAAGGAATTGTGATTATGAACAAAAACAAAGTATGAACCTATTGTTGCTTTCTTAACATTCATGGTTTTAGAAAACACACATTAAGTTCATACTAAGTAGATGAACATGAAAACTTCTTGAAGAATTTTTACCTAAAAGAGATGAGCTAAAGAGAACTTCTTGAAAGAACTTCTTGGAGAGAAATTCTTGAGAAATTTTGAGAGAGTAATTTTAGTGTAGAAGTGGTGTAAAAGAAGTGAAAGAGAGAGATTTATAGGAAATTGAGGAGTGATTTTTGTTGTGATTAAAATAAAGTGAAATTAAAACAAATTGAGGGCATTGAAGAGGGGGGGGCGCCGGCCATGCATGGGGGAGGGGTATTTGTTTTATTTTTTTGACTTTTTGAAAAAATAAAAGATGTAATATGTAAGGTAGATGTGATATAAAGTTATGGGAAAGGTAAAAAGTTAAGATTATAGGTTTTGTAGAGTGTAAGAGTAGGTGTAAAAAAAGTAGAGATAAAATAATAGTGTAGAATAGTAATGAATAGTGTAATGTAAAGTAGATATGACAATTAAAGTACCGGTAGTAAGAAATACGCGTATAATAACTATATCTGTTATTTTTACTTGCGAAAAATTACGAAACTGATATTTTTGGAAAACTTATATTTTTACGAGTCTAACGGTGTATTCGGAATATTTTTACTATTTCGGGCCTCCGGGCATGTTTTTCGAGAACTGTGTCCGTTCGGGTTCGAAGGACACCCGAATTTCGCGAAACTGAAATTTTTATAAAACCTATGGTTATTACAAACTATTCGAGCTAATTATCCCAACTTCGTTTTTCAGGGTCAAAGAAAACGGCAATGTCGGATTTAGCTTGATACGGTCAACTAGGGTTTTGTTGACCTTTAGGGTTTCGTTTGACTTCCGGTTAGGTTTTGTGCTAAACGATTTCGAAAATTCAGGGGTTTACAGTAACCAAAATGATGTTTCTAGAGTGAAAGAATAGTGCATTAACGGAAATCATTAGGTTTATGATGGCACAAACAAATTTGACTATATCTCTTTTTGGGAGATGCTTATTAAGTGTCACCTCTGTACTTAAAGTTCACTCTAATACAATTCCTTCTATGCCTTATGAATTATGGACGATAGGAAACTTAGATTTAAGTAACCTAAGGCCAGCAACTTATATTCATGTTACTTCATCTGAATGTGGAAACTTAAGTCCAAAGTGAATAAATCTTCAATGGAATTTTAACATTCAAAGGTTATGTGTTTCTTAGTGAAAATGCAAGGGGAGTTGTATCTAAAATTAGAATCAAGGAATGCTACATTTTGAGAAACTGGTTTTCTAGTGAGGTTCACATTGATGGAAAACACGACTTTTACAAAATTGATGATCCAATAGATGAAAATATCCAATGATATTAGAGGAGCAGGTTTTTCTCGAAGTATTATGCCAAGTGGGAGCTTTACTTCATCTAGTAGATTGTTCCACAAGATCATAGTTGTATAAAAGTGAACATAAGAAGACCTCAAGTTGTCATTTTGAAATTGAGGCAAAATTTTTTTTAGGAATTCACCAAATGAACAAAGTGCATGGGAGCTTTACTAGAAACTCTTTCAAGTGTCACTAAGGAAAATTTAAGAAATGCAGTGAAAGAGAAAATGGAGTATATGAGATCTAATAATGTATGGAATTTTGATTAATTTATCACCAAGTCGTAAAGCAAATAGGAACAAATAGGCTCTCAAAATTAAACGCAAGTAGATGGGACTATCAAGAGATATAAAGCACACCTTGTATCCAAAAAATACTCAAAGTGAGGATAGACTATGAGGAAACCTTTTCTCCTTTAGTGAGTTTATTTCTATTTGTCTCATTTTGACCATAGTTGTAAACTTGGATTTAGAATTTCACCAAATGGATGTTAAGGCAACTTTTTTCAATGGAGAACTAGATGAAGAGATTTATATGGAACAACCATACAGTTTTGTAGTTAAAAGGTCAAGAGTATAAATTACATTAGATCAAGATCTATATATGGCCTAAAACAATAACTAGACAATGGTTCTCAAGATTTCACCATGAAATAATATCATTTGATTTCACGATGATCAAGAAGGACCATTGTATGTAAAGTGATCCAAAGGGAAGTTTGTGATCCTATCTCTGTACGTGGTGGTCATCTTATGGGCTGGAAATGGTATGGAGATTATCATATTAATGCATTATTTGGGCAACGTAGCAATCATTATTATGAGGAAGGGAAGATGAAAAGAAGAAACTTAACTTGATTGATGAAAAGCAAATCAACATTTGATTATAACTCTTCACACTCAAACATTAATTCATTTTCATATCTCTGCAAAACAATCGTTCTTGTTCCGTATTATACTGGTGACAGAACACTTCCTGCCAGAGAAGGGTTTCTTCCTGCTCTTCCAGCTCGATGAAGATAATCTACAACACCTCTTGGCAAATCAAAATTGTATATATGAGTCGTTTCGGGTAAGGTCGATGCCTCTAGCCGCTATATCAGTCGCATAATTAGGTAGCGACCTTTCTGCCTTACGTCCTGTACGGAGGGAAATTGGCAATAATAAAAGGATAGACTTAGTTGCATTACGCAGAACAACAACCAGATGGACAGGAAGAATATCTATTCAAGGGCCTGAAAATCTAACCAATAGTGAAGCCGCCCGTGAATTGAAATTCATATCTTCTCCCAGAATAATAAATTCTGAACAGCCTTCGTATGAACTCTTTAAGAAATCAAAAACAAGAGTACTTGGGGAAGCATTTCCAGCCCTTTTCGACTTCTCGGACTTTCCATTGTGGAAAACATTGAAAAGAAAAAAAACCCAGGAACATGTTTTCCTCAGAAGATAGTCATTCAAGCACGAGTGATAATGATACATGCATGCCAAAGCAACAACTAAATGCTTCTAGTCATATTAAGCCTAAATTCATGTAAATTTCAGTAAAATTTTTGGAATGACTAGTTTGTGGCTAAGTAGAAAAAACTTCAGAGATTTTAAATAGAGAAGTGGAGAACTTTCATGATAAGAAAGAGAAATTAATAAAAGTCAAGTTTTCTTCATTATTGAGTCTGCAAGCATTGGCTAAGACCTGAATGCATAATGAATTAGAGAACATTTTCCATCAAACCCATCGTTTTAGATCAAATTTACATCATGAAATTGGTCGTGACGTATGGGTTTTTACAATACACTTTATTACTAGCTTTGGCGTATATATGTCAATATCTATAAATAACACTAACCAGATATATCAATCAACCCATGCATCAAAGATTCAAACAAGTTTAGGGCAAAACGTTTTATGACTTCACACCTTGAGAGAATGGGATGTTTGAAGTATCTCTTTCTTTAACCCTGACCTTTATTCAAAGAGGAAAGGAAACCGCAGCAAGCCAGAAAGGAGTAAGATACACTAAAAATACCTGTTCACCAACAAATATAATTCCAGACTGAGGCTCGTCAAACTCTAACAAGGATAGCAAAGTTTGATGTCTCTTGTTCCTGCGACATAGCTGTAAAAATTATATGGATGTCAGATTTCAAGAATTCAAGATGCGGTTGAAGAACGGCAACAGAAATATTTATCACCAGGATTGACTGCTTAGTGAAGGCAAAATATACTAACTTTGTTAGGGTTCAAAGCAAAGTTCAGTACCACAAATCTATGGCTTAGACATGATGGCATAGGCTGTATTGGATTGACATGAACATGAACAACATCACCTGCGCAATTAGATTTCACATCTTAAAAATTTTAGTATATCACAGAAATTGCCAAGCAATTTTGGCATACTAGACATTGCTATACCCAACAACCTTGGTCCACTTTTGTTGTACACAATCATATAAAAATCTTCTATGTTGAGGTACAGATGCACTTGCAAAAACAGTCTGACGACCATGGCATGAGGAGTATGATGTCAAAAGCTTCCGAATAGAGCTGACATGTTTTGATGAGTTGAACATGAAATCCACCTGCATAATGATCTATTATACATTTTGTGACATGGGCTGGGGGGTGGACTACATCAGTAATTCAACTAATACCAACAAATGAGTAGGGTTACAGCATTAAACTGTGATGATGCAGCAGAATACTGTGGCAGACACAAAATGATGATCATGTTTGAACAACTGTTTTCCCTCCCTCAAATATTGTGGTGCTTCAGAGAATGCATACTGATGAAGTCAAGTTATACGCTAAGTATATGGATATATTGATAATTTTATGCACAACAAATTTAAGGTAAAAAGAAAAGGTAGCTCAAAAAGTAGTAGTTTAATTCATGTATAAGATCATATTTTCAGACTTGGAAGTGCTAACCACAAATTTCTTTCAACATTACCTCATCAACTACCAGAATCTGCATTGATTCCAGCTTAAGAATATGCTTATCTAACATTTGGCATAAACTTCCAATAGTTGCCACAACAATTTCTGGAGGCTCTGCCTGACAAATTGACATCACATGTCAGAAAATAATAAGTTTTATTACATTATGTATGCAAGCGCACATCATACATACTTCAATAAGCCAAGCAACAAAACCTGATTTTTTGTACCAGGAAGGACAAGTAGATTAAGAAAATATGCTTTACTTTTTCTTCCCATAAAGAAATGAGGATAACTATGAGCACATGGAAGGTGGGTAGATGGGTGAAAGTTCATATATGTATGTGCTAGGGAAAAAAAAAAACGGAGAAAGAGGCTTGCCTTTAGCCAACTCTTGTGTCTTTTCAACATTCCTCCATCTAGTAGAGCCATGACCATGCATGACTTCTCTTCCATCTCCATATCCGCTGGTTTTGCAGCAAGCAGTCGGGCAACTTTAGTTACCTTGTGATGTATTATAGCAAAGTTAGTGAGAGGGATGAAAGGTAGAAATTTGTCAGTATAATCTACTTGCTATCACTCACCATGAAGAGAGTTCTCCCAGAGGGAGAAAAAAGACAAATTACAGAATACTTAATGTAGTCAGACTCATACAGGAACCTTGACAAAACTAAACCACTGAACTCCACAATTAAAAATCTTACTTGCATTCCAAGTTCACGGGTGGGCACAATGATCAATGCCTGTACAGCAGATCTCCTGGTGTTTACAATTGAAAATATCAATAATAGGTAGGTCAGCGTCTTCCCAGAACCTGTCTAGAAAAGCAACACATCCTGTTAGTGCAGGACCATGCTACATTCCCATTTATTTAATTGTTAATCCTGCATACAGGAGAATTAAAAGAGGAGAATTTATAGCCAACTAATACATAAATGAGATGAAGAAAGCTCATAATTGCATAATGCCAGAAGCCTGTTATGCCCATTTTACATAATTAATCATATCATTTATATTTGGACTAATGTCACAATTGATACCTGAAGTTTAACCAAATATGCAATTAGCTACCTGAACTTTTAATTTGATCAATTTGGTACCTAAAAGAACTTTTCGTGCACACCAATGGTACCTCCGTTAAGCTCTTTGAGGTACCAAATTGATCAATTCAAAGTTTTTTAGGCACCAAATTAATCAATTTTAAAGTTTAGGTGCCAAATTGATCAAATTAAAAATTTAGGTAGCTAATTGCATATTTGGTCAAAGTTCAAGTACCAATTGTGACATTACCCATATTTCGACACAGGTATTAATTAGAAGGAAATTTTTTCACCTAGGTGTGCAGTACTGTAGAGAAAAATCATGATGGACCAATGCTACAGAATAAAAACACTTTTCGTAAGCATAGATACAACAGGATGTACCATTTTCTAAACAATTAAACTCAAATTTTGTTAAAGATCGATGAATATACACTCATAATAATCAAGTGATTCGTTGCTTACTGTAGGAGGAAAATGGGAGCGTATACAATGTAGCAGCAATAGACATGACTTACTTTATGTTGTAACAAAATATTTGTGAACATAATCCTTTTCTATATATATATTTTTATTGTACATACATAAACACATATATATACACTGAACATGTGACTATTGATATATCCCACCTACTACAATATTAATTATGTTACATAAGAAACATAACACTACAATATAGAAAACACAATACTTCAACACTGCCCCTCAATTTGAGGCATAGATATCTATCATGCCCAGCTTGTTACACAAATACCTAACTCGACTCCCATTCAATGCTTTTGTGAAAAGGTCTCCAAGTTGTTCTCCAGTCTTCACATATCTTGTAGAGATTAAGTTCTGCTGTATCTTTTCACGAACAAAGTGGCAATCAATTTCAATATGTTTGATTCTTTCATGGAATATCGGATTAGATGTAATATGAAGAGTAGCTTGGTTATCACACCACAGTTTTGCTAGTAAAGGAACCTTAAATCTAATCTCAGCCAAAATTTGATATATCTACATCACCTCACATGTAGATTGAGCCATAGCTCTAAATTCTAATTCTGCACTAGATCGTGATACAACATTCTGCTTCTTGCTCTTCCATGAAATCAGATTTCCTCCCAAGAAAACACAGTAGCCTGTAATGGATTTTCTATCTTCCTTGGAACTACACCAATTAGCAAAAAAAAAAACATTCTATACAAGAATGACCATGATTTTGGTATAGTATACCTTGTCCAGGAGTACTTTTCAAACAGCACAAGATCTGTTCTACAGCAGTCTAATGATGAATTGTCGGAGAAGACATGAACCACTCACAACATTGATAGCATACGCAATATCAGGACGAGTTATTGTGAGGTAATTTAGCTTCCAACCAATCTCCTGTATCTTCCAAGATCTTCAAATAATTCCCCATCTCTAGTGCGTTGTATATTAGGTGTCATTAAGGTGTTACATGGTTTTGCTCTTAGCTTTCCTGTTTTAGACAACAGGTCAAATACATACTTTCTTTGAGACAAGAAAATACCTTTCTTGTTCCTCATTACTACAATACCTAAAAAATATTTCAATGACCCCCAAGTCCTTTGTCTGAAATTGGCTATGAAGAGATTCTTTCAGAACATATATTCCTTTTTCATCATTTCCAATAATAATTAGATCTACATAAACAACAAGAAGAATAATCCCACATGAAGAATTTTTATAAAACACCGAGTGATCAAACTTATTTTTAATCATCCCGAACTTTTCAACTGCTTGACTAAATTTCCCAAACCATGCACGAGGACGTTGCTTTAAACCGTATAAGGATTTATGAAGGCGACAGACTTTCCCTTCCTCCCCCTGAACAACAAACCCAGGTGGTTACTCTATATAGATTTCTTCCTGAAGATCTCCATGTAAAAAGGCATTTTTAATATCCAATTGGTGTAAAGGCCAATCATAAGTAGCAACTGATACGATAAATAGTCTAACGGATGTTAATTTAGCTACTGGAGAGAAAGTGTCAGAATAGTCTACGCCATAGGTTTAAGTGTAACCCTTAGCCACAAGATGAGCTTTGAGATGAGCAATAGATCCATCTAGATTAACCTTAATGGCAAATACCCATTTACAACCAATAGCCTTTTTACCTGCAGGCAAGCTTATCAAATCCCATGTACCATTTGCATCTATCATTGCAGTATACCAATCAGGATGGGACAAAGCCTCGTGAAGAGTACAAAGAGAGGATACATTATCAAGGGAGGCAACAAAGGAAGATGACGAAGATGATAGATGGTCATAGGACACAAAGGATGAGATAAGGTAAGTGCATTGTCTTTTACCTTTACGAAGTGCTATTAGACGATCAAGCTCACTTGAGGTTGGATCTGTTGAAGAAGAAGAGATTGGTGCAGGACATAAAGCTGGTGGTGCTCGTCTTCGAGAATACACATGTTGAATTAGAGGTCATGAGGTTGATAGCAATGGTGGTGGTGTAGTACCTGAAGACTGATATGAAAGCTCATATAATAGTATACTGTTCTCTCCTTCATGTTTTGAGGGCTCAAGGGATAAAAAGAATGGAGTGTTTTCTGCAAAAGCAACATCAATTAACACAAGGTACTTATCAAGTTGAGGACAGAAGCATCGATATCCCTTTTGAACGCATGAATATCCCAAAAAGACACATTTAAGAGATTTAGGGTCAAGTTTTTTGACTTGTGGACGAATATCATGAACAAAACATGTACTACCAAATATCCTAGGTTCAATAGGAAATAATGGCTTGGTAGAGAACAACACTTTATAAGGAATTTCTCCCTTAAGAATAGATGAAGAGAGACGATTAATAAAAAAACAGGCAGTAGAGACTGCATCAGCCCAAAACTGTTTAGGTACTTTCATTTGAAATAAAACAGATCTGGCAGTCATAAGAAAATGTCCGTTTTTCCTTTCAGCCACTCCATTCTGAGAAGGAGTATTTACACAAGAAGATTGATGAAGAATGCCATTTTGGAGCATGAATATCTCAAATGAATGAGAAAGATGTTCCTTGGCGTTATCACTTCTTAATATACGTACAAAGACATTGAAATGTGTTTTTATTTCAGCACAGAAAGCAGAAAAATGAGAAAACACTTTTGAACGATTTGTCATGCGAGAATAATCATCCCCAAAAGTAACAAAATAACGAAAACCTGTTTTAGAGACAACGGAAGATAGTCCCCATACATCTGAATGAACTAATTCAAATGGTTGACTATTTCTTTTATTGATTCTAGATAAACTTGACAAACGATGATGTTTAGCAAAATGACACAACCTACAATCTAAATTAGGAACTTCAAAAAATTGAGGATAAAGTTTCTGTAACAAAGATAAAGAAGGGTATCCAAGACGGCAATGAGCTTCAAAAGGTGTTAAGATGCTTGAGCATGCAATAGAACTTGGCACTTGCGTATCCAGTATATAGAGATCACCTAATTCATGTCCTCTACCAATAATCTTCTTCGTCGTGAGATCCTGAAATAAACAATGATTAGGATAAAAGAGATACAACAATTCATTATTCGAGTAATTTGACTTACTGATAGTAAGTTAAACGAAAATTGAGGTAAACTTAACACAGAGGATAAGGAAATGAAAGAAGTTTGATTAATTGTGCCAGATCCAAGAACATGTGATTTGAAGCCATCTGCGAGAGTGACATTCATAGAAGATGTGTATAGTTGGTATGTGCAGAAGAGATTTAGGTTACCCGTCATATGATCTATAGCACCAGAATCAATGACCCACTTTGATGATAAGGAAAGAAGACACTGAGTTGGTTTACCTGATTCAGCACTAGCAGACAAATAATGAGAGGAAGCTTTCAAAGCCTCTTGATACTAGGAAAATTTGGCAAACTCATCAACGGAAACTGTAATTGTCCTCTCAGAATTTAGGATAACCTCGATGAAGCAATATGTGCAGATGGTCTCTTCTGAGTACGATTCTGCAACTTCTTGCAAGTACGCTTTGTGTGTCCTACTTCATGACAGTAATAACACACTACTCCCCCTGAATTTTGACTTCGAAAACATTATCTCCCCATTTCCCATTAGTGAAGGAACGACTATTTTGACCAACAAGAGCACTATTAAAGTGTGATGATGTAACGGGTATATGCTTCTCTGTACAAAGAACCCTAGTAAAGGTTTCTTGAAGAGATGAAATCTCAGAACTAGAGAGAACTTGGGTTTTGATACCATCAAATTCAAGACGAAGCCAGCCAAAAAACTCATTATTGCCATCTGTTCCCGTTGAGTTTGCTGAACTCTCACATCGGGACTAAAGGGTAGTAATACATTTAATTCCTCATATATCTTCTTGAAGTTCATAAAATAGCTGGTAAGAGAATCATCAAGCTGTTCAGCACGATAAAAACCTTTACATACATCATATATTCAGGAAATATTTCCTCATCTTGAATATATAAACTCCAAATAATCCATTAACTCATTCACGTACTCAATGATCAACCAAAGGTATAATCTCAGTATCAATAGAATTTCTTAATTGCAAAAATATCCTAGCATCATCACGTAACCAGGCTTGTTTCTTATTATCTACCGAAGGGTTTTTAGTAAGGTGATCTTTTTTTCAATACTCCGCAAATATACCCGTACAATTTTACTCCACGCAATAAAATTATTTCCATTCAACTTCTATTCAGTAATCTTGGTCGATACTGGAATCATATGAATTATAGACTTATTATCTACGGGATCCATTTTCACCAATATATATATAATACCCAATAGTTATTTAACAATCGTCAAAAACTAAACCATCGCTCAATGTAGAAGCTGAGAATGCAACCAATTGACAAAAAAAATAACACCAACGGGATCCAAATACACACTACAGTAAAATCACAATAATCCTAGAAACCAAATCCACATCCCCACAAGTCCACCCAACCAATAAAATCACGATGCAACAGTCAACAATGGCGAAAATTTTTCTTTTTTTTTTTTCACCAAACTTCCAATAAGACTGAATAAGGTCTACCCAACATCAAAAAGTAGAATCAACCTTACCAAGACGTTTCGATGCTTCCAGACAGCGGAAGAGTTCTTCACGCGCCGACACAAAGCTGGAAAGCCGAAACCTTTGAGTGGCGCGTGAGACTCATGCGTTGATCTTCTGGTCGCCGGACTTCGTGGGTGAGTCAGTCGGCGGGTTCTCCTCCTTCCTAGGCCGGCAATGACAAACAACCAATACTCTCACAGTCACTCAAGAGAAACTCGTTGCTCACTGAGCGACTTCAACAAAGAATAATAATAAAAAAAAAAAAAACTTAAGCTAAAACCCTAATTTAAGAAGAAAAGCACTGTGGCTCTAATACCATGTTGTAACAAAATATTTGTGAAAATAATTCTTTTCTATATATATTTTTTATTGTACATACATAGACACATATATACACTGAACATGTGACTGTTGATATATCCTACCTGCTACAATATTAATTATGTTACATAGAAAACATAACACTACAACATGGGAAACATAATACTTCAACACTTTACATGTAAAATGGGGCTGAAAATTAAACAAGGAGTTGATTACCACATCTAAACCCAAGTATCAATACCCAAATAAAGAAAAAGGATCACCACTGTTTAGATTATGACAATATCATCACAAATAATTACTACCATTAGACTGAAAAAAAGTCTAGTAAAAAAAATAGAGGAAAAATGCTCTATCCTCTCTAAGAAAAACCTGCCCTAATTAGGGTTTCTTCCTCCTTCCTCTCGCTCCTCCCCGTCTTTCCCTGGCCTCCGTTCTTTCTCTCTCTCTCCCCCCCGCCCTCCTTAGTCTCTTACCTCTTCTCTCTCTCCTCCTTCCACCCCACCCCCCTTTCTTCTCCTCCCTTCATTCCCCTCTCCTTCATCCTTTCTCCCCTCTACCTCTTCCCCACCCTCTTCCCCTTTTCTTCCATAGTCTCCCACCTCCGCTTCCGTCCTCTTTCTCTTCTCTCTTCCCTCCGCTCCTCTATTTCCCGTTTCTCTCCCCTCTGCTTTTCTCTCTCTTCATAGTGGCTTTCTTCTCCGACCCTCTTCCCCTCTCCTCTTTCCTTTAGCTTCGTCTTTTTTCTCTTCACTAGTTGACCGTGCTCTTTTTTCTTCACCGATGAGAGGTGGTGGTGTTCAACATCATCCTAAGGTCAGCTCCTCAATGGGTGACCCATTGCCTTCTGATAATAAGGTGGATCCACAATCATCCTCCTCATTTAGACAGAAAACAAAGGCCCTAGCTGCTAAAGGTTCTAAACAACCTTCGGTTTTCTTTAGATTGGGCTCGGAGTGTTTTGGTCCCTCTGGCAATTCTACTATGGAGAATCTCAACAGTGTCCTTGACAAAGTTGAAGCTGAAGCTGGAATGTTTCTTCTCCTAAGCAAAAATCTTTTGTTGAAGTTTGTGGTCAGAGCACCCCCTTAAACGGAGTGAATTCAGATTTTAAACTTTCCTTTTATCCTCTAGTGACTACTGCGGCTAAAGTAAAGCCTCCTTCGACTATAGTTGAAAAAGGAGCTAAATATTGAGAATCGACCCTTGTAGGGTATTTCCTCGATCAAAAGATCCCCTTTTCTTTGGTGCAATCCATTGCACTTAAGAGTTTGGAAAGATTATGGCATTATTGATGTTTTTGGAAGTAAAGATGGTTTTTTCTATTTTTGTTTTGCTTCATCATCGAATCTAGATTGCATCCTTGCTAAACCATGGTATTTTGCCCAAAGATATTAGGAGATGTAAAGAAGAGAGAATCACTCACCTTTATTTTGCAGATGACCTTTTGGTTTTTTACAAAGGCAACCTTCCTTCTATTTAATCTGTTTATGAGGTTTTGAGTGAATTTAAGCATCTTTCGAGCTTAAGTGCAAATCCGGAAAAAAGCAAGGTTTGATTCTCAAATGTTGATATACCCATCAAGGAGGCAGCCCTTACTTTCCTTAGTTTTCAAGGTGTTCTCCCTATACGTTACTTGGGTCTCCCTCCCATTTCGTCTAACTTAAGGAGGAAAGTGATGGACTCATGGCTAGAAGATTAAGAGTAGATCCATTTGAGTTGCCACTTGGACCGACTTCAAGGACTTGGACAAAAAGATTCAAGGATCCACTCAACGGGTTGATCCAATAAGTTCAAGAGGAGGAAATCCATGTGCACATCACTAATGATGATCTCAAGCTGATCAATATCATCAAAGTTAGCTCGGAAATGGACCAAAATGATGGATGGATCGATCGGGAACAAAATCAGCTCAATATGATCAAATCAGAGTCCTACACCGGCTTTACTGTAAATCTACGCCACCGGCCTAGCAGCGATGCAGAGAGAGAACAAAATCAAAATCTTTAACGCCAATGCCGTCAATTTACTTATTTACGCCGCCAGCGTTAAGCTTCTACACTGTCGGTGTATGTTGTCTCGAAAAGTGATCGGTAGCGTTTTCTTTAATGTTGTCTCAAACACTGGCAGTGTTCAGTGTCTACACCGCCAGCTTATGTTGTGCCTAGAACGTTATTTTTTTCAGTTTACTTATAGGCCGCTTATGTGTTTTTTCTAAGCCGCCAATGTATATGTAATTGCCGCCAACATGCATTGGACGAATTTTTGAGTTTCCTATTTTGTCTTTTAGTTTTTGTTTGTTTTGATACAAGTATCCCTTTGGTTTGTATTTGGTACATAACTTGATAATAGATTTGAGAGATTTCTCTTTGGTTCTTAAATCAACTTCTTGAATTTATTGGATCTATTTCGTGGCGCTCAACTTTTGACTTATCAATCGAAATCTCCACCTTCGATTGTGACATCTACATTATATACCAAGGTTCTTGCCTCTATATAGGCAACGGGTCGCGGTTCCATTCAAACTTGACGATCTTGGGTTATAATTCCAATTGTATTGGTATTAGGTTGCACCATCAATTGATGTGATTCATATCAGTTTGGTATCAGAGCCTAGGGATTAAAGACTTGCCTATCCTTTCCCTTACTAAAAATTATTTCTTTTAGGGTTTAGAGTATTGCTCTTCGTGTTCTTGTTAGTTCTTGATTGATTTGTTGATTCAATCTTGTTAGTTCATATTAGTTGAGGTAAAAAAAAAAAAAGAGCAGATTGATTGAATTCTTGGAAGATTGGTTGCAAAATACATCAAATTGTTTGGGGTGGCAAAATATTTGTTCCAAAAACTTCATTGATACAGTTTGACCTAATTCTTGTCTGTTCATATTCTTTTGATAAGTTCGGTTGAATTCTTGGATAAATCTTGAGTTGTTCAAATTAGTTCTTAAAGAACTAAAAGAGGAATTTAAAGAGAGGAACAACATCTGATTTGTGTGAAAACATAAGGGGTTGAGTGAATCATCTATAGAGTGAAACACGCGAGGGAGTGATTTGTGAGGATTATTTATTTCTGACCTTGGTTTTTGCAGGAAAGAAAACATGTCTCAGAAAAGTTCATCTAAAGAAGAAAAGGGAGGAGTTGATACTGAATTGATTTTGGATGCGTTGATAGCAGAGATGAAGAAAATGTTTAAGGAAGGAATGGAAGAAGTACATGAGAAGGTTGAACAAAGCATGGAGCAATCTAAGGGTGTTCCTCTAGGAAATAGGAGAGAGAGAAATCCTAGGAGTGGATTCAGAATAGAAGAAGAGTTTGAGGATTTTGGTTATGAAGATGATTTTAAGAGGATCTTTTGATGGTAATAAGAGATATGGAAGCGGGTTTAGAGGAGTTAGGATCCAGAAGGATGATTACTTAGGTAGTATAAAGATAAAAATTCCACCCTTTCAGGGAAAGAATAATCCGGAAATGTATCTTGAGTGGGAAAAGAAGATGGAATTGGTCTTTGACTGCCACAATTATTCCAAAGCAAAGAAAGTAAAACTTGCTGCTATTAAATTCTCTAATTATGCTATAGTCTAATGGGATCAATTGGTGTTGAATAGGAGAAGGAATAGGGAGCCACCAATGGAGACATAGGAGGAAATGAAAAGAATAATGAGGAAGCGGTTTGTTCCAAGCTACTTCTAGAGGGAATTGCACAACAAGTCACAAACTCTTCGCTAAGGAAACAGGAGTATGGAGAAGTGTCATAAGGAAATGTAGGTTACAATGATTAGGGCAAATGTGGAAGAGGACCGTGAGGCTACTATGGTAAGATTCTTGGTGGGATTGAACAGAGAAATTCAAAATGTGGTGGAATTGCAGTACTATATCGAGTTAAAAGATATGGTACATATGGCACATATGGCCATCAAAGTTGAGAACCAACTCAAGAGCAAGGGTAATAGTACCACACGTTTCACATTTGGTTCGGGCTCATCCAGTTATAAGTCAAGTTACTGGAAGAAAGAGAAGAAAAAGTCCATTTCCAAGCCAAAATCTAAGCAAAAGCAAGAAACGACCAGCCATGGAAATCAAGGTAAATCCGATTTTTCTATTTTTAGAAATCGAGGTATAAAATGTTTTAAATGCCAACGCAGGGGTCACATTGCCAGCCAGTGTCCTAATAAACATGTTATGGTAATTCGCAATGGTAAGTATGAAACTGAAAAGGATAGTAAGGATGATGACGATATGCCATCATTGGAGGATATTAGTGATGAAGAACCCACTGTAAGTCGATTAGTAGGGGTTATGAAGCGTGCTTTGAATGTGCAGGTGAAGGAGGAAGTTGAAGTGCAACAAGAGAATATTTTTCATACTCGGTGCTATATTGGTGACAACATTTGTAGTTAGATTATTGATGGGGATGGTTACACAAATGTTGTTAGTACATTCATTGTAGATAAGTTAGGTCTCAATACCAATAAACACACTAATCTTTATAAGCTACAGTGGTTGAATGATAGTGGTGAGACCAAGGTGACCAAACAAGCTAAGACTGCTTTTCGTATCGGGAGGTATGAGGATGAAATACTATGTAATGTCATACCGATGCAGGCTTGTCATGTATTGTTAGAAAGCCATGGCAATTCGACAGAAGGGTGATTCATGATAATTTTTCAAACAAATACTCACTTGTTCACAATGGCAAGAGCAGTAGCCTTAAGTCCTTAATCCCTAAGGAAGTTTATGAAGATCAATTGCAGCTACAACAATCCTTTAGGAAACACAAAGTGAGCGAAAAATAGTGAGAGGGAAAAAGAAAAAGAATTTGTAAAAGAGGGAAAGGCCGGACAGAGTAAGCGAGACCAAGTTGAAAGGGGTTCAGCCTTGATAGTGAGAGAAGAGGAGAGTGCAGCCTTACAAAAGAAGAGTGGTGTGGCAAGAGCAAGTGTAGTGATGGGTAATGAAACAGCTTATGCTGTTGATGATTTATAAAGAAACATGCTTGAACACTAACGAATTATCTCACGTTTTGCCTGGTGCTGTTACATCTCTTTCGCAGGATTTTGAAGATGTCTTTCCTGAGGAAATCTCAAAAGGATTACCTCCAATTCGAGGAATCAAGCATTAGATTGACTTTATACCCAGAGCCATCATTCCAAATAGACCAGCTTATAGAAGTAATCCTAAGAAGACTAAAGAGCTTCAAAAGCAAGTTCAAGAGCTGATGGAGAAGGGGTAAGTGAGAAAAAGCATGAGTCCATGCATTGTACCAGTGATTCTTGAGCCCAAAAAGGATGAGTCATGGAAAATGCGTGTTGATTGTCGCACTATCAACAACATCACGATAAAGTATCGTCATCCCATTCCTCACTTAGATGACATGTTAGATGAATTGCATGGATTGTCTATGTATTCAAAAATTGATTTAAAAAGTGATTATCATCATATTAGAATAAAAGAAGGTGATGAGTGGAAAACCGCATTTAAAACAAATTATGGTTTATATGAGTGGTTGGTTATGCCTTTTGGGTTAACCAATGCACCTAGCACTTTTATGAGACTAATGAACCATGTTTTGCGTGCTTTCATTGGAAAATTTGTGGTTATCTATTTTGATGATATTCTGATTTATAGCATGAACTTGGAAGATCATTTAAATCACTTGAAATCTGTTTTAAATGTACTTTGAATGGAGAGATTATTTGCTAACCTTAAGAAGTGCCTTTTTTGCACAGATAGACTTGTATTTCTTAGCTTTGTCGTCAGTGCACAGGGGATACAGGTGGATGAAGAGAAAGTTCGTGCAACCCAGGAGTGGCCTAGTCCAACCAATGTGAGTCAAGTCAAAAGTTTTCATGAGCTAGCTAGCTTCTATAGGAGGTTTGTGAAGGACTTCAGTAGCATTGCAGCACCAATTACTGAAGTTATCAAAAAGGATGTTGGGTTCAAATGGGGAGTAGAATAAGAAAAGGCATTTTAGTTGATTAAGGATAAGCTAACTCATGCTCTTTTACTTGTTTTACCTGATTTCTCTAAAACTTTTGAAATTGAGTGTAATACTTTAGTTATAGAAATTGGAGCCGTTTTGATAAAAGGAGGAAGACCAATAGCATACTTCAACGAGAAGTTTAGTAGGGCAGCTTTAAAGTACCCTACTTATGACAAGGAGATGTATGCTTTGGTTAAGGCCTTAGAAACCTAGCAGTATTACCTGTAGCCTAAGAAATTCGTGATTCGTACAGATCATGAGTCCTCAAAGCATTTGAATGGCCAACATAAACTAAACAAGAGGCATGCACGATGGGTGGAATTCATCGAGACATTTCCATATGTCATCCATTACAAGCAGGGTAAGGAAAACATCATAGCTGATACACTTTTAAGGAGGTATTTGCTAATCTCTACTTTAGATGCTAAGTTACTAGGTTTTGAACATATTAAAGCATTATATTCTATAGGCCAAGACTTTGCTGAGAATTATGCATCTTATAAGAAAACTGCTTGTGGTAAATACTATAGGCATGATGGATATCTATTTAGGGAAAACAAATTGTGCATCCCTAATTGTTCTATTAGTAAGTTGCTAGTGACAGAGTCTCATAATGGGGGATTGATGGGACACTTTGGGATAGCTAAGACCTGGGGAGTCTTGCAGGAGCATTTCTATTGGCCCCACATGAAAAAGGATGTTGAGAGAGTCCGTGATAGGTGTATTACATATAGGCAAGCTAAGTCCAGGATACAACCATATGGCCTGTATACACCATTGTCCATTCCTAATGAACCCTGGGTGGGTATTTCTATGGATTTTGTATTAGGTTTACCTAAGAGTAAAATTGATCGAGATTCTATTTTTGTGGTAGTGGATAGATTTTCAAAAATGACACATTTCATTCCATGCCATAAAACTGATGATGCTTCTCATGTTGCAGATCTATTTTTCAAAGAAATCGTGAGACTTCATGGCATCCTTAGAATAATTGTATCTAATAGAGATGCTAAATTCTTAAGTTACTTCTAGAACACCTTGTGGTGTAAGTTAGGCACTAAGTTATTATTCTCTACAAATTGTCACCCACAGTCTGATGGTCAAACTGAAGTAGTAAATAAGACTATCTATTTTGTTAAGGGTTATCATTAAAAAGAATCTTAAAACATGGGAAGAATGTTTACCACATGTTGTATTTGCTTATAACCGAGCTACACATTCTGCTACTAAATTTTCACCTTTTGAGATTGTTTATGGTTTTAATCCGCTAACTCCGTTGGATTTGTCTCCTTTACCTGTATCTGAGTTTGTTAATTTAGATGGCAAAAAGAAAGCGGAGTTTGTAAAGTAAGTTCATGAGAAAGCAAGGATCAATATTGAGAAACGGACTGAGCAGTATGCTAAGTAAGCTAACAAGGGACGTCATCAAATGGTATTTGAACCTAGAGATTGGGCTTAGCTGCATATGCATAAGGAAAGATTTCCTGAGCAAAGACGTTCTAAGTTACTTCCAAGAGGCAATGGTCCTTTTGTTCTATAGCGCATCAATGACAACGCTTATAAGCTTGATTTACCAGGTGAGTATAATGTAAGCGCTACATTTAATGTTACTGATCTGGATCCTTTTGATGTAGGTGATGGTGATTTGAGGACAAATCCCTCTCAAGAGAAAGGGAATGATGGAGGCATGGCTAGAAAATGGCGAGTAAATCCACTTGACTTACAACCTGGACCGGCTTCAAGGACTCAAGCAAAAAGATTTAGGATGTAGTCAACGGGGTTGATCCAACAAGTTCAAGAGGAAATCCTTGTGCACACCACTAAGGATGATCTCAAGCTAATTAATATTATCAAAGTCAGCTTGGAAATGGACCAAAATTATGGATGGATCGATCGAGAACACAATCAGCTCAATATGATCAAATCAAAGTCCTACTCCGACTTTAATGCAAATCTACGCCGCCAACCAAGCAACAGTGCAAAGAGAGAACAGAATCAAAATCTTTAACGCCGATGCCAACACCACTAGTTTACTCATTTATGCCGTCGACGTTGAGCTTCTACATTGTTGGCGTATGTCGTCTAGAAAGTGATCAGTAGCGTTTTTTTTAATGCTATCTCGAACACTGGTAGTGTTCAGTGTCTATGCCATCGGTGTTCCCATGTACGCTGCCGACGTACGTTGTGCCCAGAACGTTATTTTTTTTAGTTTGCTTATAGGCTGCCTATGAGTTTTTTCTAAGCTTCCAATGTATATGTAATTGCAACCAACGTGCGTTGGACGAATTTTTGAGTTTCTTGTTTTGTCTTTTGGTTTTCTTTTGTTTAGATATAAGTATCCCTTTGGTTTGTATTTGGAACATAACTTGATAATAGATTTGAGAGATTTCTCTTTGGTTCTTGAATGAACTTCTTCTTAAACTTATCGGATCTATTCCGTGGCGTTCAACTTTTGACTTATCAATCAAAATCTCCACCTTCAATTGTGGCGTCTACATCATATATCAAGGTTCTTGCCACTATATAGGCAATGGGTCGCGGTTCCATTCAAACTTGATGACCTTGAGTTATAATCCCAATCGTATTGGTATCGGATTGCGTCATCAATTGGCATGGTTCATATCAGGAAGATTGTGATTTGTTAATCTCTAAAATCCCCACTCACCTTGAAGCTTGGACCAGCAAGTTTCTTTCTTATGCCGGCAGACTTCAACGCTTAAAATCAGTGATCTTGTCGATGCAAGTATACTGGGCATCTGTTTTTCTACTCCCAAAGAAGATTGTGGCACGAATTGAACAATTGATGAGAAATTTTCTTTGGAGTGAAAGACCAAACAATGCTTCAAAAGTGAAAGTGAGATGGGAAAAAGTGTGTTCCCCTTTGAGTGAAGGTGTGCAAGCTCTTAGATTTTTTTTTATAGTTTTATTATATTTTCAGAGGCCGGAAACCAAATAAAAACCCTAATAACTATCTAAGTTAAAACAATGTGTTATAGAGAATTTAGATCCAGCAATCCCGCGCTTGAAATCTTTAAGCAATAAAATTAAGATAATCGTAGATTATAGTCCAAATAAAATAGCAAAACATAAAAAGATCAGATTCACCAAAATTAAGTTTGTTTCGAACCCGAAAGGGATCATTTTTTCGAAATTAGGGTCCGAACACGCAAAACGGCAAAATTTTTTCAATAACGCCATTAGACTAGTAATAATATAAAGATTCATATTTGTTCTTGTTCTTGTTCTTGTTCTTGTTCTTGTTCTTGTTTATGAATCTTTATATTATTACTAGTCTAATGGCGTTATTGTTCCTAATTTCAACTGAAAATGACATATAATATACGAAATTCCAAATTAAAATAAATAAGTTATGATAATTTTAAGTTGAATTTCCACAAATCCATTTTTTGTAGCAAATAGAAAATAAATTTAGAAAATTTAAGTAGAAATTCTATGAAAGGCTCATTTTTAGGTATTTTTTCTTGTCTAGGTGATGAAAGACCCAATATCACTTTTCGAGAGGACTATTTTGATTAGGAGCAGTCGCCATAAAGTGAGTTATTTCCTTACTATTTACATTTTCTTGTATGTGCTTGTAAGTAGTAGCACTAGAAATTAAGTAAAGATAAAAATGAAATATCGTGTGCAATAAATGTATATGGCATGTGGTGTTTGCTCATAAAAGATAAGCATATCGAAGGAAGAATTGATGAATAATTTATATGATCTCTTGTAATTGTTTGATGTATATTGTTTGGTCACCCTTAATTTGAAATTAATAGTATTTGGGAAAATCAATATTCGAAAATGATTCATGCATAGCATGATGTGAGTCACATGACATATTTTCTACTATTCTTCGTGTGGGAAAACAAGGAGTCGTAGTGGTGGCCAGTAGTAGCCGAAGAGTCTACATTGACAAGTAGGACCGGAAAGTCTATAATTAATTCACCCAACCCCCAACATGGAGGGCATAAATCCGTGCTACACATGGTTTCCGGTTAATCATGTGTATTTGTTTGCTCATATGCTTGCCTAATTACTTGTATATTTTATGGAAACGTTTTGAAGATGGGAATTATCTCACTAAGTTAGTTTTGTAGTTTTGCCAATACCTCTATAGCTTTTTGTTTCAGTTTGATTACTTATGGTTGGCACCGAAAAGCCCTATTTACCAGGTACGAGCCAAAGCTACTAAGAGCTTTTGGAAGAAGTTTGTATATTTTATTTTTGATGTAAACTTCTAAGAAAAATCTCTATAGTAGACTTTTGTTACAAACATGTATATTATTTTGTGGGCTTAAGTTAGTAAGACTTTAAGTACGGGGGAATGCCCCTAAAAGTAGTAACAATTTGAACTTAATGAATATTACATGTTATATTTATAATCTATTGCATGCTTTATTTATCTGCTTAAACGTGATACCCCTTTGAAGTCTCTTACTATCCTGGAAGCACGCCTTGCACGTGATATCAAAACTTTTGCATGACTAAGGTAGTCATCCTCTAGCTTGATATTATGTACGACGGACTGCCACGTTTAGAATATCCTTTGAAGCGTAACAAGGTGGTCTTGGGATCCCTAAACTTGAAATTTAGAATAAAGCAGTACAATGGAAGCAATTTGGCATCTCTATAGTGGAGGTTTAAGAGGCATTTGGGTGGATTGGGCCCATACCATCTTTTTAAAAGGAAAGAGCTTTTGGTCAGTTAAACGCCCCTCTCTTTGCTCTTGGACTTGGGGTAAACTTTTGAATTTATGAAGCTTGGCTCGACAGTTTTTTGGATGGAAAATTGGCAATTGACTATCTATATCCATTTGGTTAAACTTTTGGCTCTCGCAGGGACCCTTGGACAGTATCTACAATTCTAGGGAGATTGCGCAATCTGGTCTTCCCCTAACTATAAGGCTCTGCTGTCTAATTGATAATCGATCTTAGAAACTTTCAGATTCTTCTTATTCGAGGAATCTTAATATACCCACATATCTACAGCCTGATTCCTCTAAGGAAGATGAACTAATATGGTGGCCATCCCCTAATGGTAGTTTCTCTATTAAGAATGATTATCAAACTCTTAAAGCTAGAGGCTCCTCGGTGCCCTACTTCAAAGTGGTGTGGCATAAACACATTATTCTAAGGCATAGCTTTATGCCATGTTTAGCTATTAACAAAAAGTTGCATACACTTGATAAGCTATCTACATGGAGTATTACATCGGCCACTTTTTGCTATTTTTGCAATTCAAGCATGGAGTCTCATGAGCATTTATTTTTTGTGTCCATCCTCTTGTCCAGTTTGGTCATGGGTTATCGGAGCTTTACAATGTCCTCCTACTTTTTTAACTTGGCAAGAAGTTTTGGATGGTCTCTCTCAATCCCCATCTTCTCAACTCACCGAAAGATGAAAATCTGGCTTTAATGCAACTATTTATTACATATGGAGGGTAAGGAATTCCATTCGATTGGATAACACATTCCAAATATTTTCAACCTAGTAAGGCTTATTTTGAATTATACTTTTGTATTTAGTAGGGTTTGACTTTGTATAGTTGACTTTGTATAGTTTGTGTTATGTAACAGTGTAGGTGGTTTATCCTAGTTTTGAGCTTGTAATTTTGGGTCCTTGCCCTATCCTATTCTTTCAATTTTTTTATTTAACTAAAAAAAGTAATTACAACTCTTTGTTTAGTCTATGAATCGCTACATTTGTCCTTAAAGAGATAAACTGAAAAAACCAATTAACTTGCTGTCCAAATTTTGAAGCCATTCACTTGCAAGCAGTGGCAACCAGAGCCCTGATCCAATCAATTGCTTGCTTCATTCTAAGTGGACTTCACAATGGACACCTGGCTTTTTGCAGAATCTTAATGGCTGCTGCATAAAATGAACTCCATGAGATGTGTTCCTCTTTTCAAATTTTTTGCAAATGGATCAATATACATGACAGCACATAACCATCTAGCAAATACTTGGCAGCAATCTCATCGATTCTACTTAAGGAGTAACCATTGAAGTGAGATGGCAAAATATCAAAATGCTGAGTCTCCTCTAACATACAAAAACATCTTTCTTAAGCAGATTGGTCAATGAGGCAGCAATGGAAACACTATCTTTGACAAATCTTCTACAGTTTCTAGCTGAAGCAAGTGAACTCCTCAATTTGTTTAGCCGAACCATGAGTTACGCCAACTCAGGGCTAAACTCATGGCTAATCCCTCCTCTAACACAACATCCTCCAATAAGTCTATGCAGATTGTGCAAATGGGCATTTGCTTGCCCTCGATTAAGACCAAATGTCTTGTAGACAAGATAAAGCTTTCTCTAAATGCTTACAATGCTTCTGTGGTATGCTTCATACTCAACCATTGGAGTTCTTTTAGTAGGGGCAGCAATATTAGTTAAAGGAAAATAAGAGAGAAGTATATGCTTTCAATAACTAATTCTTTTTATTTATTTATAATCAATGGCATTTGAACGCAGTATATAACTAAAATGGAAGCATAATAAGCAAAAATAAAACAACACATTACACGAATACGACCAACAACAAATGTTAATGTTATTTAAATGAAAAGGCTAAATGAGATAACAATCAGGAATTAAGAATTAACCTGAGCATGAAGCACACAGTCTCTTCCAGAGAAGAGCAGAGGCAAAGCTTCCCTTTGCACATCAGTGGGTACAACAAACCCTACTTCCTCCATCCTGCGTAACACTCGCTCCGGCAAGTGGCCAGTGCATAGCTGTCTCAGTGTTTTTGGCGGTTGTTTTGAAGGACAATCATCTGGTTTGGATGTTATAGAAGAAGAAGAGGCAACAGAGCTAATCGGTGATAAGCGGACTCTGGTTTTAAGGTGTTTGGGAGAAGGAAAAGCGATGGGTTTTGGGAGAGGAATGGGAAGGGAGGGAGAAAGTGACGCCATGTTTTTCTGCATTGCCCAAGCTCAGAGAAAGTCTAAGAAAATGGTGAGGTAGAAAAGTGATATTTGATTAAATCATAATGACTCAGATGGAAGGGATGCCCCGCATAGACGATGGGCTTTCTCACTGGACACTGGACTACTCTCAAGTAAGATATTCTTTCCATGGATAACTTAGCAGGCCCATTGTGAAAAGGCTTTTAAATAAAACTTCATTATTGGACAGATTCTGTGGATGACTCTATGCATGACTACATTTTTCTTCTTCTTTAGATGATGGTACTAAATGTCTCACCAACCCGGATTAGTGTATGGAGTTGGACCCACTTCGTTATCTGTAATATTGTTCGTCAAAGTTATTGTATTTGTGTGTTTTTGGAATATTAAGAGCACATGACTTGTTTGGCTTCCCTTTAACTTAACCTATTATATGCTGTGCTTGAATAAGAGATGTGTGACATGCAGATATGTGCTTGCATAGCTGTCACGCCAAGCTTTTCTTTATACTGTTTAATATTTTCAAGAGTGGATGATAGTTGCTATGTGCACATGTGCTATGATTCAATGAGATTTGGGTACGAGTCCGATGATTGACTTGGTATATGGCATGAACTTATTATGGATACATGATAGATTTTAGGCTAACTTTTTGTTTTAAAGATTGGATTATTGCACTTAACTAAAACTCAAACTACTCATATCTTTATTTTGTTGACCTATGTTTTGGATGTGGGCTGAGTTCTCCAGGTGAGGCCCTTTAATGGCTAATTTTTATAAATAAGTTATTCTGAAGAAGAGTTATTGTGATATTTGATATTTAAATTTTACTTTTTTTTTCAATTAACAATCTAAACTTTCTAAATTTTCCAATTAACTACTAAAACTTTGTCCACACAATTAACTACTTTATTTAAGTATAAATGACTTCAAAAATTTATTAGTAAACTAATACCTTTAAACTTTTAAGTGGTTAATTACACTTAGATAAAATTCTAATCACAAATATGATATTTAAGCTTTTGAAAAATCTTATAGTTGCCATAGATTATTATATAAGTTATGTAAATGTAAAAATAAGTGAAAATGGACAAAATTCTATTGAATTTCTCAAAGAGCCTGAGAAATAATTTCTTAATTAAAATATGTTACAAACCCACTTAACTAAGGGTTGTTTACCACTTAAGCAATATGTGCTAAATTAGTATGCCCGTTCGGAGAGTGACAAACAATTTTATCCATTAACTCCAAATTTAAGCAATGTGGCTCGATCCGACTCTGTATGACAGCTAAATTAAACCGAACCATAGCATCGGATAAAATCCCCTGCCTTGCCCATGTCCAATGCATGAGAAACGATGGATAATCGTGATTTCATTTACGAAAATGATCACGCAACCGAAAGTGCTTTTCCCCAAAGTTTTGCCGAGCTACCATGCGCTACCCGAAGTGTCAACATCACCTCATTGAATTAAAGCAAGCGCAAATTAACGGTGCCTGGTGGAAGCGTTCAGGGAGAAAATCGGATCGAGTCTCACGTAATCTTGTTTGAGCAGCTCATTTTATCCGTCTTCGAAGCTGCTTGGCTTTCTTAAGATGGATCATCACACATGCCAAGATCTATTAATAATCTATAATTTTCTCCAATTAATAACACCCGGCAGCGTAACGGCTAGGAATACACAAGTTCAGAAGAAAAGCCAAGACAAAGAAGGGACAAAAAAAAAAAAAAAAAAAAAGAAAAACCACCCTCTCCAACCCAACACACGTATTTTTCCCGAGGACTCTAGTATAAGTAAATTCCCGCACCCAGTAGAATACGAATATAATTAAGCGAAAAATTTCATTAGTCACTGGACGTTGTTTCAAAATGATGGATTTCATAGATATGACAGGTTTTAGATTTACAATTTTAGTTATGTTTATGACTTCCTATAGCATTAACATCAAATACAGAAGCCGAAAATATACTCTGAATTTGCAATGCATGAATCCTAACTTAGAAAATTAAGGCAAAGGGGAACAGACGACAGAAATGTAAATGCCAGTATCAAAGACATCATGAAGAGCTGCACAGATAATAAGAACAATGTTGCATGGAATCCATAGCCCTCCAGCTGAAGAATTCACTGCTCGATCCACTCCAAGTGATTAACATGTTAAATTGTTGAAAGGTCAAATGCCGTCCAATCTTCATTACTTTTCACCTTCCCCTGATAAGTCCTACAAAAAGGGAGGAAGCAGTGCCTCTCTCTCCCTTTAGTCTTTGCCTTCTTTTAATGGGGCGAAACACACTGGGATATAGACACCATTCTATCATCCAATGGGTGCCATATAAAAGTTATGCCCCACCTGCCATATCCATGTCTATAACCCCATCAATTCCCTTGAAAGAAACACGCAATTTCCTCAAACTTGAAGTTTTTTTGTCATCCTTGCTGGACATTCCAGTAACATGGACTATGTCACTTAATACTTTACCCATAAGATCAAATAGTGGAAGACTCAGGTTTGATCTGGTCATTTCCTCCAACACAGGGGTGCTTGCATATAGAATTCTTGCCCTTGTGTGTCACACTACTTTTGATAGATGCAAGTCTGGGTGCTCTTCAAGGATCTCAATGAACTTTGCAACAGAAATAAGTGCATTTAGAGCAAATAAAATACATTACTGCCTTTAAGAAAATTAGAATTCCCAATGTAACGGTTCATCTTTTATTTTTCCTCAAAACTAAAATGGAAACAAATGCGCAGAGAACTACAATACGATCTGTCAGTGTGCTCATGATCGATGTACAAGTTTATGCATAACAGTCCATATAAATGAATTTGACAATCAATTTGATTCCAGGAGATTCGTATTTGTCACAGTTGAAGATTTATATTTTGCATCGGTGAGAAGAAATGAGAATAAAGACAGCAGGCATACAGACTGCACTGACCCCAAAGTATATTTCAAGTGAAAAAAAATTTACTCTGTTTTGGTTCGTTTTAATTTGTCATTCTGACATATTTTTTGTCGTTTTAAAAGAATGTTTGTCAAGAAATAGACATAGATGAAAAACAAATATTTTTATTCATAAACAAATCAAACGGACCAATAAAAATAAGATACAAATGCGAATTAAATAAAATACAAATACAGATGAAAATCAGATAATCCAAACTGAGCTTTTAACTAAGTTCCAAGTAGGAAATATGAACCACAGAAGAGGCCTTTAATTTTGATACTGACACAAGTTCTCAGAACAAAACTACTGAACTTTGCTTAATTATTGGTTACGAGGCAAAATAACCACAGCAATGACCAAACATAAGCTTTCTAACCACTATGATGGAAGAGCTGAGTTAGAAAAAGCAAGCTTAAATAATAGATTCATGAGACACTTCTTCCCTAACTTTTTTTGTTATGCTTTTGTTCATATTAATTGTACATATCTCTCATCACGTTTCCAGTGCAAAGCAAAGAAAAAATAGAAATAATAGACAACCAGTTTCTAATGAATCAACCAAGATGCCAACATGGAACCCTGTAAGACTGCTAGGAAAATAAAATGATAGTATAACTTATAGCTGATGATAGTATAATATAAGATTACCTTTTCTAGGGAACTGCAGTGTCTAACTCAATGAGAACACCAGGACCACATACTAACAATCCTTATCCCTCACAAATTCAGTGGCTTTAATATGGAGACCCTCCACACCATTGTACCTGGAACCGAAATATAACAATTCAGTCACAGATTCTAACACCAAGCTTGCTTCATAAGAAACTATACATCTCCATGATGTCCCAACTACCACCTAAGAAGCATAATGATATGGCACGGTCAGAATATGAATAATGCATGTTTTAGTCCAGTTCATGTGGAGTGATGAAGAAATAAAACCATGTCTACCAATTAGTCCATACATAGTGGAACTGAGGTTGGGTGCTGTTTGTCATTGAGATAAAATGATTGACCAGAAGCAATGGTGATTCATACGTCTTATCCAAGCAGAAAGCATATGCTGCAGACATTGTCTTGCTATGGTAATTTCACAAACCCTATGGGTCAAAAAACCAATCACCCTTCTAACCCTAATCTAATCAGACGTAATTTCACTAGATCGGAAGAAGCAATGCATGAAGAGAAGAAAAGGCAAAAACCACGGCATGCTGAATGAATAAATAATAAAAAGAACACCTCAAGCAACCCACAAAATTTAACATATGAAAAGAATTCTTTGAACTTTATTCTACAATTGCAAAATAGAAACTATGCAAAATGATTCTCAGTGAAATTTAGGCAAATAGATTTGAACTTAGAAGATATTTTCTTCAGCAACACACAATAAATAATTTTTGGGTTATTCTTTTCCTAATCATCAGTATTGGGTGTGGTGTTAATACTATGATGAGGATCAAAGAATCAACTCCAAAGGAACAACTAAACTCAAAGATCCAATTGCAATATTGGCAGATCAATGATTAAGCAACGTAGGGTGCAAACAAGCCGAGCCGAGCTGAGCCGAGCCGAGCCGAGCCTTTGCAAGCTCGAGCTCAGCTCGTTTATTTTTTAATGAGCTCGAGCTCGAGCCGAGCCGGCTTTTAAACGAGCCAGGAATATATAGGCTCAGCCCGAGCCCGTTAAGCTTTTCGAAGCTCGAGCTCGGGCTCATTTCGTTAAACGAGCTTGCGCTCGGCTCGTTTAGCTTATATAATTATTTTTAATTATATTTATAATATTAAATTAATATAAATAATTATATATAATATTACATTAATATATATTATATTAATAATATAATATCAATATTATATATATATTAAACAAGCTTGACTTGCGAGCTCTTAACAAGCCTGTCTCACAAGCCATAACACCTATTCGCGAGCTGGCTCGCGAGCTTAAGGAAGCTCAGGCTTGGCTCGTTTAGCTAAACAAGCTTGAGATAAAGCTTGAGCTCAGCTTGTTTAGCTAAACGAACCGAGCCGAGCCTGGCCTAACACAGAGCTCGAGTAGCTCGCGAATAGCTCGACTCTTTGCAGCCCTAAGCAAGAGCAAAGCAGATGAATAAAGCTCTACATGGATTGATTATATTCAAGAAAGAAGTTATCCAAAAAGATTCCAACAAAAGAAATAAGATTGTCAATTTGCAGAATCAACTACAAAAGTCAAAGGCTGCCGGCTTACTCTGGAGAATCGTCGGCCTCTTACAGATCTGTGCCCCGCCTCCAACACTGCCAGCTTTGGCAAGTATCCACTGGCCCTAGCCACTTAGTCGCCAGTATACACGACTTACAAATGACCAGTAGCAAAATTCTAAAGCTATTGATCAAGCTGCAAGTGTTCATTATAAAGGTCACCGCCCTTGCCATGCAGGCCACGGCATGAGCCGGCCTATCCATGTTTGGAGTGACTTTTCGAATTCTTCTTATTTTGATTATTATTTGTTTTCCAAAACTATTTTGATGCTTTATGGATTATCAGTTGAATGCATAATTTTGAGAGTTTTCTTCCATTGTGAGGATTTTTTCTTAGTTCTTGAAAAATGACTAAATCTGGTTTCTTCGGCATTGAAGCTTTGGGACATCTACTTTGATAACTTAGGTTCCAATCGACAAGTTTGGTTGGGTTTAGTTCTATTATTTGATAATGTTGGTTCTATTCAACAGGTCTGGTCAAGGCCACGTACCTATCCTCACTTCAAGGCAGTCCTACAATTCGAATCCATTGTCGAGCATTGGGTCTTAGGTTTCGTACACCCAGGGTTCCCCAATTTTATCGAACATTTTTCTAACAGTGAATTGATTTCTTCTGATTAAAGCATATGTCCAACAACAGGAAAATACAATGAATAAAATGATTGCCAAGAATATGATATAGAATTAAGAACTTTGAAAAATAGTCGTAAAGACCACTCCCAACTTTTTGTGATGAAAAATATTAAAGTGTGAATAATTTTATAGTAAGGAGATTAGAATCTTTACCAATAATTTTTTTTTTTTTTTTTTTGAATTTTACCAATAAATTTCCAAGACACAAAATGTAACTTCTATAACCTTTGACAATTGATAATCAATAATGAATCAATTGTTACTGTAAACCCTAAGATTTTCTACTTTAAATTTAGTAATTAGAAAATAAATTCTATACATATTAGATGACGATTTAATGGTTATCGAGATGTCGTTAGCATTTTGAACCCTAAAGTAACATTAGAAAATTTTTTATCATCATCAAATAGAATAAACAATCCTTTGACATTAAAGTACAAGATTTCGTAACTCAAGTTGGTAACTCAACAAGTAATCATAGTAAAGCTTAGATTTCAAGTACAATAGAAAACAATTAATTTTTAGGGCCTATTGATTATAAAACGATAACTTAAAGATAAATATCTAGGATTACAAAGTACATGATAAAATAAAAAACAAATCAATATCTATAAATCTAAACCTTAAATAAAAATTTAGATTACACAAACATGTTTGTTAGAAAATTCTAAGTCTATAAAGACTAAAACCTTAATTTGGTCAATCACGTAGATTTTAAACTCAAGTATTCACTCCATAAATAATCTAAGAATAAGCCTTCGATATAATTTAAAGATATTTTCTTAAACTAATTGATACATTTATACACGTATTATGCAAAATTCTATGCGATAGCTTAGATATTTGCCTTTTAGTCATCATGAGATTTTCAAATCACATCATCAAAGGATTTTTTTTTTCAAAGAAAATTCTCAAAACCATCCAAGCTAGGGCATAAGAAAAGGTGCCACATGGAAGGCTAGGATCTTCCAAATCTTTCAAGAATCCATTCTTAAGCATTAATGCTTAGCCATTCGTGATTTCTTTGCCACTGGGATGCTTTTAAAATCCATTAATTCTACAACTATCTCTTTTGTTCCTAAGGTGGAGAACCCGTCTCAATTGAAGGATTTCGGACCTATTTCTTGTTGCAATACTATCTACAAATGTATATCCAAGATTTTGGCAAAAAGATTAAAACTTGTTCTCCCCTATCTTGTAGGTAAGGAGCAAACAGCTTTTATTCAAGGTAGAAGAATCATGGATAATATCCTAGTGGCTCAGGAGCTACTATAGGGTTACCATAAGAATAATCTTGGTGCAAGATGTGCTATAAAGCTAGACATCATGAAGGCATATGACAATGTTCACTAGTGCTTTGTGGAACAAACCTTGGTAGCCATGGGTTTCCCCTCTCAATTCATAAATTGGATTATGCAATGTGTTACCACCCCAAAATTCTCTATTAATCTTAATGGAGAATTAGTTGGTTTCTTTCCTAGCTCATGTGGTCTTCGCCAGGGTGATCCTATATCTCCTTACCTTTTTGTTTTGGTTATGGAAGTGTTCTCCTGTCTTATGAGAGAAATTGGTAAAAAGAAAGAATTCTCATACCATTGGCGTTGCCGAAGAGAGAAGCTTAACCATTTATGCTTTGCAGATGATGTCATAATTTTTACCAAAGGTGACACAAGATCTATTGCTTTGGTTATGGAAGCACTAGAGGATTTTTTCTACTTATCTGCTCTCAAAGCTAGCCATGAAAAAAGTAATATATTCCTGAGTGGTGTAGATCAAATTTTAAAGGAGGAAATTCATTGTATTTCAAACTTTCAAGGAGGGAATTTACCGGTGAGGTATGCCTTTGTCATCCTCCAAACCTAACAAGTCCACTTGCCAATTGTTGGTTGAAAGATGTAGCAAACGTATTAATATTTGCATAAGCAAATTCCTTTCCTATGCGGGGCGCATCCAACTGGTGAAGAGTGTTCTTTTCTCTATCCAAGTCTATTGGTCCTCTATCTTCACATACCAAAAAGTATTTTTAAGGAGTTGACCAAGAAGACAAGAAGGTTTCTATGGAACGGTAGCGATGAAGAGAGAGCAAAGGCTAAAGTTGATTGGGATACTGTGTGTAAACCAAAAAACGAAGGCCTAGAAATCATTGATTCAGTGACTTGGAACAAGGCAACTCAATTGAAGCACATTTGGTATTTATGTTCAGATGTAAATGAGTCACTTTGGCCTTCTTGGGTCAAATCTAAGTTGCTAAAGAAGAAGAATTTCTTGTGTGTTAAAAGTCCTTCCATGGCATCTTGGTCATAGAGGAAGATTTTACAACTTCGACCTCTTGCACGATCCTTACTCAAATGGAAGATAGGAAATGGGAACCGTATCTCACATTGGTACGATGATTGGCACCCTAGTGAAGCGTTAGTGGATTAGTTGGGAGAAAGGGAGATATATAGATCTGGTTATCCTAAAGAAGCTAGACCATGCTATACAATAAATGAAGGGGAATGGGAGTGGCCCCCGATGGTGAAATATGGAGTAGCATTAGAAGTGATTTGGCAAATGACTGTAATCCAAATCTACTCATGAAAGATGAACTAGTGTGGAAAAGGAACGCAGCTAAAGGTCTAACTATAAAAGAAGCTTATGACCTCATTCGAGACCATGGAGATAAGGTTACTTGGCACAACTTTGTTTGGTGTAAAAAAATAGCACTGAGGTACTCTTTTTTCCTTTGGTTGACTACTCATCAGCGATATATCACCCAAGACAAGTTAGTTCGTTGGGCAATTACAAATAACAATTGTTACTTTTTGTGTAAGAAAGAAGAGGAAACCCATGATCATCTTTTTCTTAAGTGTCCCTTTATGGTAGAGGTATGGAAGTTACTGAAACTTCAAGTAACCGAGTGCAAATTTTTTCCTCAAAGTGCTGCAAATCTTTGGAAAGTCTTTACAATTGGGAATCAAAGGATGTCATTACCTTGGAAAATCATCACCGGCTTGGTTTTTTATTTTATTTGGAGAGAAAGAAATCAGAGAAGAGTGGGAAAGAGAATGTGGAATACTTTTGGACATAGTTAGATCCATTTGTCTTATTTTTTCGCTTGTATAAGCTCAAATGCGTTGTAATTGCCGAATTCTCGACCTTGCTACATTTTGACTTTTGGTGCTATGTTTGAGTTTTCAGGTCTCTTGTTTTAGTTTTTGGGGCTTTTGTTTCAGCGTTTTGACGCTTATGCAAAGTTTGCTTTTATAAAAGTAATGAATATCTCCTTTACCTATTAAAAAAAAGTGACATCTACTCTAATATTAATTCTAATGCATTTATGATGAAAATGACATAAACCAACTTGAATCTTCTGCAATACTACTTGTAGAAACTATAGATTTCATGCAAAGGAGAAGAAATGCCACATATTCACACACATAAACACCTTCATTTAATGTGTTTACACTTAAATGAGCCTTGATTTTTTTCCTCTCTCTCCTCATGCCAAAACGTAAATCACCATGCATGCACAAACAAATATCTAGATTTTATTCAACCACATAAATCTTCACAATTAAGGCATGTAATTCAAAACTTTCTATCATGAATTAAGAAATTAAAAATTAAATTCCACAAGTAGATATAGAAAAATAAATATTTAGATAGTATGTCCTAAATCACTTGTAGAATATTCTCTAATATGTTCTAAATAAGATAAGTAATTTTCCCGATTAATAAGAGATACCAAAGATAAGATTACATATAAAAGGATCATAGCTCACTAAATAAAAATACTAGATCTCAAAATCAAAAGAAATAAGAGATGATTAATTTTTAAAGTCTATGATCAGTAAACGGAAATTTTGAAATAAATCGTTAGAGATGAAATATACACAATATAACTAAAAACATATGAAAATTTATAAATCTAGAGTTCAAATAAAAATTCTAAATACACAGTCATGAAATTCAGAATTTTCTAAGACTATTGAGTGTAATACCCTAATTTAACCTATTAGGCTTAGAAACCTTAATTGTGTAAGTGAAAAAACCTAAAAATATTAAACCGCGTAAGCTTTAAATTTAAAATTTCAACTCGAGATTTACCTAAGAAAAATATATAACCTTTAAACATAATTTAGAAGATGTTTTCTTAAACTAACCGATGCATTCATATGCATATGACCAATATGCTATGAGATAGCTAGATAAGTACTTTATAAGTTTTAAATAATGTCAACATGTGATAAAGTAGAAGTCTTGAAACCGTCCATGGCAAGGAAAGAGAGGATGATGCCACTTGCATAGGTGTGAGACCTAAGAATATCATCTTTATCTTTAGTGAAAGGGACTTCTTCTAATGTAATTATTAGCTAAATCTTGTCATTTAACGCATGAAAGAGAATTTAGCAATTCAGTCTCTCAAGACCCTATGAACTATGAATTTCATTCAAGTGGGGACAAGTGCATTAAATGAGCTAGTGAGCAACATACGAGTCATCATAGGCAATCATTACCTACCATACTTAGCATAAGAAACTTACACCTATAATGGCATATGGTCACATACCACAACTTCTCCTATCCCTCTTGCAACCGTAAACCTAAACTAACAAGTGGATCTTCACATCAAATCTTCATATTTTCACAATTATACATGCCCCATTAAATGATAATTAAGTGCATGAGACAAACCAATTCTCTTCTTTTTCAATTCTCACCGTCACTTACACACACACACAACAATAAATATCTAGTTAACAACCAATCATAGGACATCTTCTTAAATAAGTTAAATGATGAATACAAGACAAGGAAGAAGTCATTTTCAAAGTGAAACCCAGAAATTTCTTCTAATTGCCGTGAATGCATCCCTATTCTAACAAGACATCAACATCAAACAAACATCCAATCCTTAGCCAATTTACCAATCTTTCTAATTAATGCTCACAAGGAACAGCAAGACAAGAAGGACATAAAAGCCCTTGTTATGCCGTGAGACAGCCCCTTCACACACAGAAAAACTATTTACACCTACTATCTTTTTCACTTGAAATAAAGGTCACTTGAACTTCAAAAACATGCACTTTAAACCATGAATCCCACTCCATTTTCCAAACTTTCACATCAAACATTTTCTTTCATACATACAAGAAGTAGCTAAGTTCCTAAAGACAAACCATAATCATATTACTCGTATTAATACTCAAAAACCCTAGAAATCATCAATAAAACTTATACACCAAGCTTCAATAATCTAAAGTAAGATTTAAACTAAAATCATCATAATTTGAGTTAAAATCAAGTGTATAGATGTCTGTTCTTCCCATAAGATTCTGGCCATCCATAGTAAATGAAGATATCAACTTCAATCTCTACTAAATCAAGGTAAAACTTCACACTATCTAAGAGTTATATTATGTCCATGCCTAAATTTCAAGAAAACTCAACTTGGAATATTGATATAGGCATCATAAGGGTTCGGTCATTCCTAGGAATTGTGGGAAACAATATCAATTCTTCCTTAATCAAGGTAATTCCTATTTTACTCTAACTATACAATATGTCCATTCATGAATTTTGTTTTTGTTGGGGGAGGGGGAAGAACACGATAGAACCCTCACATATAGTATTCGACCACTACAATAGATAAAGTATATCATGTGTTATCTATGATAGAAACCTAATTACACCAAGTGATATGAATATTTGACATGGTTGATGAAGTTAAATTAGTCATTTGAAGAGGATATGAGCATGTATATTCATTTATGTAAATTTCGGCCATGTTATAGCTTATGCTTATCTTGGGATATGTTCAAATAATTTCACATGCATACAATATGGTTTTTATGAGAATATATGAGATAGAAAAATAAAATAAGTTAACCCTAGGGTTCTTATATGTAACTAAGGAAAAACCATGTTTGAATTGATGAATAACATATACTTAACCTAATGAAATTTAAGATGGCTAATCATGTAATTGAATTAAAGATTGTACTCATATATACATATGCATGTCACGGCATGTATATATAATTAGGGTTTCTAGAACAAACTTGATATAATTCAAGTATATGTTGGATAATATGATGATATAGTTTAGAATTAAAAGATTAAGCCTAAGAACAACTCACATAAATATAAATATAAGTCTCGGAATTTATAGAACATTAGGTTACAAAGTTTAAATTAATGTAAACCATAGAAATCTTGGTTAATATGATCAAGTTAATTGAAGATAAATATACCTAGATTAAGACCAAGAGAATCAAAATGAAAATAAATTATAACATAGATTTCAATCATGTGTTGATCAAGGGACTTAAAATGAGTTTAAGCACTAAAACTTAATGATGGATACATAAAACAAAGCAATAGATGTGAAATGAGGATTAATAATACAGAACAAGAATAATAGGCATCATAAAGACACCTTTCGGATCCTTAGTGTGACATAGGTGAAAATATACAAAATAAATTATTAAACTAAATAATTGAAAACTACGTTCAATAAGCTTCCCAACACCAATTCATATGCTAAAAACAATGTTAAATAATTATAATAGCCTAGATTAAGATTACGCGATTAAAATCGGTATTTGAAATCATTTAAGGTACTTTTCTTAAGAAAATATAGTTACCTAAACTTTATAAGAAAATTTATAGAAAATAAACTCTACAAGTATTGAAACAATTAATTAGAAGATGAAAGTGAGTTAGGAATGAGAAAATAGTATTAAGAATACTAAAACTCAAAATTTTTGACACAAAGGCACAATAAAATTTATTATGTAAATATGAGTATAATAACGAGTACTTGTTATCTCATTTCATAGGAAAAACATATTAGTTCTTGGATTTTCTAGTAGAGTATTACAACAATTAAGCGAGGATGATGGGTAAATAACTTTGACCTTATCATATTGTTTGTGCTTGTAGTATAGTTGCATATGTAATAATATATTAATACAGTTACGCATGTGGAGATGGGTATCGCATGATGTTTGGTGTATGTTTGGTTATCAAAACATTATATTGAAAGCAACAATTACATTGTATGATAATGAATGTATGAAGCATGTTGTTATTTGTATGTGAATTGTATGATCACTTGAAGAGCCTTACTTAATAATATTCAACTATATATTGATATGATCATGTATTGCACAATTTGCATTTATTGCATAAAAGGTGTGGTAGTCCACTACATGTTAGTATTTCGATTATTTGGCAAGGTTTGGTTTTTCTAGATAAAATATTCCTAATTCTATGCAAGATTAATTTTGCTCCATTCGGTTCCACGAGAACTAACTAGCAAATGAACGAACGCCACTCAAGGCATCGGCATGAAATGACTAACACTTAATGAAGTTTCTTTGTTCTAAGGTAAGGTTGATATATTAAGATGTCAAAGTTAAGTGATTAGTGTAGTTGTTGGGTATATTCCTTCCTTGGCTCCTTCAACCTCAATAGGAGCACATAGATCCACATCCTATTTGGATTCCAGGTTATCCAAGCTTGTATTTATGCATATGGTTTGTTGTCACATTGCATATGCTTGCTAACCTTCTTATTACTTGATGTGTAGTCTAGACAAGTTATCTCACTGAGCTGTGGTTTTGCTCACCTTTCAATAGTTTTTATACATGAGAGTACTTCTTCATCAGACACCTTGCAAACAGAAAGTTAGGTTATATGTATGATGAACTTAGATTATGTAATATACAAATTATATAATTATTTGTCTTTTTGATATATCAGTTCAAACCCAGTTTTTATTATTTGATAAGGGATTCCGATTCTTTACGATCTTGGAGATGTGGAAAATCAGATCCCATAGTTAAGTTTCAATAATAGTATTATATGTATATGTATAATTTTTTTTTTCCTCGTTAATTTGTATATATATAACTAACGTATGAAAGTTAATAGACAAGTAGAGTCTTGTATTCTTTTGATGAAGGCATAGCTAAAAGATGGAGAGTAGATCCACTTGAGATGCCGCCTAGACCAGTTAGGTGGCCCAAACTAAAAGATTCAAGGATGTACTTACAGCTTAGTCCATGAAGTTCAAGAAGAAGAGATCCATGTGCACACTACCAAGGATGAGCTCAAACCGATCAACGTCTTCAAAGTTCGCTCAAAAATGAACCAAGACAACGGATTAGACGACCAACCCTATACATCGGCTTAACGCCACCAGCTTTAACATCCTACTCTGCCAACCTACATATCTACACCACCGGCCTACTACCGGCCATGAGAATGACCAAAATCGTTTTTCTTAAAGCTGCCTCAAACACCGTCAGCTTACCTTGGATATGCCGCCGGCCTTTAAATTTACGCTGCCAGCTTACAGCCGGCCTTGAACTTCCCAGACTTGTGTTTTCTTGTTTTTCTTTTAAAGGCCGCCTTATTAGAAAATAAGAAAAAAGCTTTGATTTTTTATACTCTATTTAGACGTGTTGATTTAAAGGCTGCCAGTTTTTGTTGGACGAAAACAATAATTGTTTTATGTCCTTTGGGATTCCTTTTGTATTATTATAAGTAGTCCTCAGCTTTGTATTTGAAAAACATATAACTTTTAATACAATTGGAGAGAATTTCTCTTTAGTTCTTAAAAGAACTTCTCCGAACTTATTGGTTAATCCTTAGCATTCAATCTTGACTTATCAATCGGATTTTCATCCCGATTGTGGCATCTTCACTGTACCAAGGTTCTCGCTTCCATATAAGCAACAGGTCGCGGTTTCCATTCAATCTTGACAATCTTGGAATTGATTGCTAGATTTAGGTAATAGGTTTGTTATCGGTTGGCATGGTTATATCATCTTTAACTTGCAATATGGTTCTCATATTGTGAATGCACACGTAGTAAGGTTGTGACAGATTTAGCTTATTCATAATTTCAATGGCAGCATGAACTTAAGGAAGTAGCTGTTACTAAGGTATCGAATATTTAAGAACTTTTAGCCCACAACTTACAAATATTTATCCATATGCAAACAACAAGGTACATCACCTAATGGAACATCTACATTAAAAATAACTGCTCCATTGTATCGGATAAACAATCCACAAACTAGCGACACAGTTAGATGATTTGAATCAAATTATCTAATCCACCAATCACAAATCTCCACCTAACCCTTGTATCCTTTTCTCCCTCTTCTGCTTCCCTCCTCCCAAAAACCCAAAACATAACTAGCCAACATGTTATGTTCACATGCACAGATTAAAACTTCACATATGATAAGTTACCTGCAATTTTCCTAAATTAAAACTTGACATTTTGATATTATGCAACTGGAAAAGAGGACATACGTTAGATAGTTGGATAAAGTTTTGCTGCATCCAGACACAATCTTCAAGGTCTCTAAAGCACAAGCAGCTGATATAATTGCATTTGTGGAAGCGATAGCTGGTATGATATTTTTTACAACTCCCTGTGCAGATCAGTTATCAATCACTATGCTATAGCAAATAAATACATCATCCAGAAGATGAAGCCACTATACAATAAGAGTTCCAAGTTTTCAGCAAATAAACCTCAAGAGCGGTATAGCGGAGAAAAACATTTCGGCTAGAAAACCAGTTATTACGGTAGTTGGGAGTCCAAAATGAACATTCGATTTAATTAACCTTAGATGTATTGCATTGGATTCATCAATCAAATTTTCTACAAAAAAATAACAGATCAAAAGACTGATAGGCATGAAATTAAGTATAGGAGAAATTGAGCATGGAATTACTATGCTGGAGAGTGGTTGTACCTGAGTAAGGGAATATGTGACTCCTGGAATGCCAAACAGCTCTGCCCTTTTCACAGCCTGTGGAAAGAGAACAAGCTTAGTAAAGGGAGCCAAGCAATAACAGGAGCTGATTCATTAATGTAAACTTTGAAAAGCATTAACCTCTGTATAGACCCACTGCATATGCTCTGGATCATCAGGATCAAATGGTTTTCCACTGTGAACCTACAATAAAGTCCCCAATATGATAAGTGGCTAGACAGCATAAAAGTCTAATTGAGAACTTTTATGAGTATCATCCAGATGAGCTTTTGGGGAAAAAGATACCTCATCCCATTTAATGATATGGGCATATTCAATACAATGAGCAGCAGTTCTAGGCGTTTCTGCGAGAGTGCACAATGGAAACTTTACTTGCGGTGGGAAAAGCCAGATTGTACATTCGAAGCAAGGAGTAACACCAGGTAAAATAACTCTAGCATGACCCTTAAAACCTTCTGTCCCACCATCCACCATTGGTTTCATTGTCTCAGGTCTTGGATTGTCATCAGAATCATATTCTACACGAGGAACCAAAACAACTGAGGAACAGTAGAAAAGCCATATGAAAGAAATAACCCATTGTGTTTCTTTTTATCAGATGAAAGCAAAGGCGCTGAGGCAGGCATAAGAGTTAGAGGTCATAGGTGTTGTTCCATGACAGAATATCAAATCAGGGCAGAAAGCATATAGAATAGAAACAAAGAGGATCCCATCCTCTTTGGAGCAATAATTATTTATATATACATGTATATATCTATATATATTCATGAGATGAATGTTTTTGTGATGCTTGATCTTCACTTTTATGGAAATTATATATACCATCGTTAACTGTAATTGCAGAATAGGACAACTAAACTAAATTATGAGAAATTTCAACGTTGAACGATTAACATTGAGCTAGTTGATTTGTCAGGCATATTGCATGACTATCAGATTTGTAAGGGTTTATTTGAGCATTACTGCAGCACAGCAGGAGGAAAGAGGAATCAAACTACTTGCAAATTCTTATAAAAGGGTTTCAGTTAGTTCTAAGCTCACTAATGGCAAACAGAGAAAAAGAAAAACAATAAAAAGGAATTTCTATAGAATTCCCCAAAGTCTAGTTTAGGGCAATGTGATGCCTGTTATAGCTTTTCAAATATCATTAAAATAAAGACCATTGAGCTACTGTTCCAGTCCTACAGGTTTCTAACACATAAAAACTAATTTTTAAAAACTCAAAATTCTCATCACATCCGTTTCATGCTTCTACTCTTCTTTTAAACATGTCACAAAAATCATCACTTCTACTTTGATTAGATGGTTTAGTTTCAACAGCAATCCTTCAATATTTTCCTATTAGCATTCACTTTTACGCCCTAACAGCATGTCACCTGAAGAACTTATGGTTGCGACTTTACAATCTCTAATCACCTCTTAAACCTTGAATGTCTAACTCAACAGCCAAAATTAATCATTTCAGCTTACTCTAGCAGGTTGACACATGAATATGAGAGAGAAGCATCTAAAGCACTAACCAAAGAGAAATGGTCTGCCACAATGAAATAACTGACAGCAGTTGGAGAAATATAAAACCAAAACCAGCAAAAATGTCATTGGGGTTTAACATCATAACAAAGATTCAAACTCAGTTGCACAAGTATTCAGACATAAGAACCCTTATGCATACCTAGAAAACTACAAGCAACAGCATTTATGTAGCTTCTTGCCTCAATGGAATCAAGACCAAGCACAATGATGCTGAAATCATTATAGAAGTCAATCTCTTTATCCTCAATCCGGCAAAAATGAGGTATGATGTCCACACCATGGACTCTTTCCATGACACGCTTAGCTGCAACCTCAGCTTTTGGTTTCCCAACATCTTCAAGCCTAAAACAATACCACCAATACAACTCTAAATCACACATGAACCAAGCAGAGAAAACTGAGCATACACAATAGAAAGTGCATTACAGTGTGTCTAAAAGTAACAAAATAGCAACTAATTTGCAGTAACTAAGACAAGAATTGGGACGCAATCAATACCTGAAGAGGAATTGGCGATTCAGATTGGTAACCTCGATGCGGTCCATATCAATAACATCCAAATTCTTAAACCCGAAAGCGCCAAGTCCTTCAATAATTCACATCCCAATCCACCAGCACCAACCACCAACACTCTTGCATATTCTCTAAGAATCCCTCAACTACCAACCAAAATCCAACAACTAACCCCAATTACCACTAACAGATATAAAAACGAACTAACTACACAACTATTTAAAAAAATTAAAAGGAAAAAAAAGTCCTGTTAGGGAGCGCGAGTGTCTACCCAAACGTTTTTTTCATAATAATTCCAGTAAATGATGACATAACAAAAAGTTACCTGGAGGTACTCTTTTTAACGAGTTCCGGAGCAAGTAAAGTAAAGGAATGAGTTAGTATAAAGAGATAAGATGATTACCTCGGGTCCGGGTTCGAAATCGGGCCCCACGAGATTTCCAGGACGGAGGAGGAGTTTGTCGAGATCCCGTGATCTGCTTCTGCTTGTGGTGGTGGCGGCCGCCATTTTGATTGGATCGAAGAACTCCGGGCAGGACAGTAGAAAGGGGAAGGGGGAACTTCGACCTTCGAGCTTAGGCTGTGTTTTTGTTTCTGTTTTTGACTTGAGTACACACGCACAATTTAATTCAACTGCCGCTATGTGTCCCAGCATTAGTGTTAGTGATGTGGGTCGTCCCAAGAAACGGGGCCAAGCCCAAGTTTCTTTTAACATTCTCATAGGGATGCGAGTAGGCAGGTCGTTATAAAATACCCGACCGTCCAATCTGCTAAAAATTCTATAGGGTTTGATTCTATGGAGTTTTGAGATTGATTTTGAGATTAAAAAAAAAAACAATAAGTTATTGGATCGGGTTTTGAGTTTATTATGTAACTCGTTGGGAAAACCCGACCCGATATAAATTTTAAAAATTAAAAATATTAAATTATTAAAGCAACGATCTCATTTATATTATATGTATGTGAAAGTAAGTGGAAATGAAGTGTTTACATCATTTTGTATGATATTATTGTCTAAAATTCATTTTTCAATAAAAATATTTGTTTTATTAATCACTTAAAACAAAATTCTTTCTTTTACTTTTTTTTTAAAGAAAAAAATTAAAAATCTTGGAATCGGGTCAGGTTATGGGTTCCTTAAATCTTAGTGGGTCGGGTTTTAGAATGATAAAAAAACCCGATAGGGATTTTCTCGGGTTCTGGACACCATCAAGGACTCGGGTCGGGTTTGGGTTTCAAAAAACCCTTTCCGAACCGCCTTGGTTGCATCCATACATTCTCCTCCTATGCAGTCCACAAAATAAGATGCCTTTTTTTTTTTAGCTTAAAAAATCATATGCCTTTAACTTATCAGTTTCTACAACTATGCATACAGGGCGGATTATGTGGACCAATCTGCATAATCCACCAAAAAAATACAGATTAAGCTAAAAATTTTAGTCCATTTAACATGCGAGCCAATATAATCCACTCCATATAACTTGCAGGTTGAAGCTAGCCAACCCACTATGGGTCGAGATGGCCCACGAACTCGTATTCAAAAAACTTAAAAATATATATATCTTATAAAAAAATATAGTACATTACCCTTTTTATTTCTTCTTTATTTCATTTTTTTATTATTAAGTTGTTGAGTGTTTTTTATAGGTGTTATGTTTCAAACTTTCAACTTTTATGTTTATTATATCTTTAACCCTTTTATCAATACTTTTTTCTTTTATATTTATTAGATGTTTAGATACTTCTATTTAAAATAAGAACACAATATCAATTGATAATTTTCATAATGTATTTTTCTTTACCGTGCCAAAGAAAAAAATTGGAATGGATTATCATTTCAATTAGTTATAATAAATCCTTTTATGTTTAGACAAAAAATTTCAAAATAAAAATCTACAATTTTTTCATATATGATTACGATCCAGGATTATATGTAGATAATTGGTGAGATAAAAGGAAAAACATTCTAAATTTGAATTCTTGTAAATTTTTCCAATAAAAAATATATATTAGAAGATTCGCGGGCCAATCTGCAAACCCGCAACCGGTGCAAGGCGGGTTAGATTAAAAGTTTTGGCCCACATAACCCGCAGGCGGGAGTGGGGCGAGGCAGGTTGGCTTACATAACTCGTTTGCACAGCTCTACTAGTTTATATGTGGATGCAGGATGCCCCTCATTTCTTAGTTCAGGTTTACAAGAACAAGCACAGCACGGACCAAGCGCCAACATCTATCGGACCATCCCATCTTGATATGTAACTTAACATGACCATGGTGTATGTTTCTTAAACATTCTAATGATAGAAGTAACACTATGTTCATGTTTTGTTATTGTGCATAAATAAATTTCATATTATGTTGATTTGCTATTCTATTGTTATTATGATCTTATTATTGTTATTATCATGCTTCTAACCTAACTTTATATATATGTTACTATTTATATATCTATATATTTTTTTGAGCCTAAATGCTTACTAACTCGCTAACAAGCTTATTATTGCTTTTTCTTTTTCTTTCTTTTCCTCTTTTTTTTGGATATAATCCTGGGATGCATTGATGAAGCTAAGGCTCCCAATACTTAATCGGGTTGCATTGATGAAGCTAAGGCTCCCAATACATGATCAGGTTACCTTGATGAAGCCAAGGTTCCCAATGCTTGACTATAATATATTGCTTATTAATATTATCTTGCTTTTTATCTTATATTTTCATCATCTACATACTACATGCTCATAATACATGCATCTACATAATGATATTGTCTCAACTAAATTTAAAGTATAATTTTTCTTTAATAAGGAAACTTGAAACAAAATTTTCTATTATGTAACTCGTCATTAAATAATGGAGTTATCATCAACAACATAAGAATGAAATGATACAAGTTTTCTCAAAGTTTTCTCAAATAATAAAGATAGATTTACTAAGGAAATATAAGAAATAAACATTTTCTTTTCATAATATGGTAACCTAAGTCTTAGTAAAAAGATAAATTGTTAGTATTCAAAGTTTTTACAAAAAGCTTGAGATTTAAAGTCTTTTCAAACTCCATAACAAAAACAAGAAGCAAACTGGTTTTCAAAGTTAAAATAAAATCAACCCATAAATTTATAAACCTACTTGGAAAAATAATGATTTTCAAGTTTCTAAAGAAGGAATCTATTTTCAAAAAATAATAAGAATATAAGTATGATAAGATCAAAAACAAAAGATTTTATCAATACAGATTATTTCTTTTTAAATAAAAATTATAGAGGAAATAAAAGACCAAGTCTTAGAAACAAGAATTTAGTTTTTTAAAAGAGTTAATAAATAGGAATATAAGAGGAAAATACTCGTTTGCTAAAAACATTCTAAAGACAAGTTTATAAATAGGTTATCAACAATTTAATGAAATTTTTTATAACTTTGTTCTTTTATCACTACAAGTAAAAATTGTAAAAGAGTTAAGAGAAAAAAATTTATTTGTTTTGGAAAAAGAAATGAGAAAACAAAATAAGAATATACTCATTTATGATAACCTAGGAAAATATAAATTTTCTTCAAAATACTTTGAAAAGAAATTTGTCAAGTTTAAGTTTCAACACTTCAAAATGAATTGTTTTATGAAATAAATCATTGAGACACTACCATTAGAATTTCTGCATAAAAATGAGCTTATATATACTCAAAGGATTTTTCAATCATATATATATATATATTATTTTTTTTTTTTTTTGCCAATGATTTTTTAATAAAGTTGAGTTGGAAAATTATTTTGCAAAATCTGGAAAATTCCTTTTTGAATATGTATAGAGGTGTTTAGCAACCCAACTGACCTTATATGTAGGAAATAACCTTAGAAATTATTAGATCTTTTCGAGTAAGTAGAAATCGGTATATAATATGCGAAATTCCGAGTTAAAATGAGCAAGTTATGGTCATTTTAAGTTGAAATTTCACTCTATGCGAATTGTAACGCCCTAACCTGTTGGCAATTACAACCCGCCACGTGTCCTTTCTTAAATAAGACACACAAAGGCTATAACATTCTAACACCACAATTTAAAACATATAAAATATACTCTCCATAACTCTCTCAGAGAATACAACAAAAAGTTCAAATCCTATAAAACTTGTAAATAACAATCTTTCAAACATCTTGTTGATCCAAACAATGTTGGCGAAACCAAAGCCAACAAATCCAAAATACATAAGATTGTAAAAATCCTTTTTAATATATAAATTCTTAATATAGTTCCAAATATTGTAAATGATCTTAAAATTCTTCTGATATAAATCTATATCTGAATCTATTCCTCAACAGGGTAATGGACTGCTATCGTCATCCCCATGATCTATGTACAGATCATAACCCAAAAGTCATATACAATGTCTTCACCTACACTTGAAATTTTAAAAAGTGAGCTGCGAAGCCAGTACGATAACTCCAATCCTTTAAAGCAAATGCAAATGCATACGCAACAGTATATATATCAAATACTTAGTCTAATGCAAGCAATCAATTTGTTATCTTTTTATAGTCAGCAAATCAACACAGTTCCAAACTATGTATACACTAGTTCCGAACTCGAAGTAACTCAGACTCCTCTTTAAAAACAACCAACTCTTTGAAAATAAGGTAATTATATACATATATGGATGAGTGGGTACTCCCCAAACATCCCCGTTTCCTCCTAATTCTATCGGAATCATCTCTATACACGAGTCCACTCGGGACAACCTCACACATAGATCATCAGGGTGCCTCATCAGTATCACTGTCTGCCAGGTCTTTACTGGTCAAAGCCAAACACAACCAAGCAGATAATTATTAAGTCGAATAAAATTAAGTTCATTATAAAGTCCTATCCCTACAACCAATCAAGCAATACTAATCTTACAAGCAAAAACAACAAGCAGGATTGGTCGTACCTGGATTCGCTTCAACTCCAATCTCACCAATAGAACTTCTATCAGAAAAGAATTCCTAATCTTACAAGAATTCCTGATCCACAATATATCTCAATCAATTTCGATTCATGTACATAATAAAATCCTAACCCTGAATTCCATAAATTTTACTACTAATCACAGATCTATAAAAGATCAACACACCTGTTCTTTTTGTTCACAATTAAGTAAAACCTTCAAACACATCTTTCACCAAAATTGTTAGTTATCTCCACAATTCCTTCAATATATAGATTCTCAATTAATAAAAAATTACTAGAAAAGACTATAATTTTAGAACCACAAAGGTTTGTTTAGATCCACACTTGCCTAGACGTGCTGGTCTCGCTTGAATAGAACCTTAATTCAAACAAATAATAAACTACGATCATAATCCTATAATTTGCTAATATTGAGAAATTACAAATTCTAAGATAGATCTTACCTTTAATTGATCCTAGATTCTATTAGATCTCAAAAAAACCAGATCTTGAATTAGAATAGGGTTCTTCCTCGAAAGCTCCTTCAAAAACCACAAGCAGAATCCTAAGAAAGATGTAGATTGCTTGAATCATTGAAAAATCATGATTAGATCTTCTTACTTGAACCAAAATCTTGATCTCCTGTTGATAAAAAAACTGACAATAGATCTTTTTTAAAGAGGTTTCTAGGTTTAGAAAGAAGAGGAATAGGATAAATATATAAATAAACTTTTGTGACCCTTCAATTCTTGTAACAACACAGGAAACGAAAAGACACCTCATGTATTATATGCCTGCCATAAATAAAACTTTTAAGGATGGACTATAAAACCCTCTTATTTTTCAACATATGACAACTTTTGCCCTTTATCATAATTATTGAAGATTTACTATTTTTAAAGACTTATTGACCATTATCAATGTGAGGGACGATTATTATATATCTCATTTATTAGGAATGACCAAAATTTCCCTCTCCTTAATTAACAAATGACATTCTTTTGCCCTTATTTATAAAATATTTTTCTATATATTACACGAATTTTGACGAACTTAGTATAATAGAGTTACAAGTTTAAGTAGATCTTCTAAAAAATACTCATTTCGGGTATTTCTTTTGTATAGGTGACATAGAGTTCGAGCTACCCTACCCGAGGACTATTTCGACTAAGGAGTTTCTGATATGGCCGAGTGACTTTAAATTCTCGCAATTGTAGTTATGTATTTGCTTATAGCCTAGTGACATTAGACTTAGGGAAAGATAAAATATGTAAGCACATGTGTTTTACTTACATGGTTGAAGTTATGATAAGTATATCAAAGCCGGAATTGTTAACTAATCATTGTGTGATTTAGTTCAGTATTTATTGTCTGCAAAATTCTATGACAACTTATAAAATGACTAATGTTATGCCATGATTACTTATATTAAATTATTCATGCATGACACGTAGCGAGTCACATTGCATTCATTATTATACCGTTGGTGGAACAGGGCATAGTAATGAGGTCGAGGACCCGAAATCATAATCTATGACTTTGATTGTCTAAAATTAAATGGTGAGTGGGCACCTGAATCAACTACATTTTAGCGATTAGTAGGAATCTGTACAAAACTACAAAATATATTATTTGCGAACTATGGCTTCGTTGCTCGGAACACCTAACCACCAAATGGAGGGATAAATCCATTCAAACATATGATTCCCGAAAAATTATATGTATTGTTTGCTCACGTGATTGCTTGCATCTCATATGATTGATTAAATAACTTGGATGATTATTGATTAATTGAGTACTTTACTTATAGATTTAATTCTCACTAAACAAAGAAGCTTACCCTCTTATAGATATCTCTTGCAGTTTCCCCATTTATGTTTGAAGCCCTGGGGGTATTTCTCTCAGGTATTACCTTTTGGCCTAAGGAGTTTTTGGAAAAAGTTAAAAACTAGATGTAGACTTTGCTAGACTATGATGAACTATATCTTTTAGCGTGAGAATGCCCCTTTGATCTTTGTAAGACCTTTATATATGTTTCCTTATTTCAAGTTATTATGTTATGATTTCTATTCTTAAACTGCTATATGAATGTCTTCTTAAACAACTTGTTTCAAAATTGGTCCTCTATGATCATGAACGTACGCCTTACACCCGATATCAAAGCTTATGGGATGACTGAGATAGTCATACTTAAACTTTAATATTAAGTGTAGTAGACTGTCACATTTAGGGTACCCTTTGAGGCGTGAAAGATAGCTCGATCAGTCTTGGCCTTCGGATAAAAGGAACATGGCTTCTCCCACAATCTCACTACAGCCTCTAATCGCCGACAATCCCACTACAACCTCCAATCACCAGTCCCTCAATACGTCTTACAACCTGTCACCCCCCAAAGGGTACTCTAAACGTGGCAGTCCGCCACATACGGTATTAAAACTTAAAAACGACTTCCCGAAGTCATGCGAAAGTTTTCAACACCATATGTAAGGCGTCTATCACAACAATAGGAGACACCGGTGGGATATATAGTTCGAGATAGTATATACAACATACACGAATCTAAATAATCACCCAATTTATCATTAAGAGAATAAAATCCGTACATCATCTTAGGGGCTTTTCCCCTATAATTCTCCAAACAATCATAATATCAACTTAATCTTTCTCATAACAAAATAATACTAACACCATAAGCCATTGAAGGATAATTAACCTAAGATCTTCAAAAGATATCCAGAAGCTCCTTAAATCATAATTCCACCCGGGTATATGTAGTCCTTGTTCATGAAAGATATTGATCCTGTACAACAAAGGTCTATCGGAGCAAGGTTATCAAAATCGCGAGTTGACTCGATCGATTCCACGAGTTTACGAGTTTGAGTGCTGATTCCGATTTAACTCGCAATAAAAATTGAAAGTTGAGCAGACTCGTACTGGAATCGCGAATTTAAAGCGTAAAATCTCTTAAATCGCGTGTGTATATACGATTCCAGCGAGTCTTTTTTTTTTATCAATTTGCGCCTGAGTCCTCTTGAGTCCTTTTTTACTCCAGCTAAGCTAATGTATTGTATTGCACTACTGTCTACTGCTATATTCTACTTTTTGTCAATGTCTCCCTCGGTCACTCCTCAGTCCTCAGAAAAGTAACAAAGCAAAGGGTTTTTTCAATTTCATTTTCAAATCTGTGGTCCGTGGCCGCGCTGTCTTCCACCGTTCCTCTTCCGCGGTCCTTGTTTCCATTTTTTTGCTTGGGTTTCCACTTTCCAACCATGGCCATCGGCTCATCACTAGGAGTAAAGGTGATAACTGACATATAAGTGTGAGTTGAGTTATTCGAATCTACAGTACTCAAGTAAGTGCTCTGTTAGTTTTTTTTTTTTTTGCTTTTTCTTTCCCTAATCGCTACTTGGTTTGTTATACTTATACTTGTATAGATTAGTAGAGTAGATGGATTAGATTACAGTCGAGTTCGAGTCACGACTCATAAGTGTCGATTACTCGACATTCTTAAAAAATCAGAAGCCATCTCCAGATCTCCTTGTTTGGGTTAAAGAAAGCAGAGCGCGACGGCCAGAGGCAGAGGCAAATCAAGAATTGAAGATCAACAACGTCGACAACCACTACCGTCTACCAGTATCATATTATCATTATCAAGTAAATATTGTGAACTTTTTTTTTAATATCATATTTGAGTTGTATTTGTACTTGTATGTGGAAAACAGGAAATTCTTTCTTCGTGAGTTGTGACTTGTGACGGAAATGATACCATTACCATACCATACGAATGACAATGAGCAATTACAAGTAATGAACGTATTTGCATTTTTTTTAGTAGTTTATTGTTAATGGATCTGCTAAAGAAGTATGACTTATTGAGTTGCCAAAGAAGGATGAATTTTGTGATGAAAATGGGTCTGTTCTGGTCTTTCCATCAAGAAAAGCAAAGTACTGCTATAGCCTATAGAATCTTAATTTATTTGGTAAACTTGCAACTTGCAGGGGGTCAGCATAATACAATTAAAGAGGGAGGGGAGATTTTCTATTGGGTGTAATGTCTTACTAGACTATCATATACAGATAGCAATATTAAGTGATTTGTCTGTCCCACATGGGCTACCTCTAGGTTATGGTGAGGCAAACAGAGCATAAAGGAAACCTCCTGAGCAACGATGAAACACATTAGAATTAGATTGTTTCTAAACTGCTGCTGCTGTAAGTTTCAATTGAGCTGGCTTTAGAGTAGCAAATTGGGCTAATTTTAAGTCATTTGTTTGGATTGGCTAGAGCTGAAACAAAAATCATGTCTCATGCATTGTAAATTGTAATGGCAATAGTTGATTGTTGCTGTCTTGCTGACCTTTTCTTTTGCTCCATTATCAGTATAAAGAATTTTAAAATTAGAAATGAACAAAGGGAGGAGGAGTTGCTGTTTTTTCTTTTATTATCTACATTTTTTTAACAATAAGTAATTGAATATTCTTTAATAACAAGTGTGAATGAAATTCCCATAACAGGCAGCCATACTAGTCTGGATAATATTACATTGTTTTAGCATTTCAATCTTGCTATTTTGACATCAGTTATCATAAAATTTTGCATTTCAATCTTGCTATTTTGTTGCTGATTATGCACTATGTTGATGTAGTTTGCTTTCTTTTTTTGTTTTTTCCTTATCTTTTTAATGATTATATATTATCTCCTCACAGGGGCTTAAATAGCAGTTGGGTCAATATGTCAACTTCAAAATCATCAAAAGGGAGCACTAAAAGAAAAAATGCTTTTGGAAATAGATCTGATGTTGGTTGGGAGCATGGAATTGATGTTGATAACAATGGTAAAAGAGTGAAATGCAAGTATTGTGACAAAGTTGTCAGTGGTGGAATTTTCAGATTTAAGAATCACTTGGCTTGTACACATAAAGATGTAGAGCCATGCATTAGTGTACCTGATGATGTGAAAAAGCAAATGATGACACTTTTGGTGAGAGCGGCAGAAGCAACGGAAAGGAAAAGAAAGCAAATATATGGAATTGAAGAATCCGATGATGATGAGGTAGAACAAGTGCCTCTTAGGCAAAGAGGAAAGAATGCCATTGATACCTTCTTTAGAAAGAAAAGTGGTGCAATGCGGCCAAACCAAACAACCATGAATCAATACATGAAGAAAGAGTTGAGAGAAGATTGTTGCCAACAAATTGCTCGGTTCTTTTACACTAGTGCAATCCATTTAATTGTGTCAAAAATCCAGAATTTGCAAAGATGCTTGAGCTGGTTGGTCGATATGGTTGTGGGCTTAAACCTCCTTCTTATCATGAGCTAAGGGTAACATATTTGAAGAAAGAAGTAGCTCGAACAATGGAATTACTAGAGGATTATAAGGCAGAGTGGAAGAAAACGGGTTCCTCCATCATGTCAGATGCATGGACTGATAAGAAGAGACGTTCTATATGCAATTTCTTGGTAAATAGCCCTAAAGGAACAGTTTTCTTAACTTCTTTGGATACTTCTGATATTTCCAAGACAGCTGATAAGGTCTTTGATATGTTAGATAATATTGTGGAGAAAGTTGGGGAAGAGAATGTTGTGCAGGTAATTACAGATAATGCTGCAAATTATAAAGCAGCTGGAGAAAGATTGATGGAGAAAAGAAAAAACTTATATTGGACTCCTTGTGCAGCACACTGCATTGATTTGATTCTAGAGGACTTTGAGAAGGAAATGAAAATCCATCGTGCAACAATTGCAAAGGGGAGGAGAATTACTACATATATTTACTCTAGAATTGTGCTTATCTCAATACTAAGGCATTTCACAAAAGGAAGAGACTTGATTAGACCTGGTGCAACTCGGTTTGCGACTTCTTATTTGACTTTGGGTTGCCTTAATGATCAAAAGGGTGCACTGATGAGCATGTTCACTTCCAATATGTGGAAGTCGACTAAATATGCACGCACACAAGATGGAAAGCGGATTCAACAACAAGTTTTGGATAGTAGATTTTGGAAGAATATTACTACTTGCCTTAAAGCTGCATTTCCTCTCATTAAAGTGCTTAGATTGGTGGATTCAGATGATCCAGCCATGGGCTTCATTTATCCAGAAATGGATAATGCCAAAGAGAAAATCAAAACAAATTTTAACAATGTAAAGAAAAGGTAATATCTTAACTTATTAGCTATGCACTTTTTCAATTTTTATTTTAAAGTTTAGTTTGCTAAAATGTATCATATTGTTATCCTTTGATGTAGTTATGAACCGGTGTTCAAGATCATTGATAAGAGATGGGAGCTTCAACTTCATAGGCCATTACATGCTGCAGCATATTATTTGAATCCTCGTTTCCATTATAGTCCTACATTCAAAGTTGATGCTCAGGTTAAAATAGGATTGTATGATTGCCTACATCGCATGGTCTCTAATGCAGATGAAAGGTGCAAGATTGACATTCAACTTGAACAATTTAAGGATGCTAAAGGATTATTTGGTATTGAAGCTGCAAGGTTGGCAAGGATAAAAAAACTCCAGCAAAATGGTGGGATTCATATGGAGATGAATGTCCAGAACTACAAAAGTTTGCTATTCGTGTATTGAGTTTGACTTGTAGTTCTTCTGGTTGTGAGCGCAATTGGAGTGCATTTGAAATGGTATGATGCAAATAATTTTTTATTTTGTCTTTCCTTCTATCTATTATTGATATCATTAGTCTTATATATAACCTTATCAATTTCAGGTTCATACAAAAAGAAGAAATAGGCTACACCAGCAAAAGATGAATGATTTAGTATTTGTGATGCATAATTTGAAATTGAAGCAGAAGAATGATAGAAAAAATGATTGTAGTGCTAGCTTTACAGTTGATGATCTCTCATCTGATGATGAATGGATTGTTGAGGAAGAAAATATGTTTAATTCATCCAATGAGGATTTGTTGAATATTCTAAGTGCTGAGAGAGTAGAAAAAGATGATGAAGATATGGAGGATATTGCTGCACTTATAGATTTAGAGAGCCATGGAAGTAGAGTCAAGATGATTTGGAGATTCATGATATTGATGTTACTGAAGATCAAGCACAAATGGGGAACTTAGAGGACATGGATGCTATTGGTAGTACTCATGATGTTGACATTGATGATGAGTATGAAGATGCCGATGACGAGGATGGAGACGAGAGAGCCGGTGGTAGCTTCGATGATGACAAAGCAATTGATGACTTCTTTTAGTTCCTTACTTCATTATAATTATTTATGCCGTACTACATTTTACATTTGGAATATTGTTTAAGACTTTTAAGTATTTAGTCTATAAATTAATGTATTATCTTACTTTCATTTTGCATACTTGTGAGTTGTGCCACGCATTGAATCACAAAATTAGTATATTTTGCCTTTAGGACATCTTTTGACGTCTATTTTACTTTTAATATCTATTATATGGTGTCCTGGTCGGTGAAGGTCGTCCGCTCTAAAAAGCAGGGTCAAAGGTTCATCCATCCAACACGCATTTTCCATATTGTTTGAAACCATTGAAAGAGACCAATTGTTTGAAATATGTTTCAAAATTGTCAAATCATGATCGACTGGCAGTTTGTGTAAAGCGATGCTTAAATAGCACGAAATTTATATTATACGTGCTTGTGGGAAAATAAATGAAAAATAAGATAATATAAGCATGTTTAACGTGTAGGTTATATGCTAATAAACTAGATTAACATGAACTTATCAAAATTCTATTACATCACCATTGATAAATTGTTAATTGTAATCGGATATATTACATAAATCTTATTACAAAAAATTAAAGGAGTAAATTTAACTATAAATTCAATATAATTTACTCTCTCAACTATATAAATAAAGTATTTGCAAGCAAATTTATGTCTATCGTAAAATCTTACGATTCTACGTTCCGATTCTATGGACCTCTTAGCGATTCTAGGTAGAAACTCGAGTTTGACAACCATGTATCGGAGTATAAGCATAACTAGCTTAGCGAGAATATTCCTAAATCAACGTACTTGTATAAATGATTTCAATCAAGTTATTAAACAAGCACATGAATGCATCAAGTAAGTGATCAAGCAATACATATGATCTACTGGAAATCATATGTTTAAATGGATTTACCCCTTCATTCAGGGTTAGGTGTTCCAAGCTCTTTAAAGCCCATCTTTAAATCAAACTCATGTAGTTTATTTCAGGCACCTACTTGCCCATCTCAAAATAGTTTTTTCAAGCTCCTAATAGCCCATATTGTAAATTTCTGGCTACTGCACACCCGGCTACTATACTCTTATCCCATCGAGAATAGCAGCTCATGCAATGAAACTAACTACGTGATATGCATGAATCAATTAATATAATTCATAGTATATGATTAGAGAAATTTAAAGGTGATCACAGAATTTGCACACACTCCAACAGAATAATAGTAAAACATAAGTTAACTAACAGCGATTCATGCATCGGTATGCAAATGCTTAACATTCTTTTAACCAATATTATCATACATAATTCATTTTCATCTTTTCCTACTTCTAGTGCCTCTAGCTACAAGCATAACCAAGTACGTAAAAGGTAGGAAATAAACTCACTTGGCCATGAGGATCTATCTTTCTTATGGATGAGTCGATCGGTAAATCTACTAATCAAAATAATCCCCCGGGTATGAATACTTTCTCTTGGGATCACCTAATCAAGAAGAATACCCATAGTGAGTATTTTTACTGATTCTATGGTACTTATCAAAATCTATGTCATAAGATCGTTAAAATTCGTATAGAAAGTTTTCCAATTAAAATGGTCATAACTTGGTCATTTTAACTCGAAATCACGCAAATAATATACCGTTTTCTACCTACTTGAAACGATCTATCCATTTCTAAGGTTATTTTTGTCATAAAAAGCCATTTGGATTGGAAAATATCATGGTACAGAATGGTTATGAATATATAGTTTGCAAAATATGATTTTTCCAAACTTCACTTTACTCAAAAACCTTTAAGCAAAATATATGGATATATAGTTGAAAAATTCTTTGAACATATATTTATACTCATATTGTATGCATGATTTTTGTAGTGTTGTCTAAATGTTGATATTTCATAAACAATTTGTCTTTAAGGGTTTTAAAAGATAAAACTTGTGAAAATTTCTCCTTTTTGATTTGTTAGAAGGAAAACAAAAATATATTTGAGTTGTTATGAGTGTTTCCTTATTATAATTCCATTTCTTATCTTTTCAAAAGAAAGTTAATTTCCAAAAATTTGATTCTTTAAGTTATCTACTAACTTTATTTCTAGTGATTGAAAAATAAAATTTTCAAAGTATCCTTTAAGTTTTTGATGTGGTCAAATATTTGAAGTTCTGTTAAATGTATGTTTTCCTTTTATTTTTATATCATTTTTCTTCTTTAGAAAATATGTATACATTTAAAACTTTACTTTCTTGGCAAATTTTATTTTTCTAAGTTGGTTTTTAAAATAGTGAGTTAACTTTATCTTGGTTTGAAAACTTGTGTTATTCTTAATATTTGTTAAATAATAGAATAATTTTCTTAGACAAGTTTATAAGAAAAACTTTCTTAATAAAGAATTGCTAACATTAGAACTTAGCAAAATTTCATTTTAAATTTTGAAAAGAGAATAACAACATATAAAAATTAAGTTTTGAAGAGGCTTTCTTAGTAGGTGATTTTCAAAGTCTATAATGAACCTATTTAAGTTTTATAAAAGGTTTGGTTGAGTTAAAATCTTTTAATGCTAAAATTCTTCCTTTATGGAGTATTTAGTTTGGTTTATAAAAGAAAAGAATTCCTTTTATTATTTTGAAGAAGTCTACATTACTAATTCTTTTAGAATTTATGGTTAGCTTATCCTTTAAAAAGATTTAAAACAAAACTTAGATCTTTTTGTTGAAAATTCCTTTTGTTAAAAAATCTAGTTTACTTTTCTATATTTAAGAAAGAACCCATTTTTATTTTTATTTAAGACAACAACATTCTTAATCATGCATAAATATGTAGTAATGTAAAAGTAAAGATAATACATAATAAGATAAAAAGAATTGCTTGTAAGTAAATAAATATAATAAAATAGTCAAGCATTGAGAACCTTAGCTTCATCAATGCAACCCAGGACTAAGAATAGACTAATCCCAAAAGAAAAGAAAAGAAAAGAAAAAAAAATTGTTTTGACTTGATATGGAAAAGTCTATGACTAGAAAGACTTAATAAATTGCATAAAATAAGTAAATAAATAAATTGCAAGACATGAAAATAAATAAATAACAAATAAGCTTATATGCTCTAAATAAACATATATATATAGTATACATAATATTATATAAGTTAAATTAGAGCAAAAATAATAACAATAATAATAACAACATAATAACATAATGTAAAATATGAATCATGAACAAAAACAAAACATGAACATATTGTTGCTTCTTTAGCTCATATGAGCCTAAGAAACATATACTAAGCTCATGCTAAGTTGTATGAGCATGATGAAGAAATTTAAGTAGGATATTACCTAAGGTTTAATGGAAGGTTTGAAAAGAGATGAATGGGTTTTGTGTTTGTTATTTTTTCTTGAAGTTGTAGAGAATGGTAGAGTATTTTGAGAGAGATTTGTTGGAGAGAGGTTTTGAGAGAGTATTTTGGTAGAGTTTTGTTATGTAAAATGGATATGTGAAAGAATGAAGGAGGAATGTGGTATTTATAGAATTTTTGGAGTGAATTTTTGATGTAATAAAATAAATTGAAAAGAAAAATAAATGAGAAAGGGAGAGAGATGGCCGGCGGTTTCAAGAAGGAGAAGAGAGAGAATATTTGTTTGTTTTGTAATTTTTGTAAAGAAAAGAAATAATGTGTAAGGTTTGATGTGAATAAAGTTGTATTGAAAATGTAAAAAGTAAGAAAATAGGTATGTAGGTAGTAAGAAATAGGTGTAAGAAAAAGTAGAGATAGTGAAATAGTAACGAATAGTAGGAATAATACTATGAATAGTAGACTAGACATATAAAATACCGGTAGTAATAAAAATACGCGTAAACGAGCTATATATATTATTTTTAGTTACCGAAAAATTCTAAAACTGATATTTTTGAAATCCTTGTTTAATTACGAGTATTTTGGTGTTATTGGAATATTTTATTATTTGAGTTTCGGGACACGCTTTTCGAGAACTGATCTAGTTTGAGTTTGAAGGACACTCGAAATTCTCAAATATGATATTTTTATTTTACCCTATATTATTACGAACTATATTAAGTCATTAACTTAATTTCGTTTGATAGGGTTTGAGAATGCGGGATTGGCGGAGTTGAAATTGTTTAATTGTCTTGACCATTGTTGACTTTTGAAACTCCGGTTTGACCAGGATTAGGGTTTAATCCAACTTTACCTTAGAAATCGAGGAGTTTATATCAGAGATCGGATAGGTGGTCTTCTCATGTCGGGTTTTCGAATCGAACGATTATTGAAACTTTCTATTTTTATTTATTTATTTTTATTTTTTTGAAAATTCCCTTATGAAATCCCGTGATGGAATTGTTTTTAAAGTTCGGTTTCAACTTGGGTCAAATTTTAGGTTTCGATTCGGTATCCAAAACCATTCTCAAAAAATTCGGGGGCTTACACAACTGCCCACTCCGGTGCAACCGCCAAGTCGGTCACTTATAAACACCACATCCACCTCTTCGAAGATAGGGAATTTGCACTCAATTATTCCCATTTATTTATATATAGTTCGACTATGTGATGGGAAACAAAGGCATTGTCATGCGAGATTAAAGCCTTTCAAAGAGTGTTGGAGCTTCAAGAAAACACATGAATGATAGAGATCAAATAACTAAAACAAATCAAGTATCAGAGGATCAAAGTTACAAGTCATGAAGTCATACACGACCAACTTTGCCTGGAGAATAACTAGCCTTGAAAATTTTAGCTTAAAGACATACGCATGGGTTCTAAAGACAACGGCTTTGCTGGAGTAAGCCCTGGCTTATAGTTGAGTTTGAAAGTTCCCATAATTGAAATTTTAAAGGCTGTCTTCAAGGCCCCATCCTTTGTAATATAGGCTGCCAACTTAGGATTAAAGGCTACCTTCCTTCTTTGTACGACAAGCTTGTTTTGTTTTATGTCTTTTAGTTTTTTTAGGTATTATTATTTATAGGTCTTTGTTCTTATTCTTGAAAATCACGAGTTGATGAATATATTTGATTGAGAGTTTTCTCATGTGAGAGCTTTCCTTTTTTATCCATGTGATAAGAACTAAATATTGATAACTCTATTCTAATTAACAAATTTAATTAGGGTCAAGTTCCATTCTTGATAACTGTGGTTTTAATCGATATGTTTAGTTAGGGTCATGTTCGATTACTTCAAATTAATAACTTTGGTTTCAATTGATGGGTTCAATTAGGCTTGAGTTCCTATTTGCTTGTTTCTAGACAATCCTAGGGTTCAATTCATCGCTAAACGATTGTTTGGTCTTAAGTTTTTCTATTCTTAGGTTTTGTATATCTCATCATTTGATATAAGAGCTTTTGGCTTCTTGAATAAGGTAATCCTCTCATTTACTGTTATTTGTTTTCAAAGTCATATGATAGTTTTGTTCTCAGTTTAAAAGAAAAAAAAAAGAACAAGAGAAATTTGTGTAAAAATTGTCTTTTAGGTTCTTGTGAATTCGTGGATTTTTTTTTGGACTTATGAATTCGTGGATTAAGGTTTGCTTTTGTTTGATTAAAGAAAAAGATGAGTGAAATACAATGGAATCCGCATGTGGAGAGATGATTTGATGAGGTTCCGTGTAATCTTAAGTTTTATACTCTATGTTATGTGAATAACAAGTCTGTAGTAGAGTTGGAAATAGTAGGTAAACGAGCTAGTCCGACCTTACCCTCTTTGGCCCCATGATTAAGCGGCCGGCCCTCAGGCCAAAATTAATTTTTTTATTTTCTTAATGTTAGTTTATATGAAAATTAGAATATTTATATATTTTAAGATTTGATATATACTAATGACTTATTTTTTTGCTATTTTGATTACTTATATATAAAAACAAGTTTTTAAAATAATTTATTAAATATCATATTATGTTTAAATCAATAAATATATATTTTAAAAAATATTATAATACTTGTGGTTCATGTATTAATCTATTTTTTTCCATAACATACATAAATAATCACTAAAATGTTATGCTATTCTTGTTTTTAAACTTCTCCTCTTGTTATTGTTGTTTTCCTTTTCTTTTCTTTTTTTAAGGGTTGGCCCTGCAAGCCAAACCGGCCCAGCTAGCTTTAGCTCGTGGGTTAAACAAGCTGGGCCAATTCGGCCCGCTTTTAAACCAGCTAAAAAATTTTGGCCGCAACCCGCTTTTTTAAGTAAGTTGGTAGGCCGTGGCCCATATTTCCAATTCTAGTCTACAGTATGGTTATCAATGGTGGGAGTTCTACAAATTTTGCTAATACCTTGTTAGTAGAGAAGTTGAATTTAAAAAATGAAGCATTAAACATCTTACAGATTATAATGGTCAGATGAATTTAGACAAGTTGAGTGACTGAACATGTTCTAATTGTTTTCCATGAAAAGTATCGAGATAAAGTGTTATGTGATGTGATACCAATGAAAATTAGTCACATTCCTTTGGGGTGACCATGGAAGATTGATAGGAGAAGTGTGATAAGAATCATTATCTCTGTTTTAAACAAAAGGCATGTGATTTAACACCCCTCAATCCATGGGAAGCTATTGAAGATCAGATGAGAATAGCAAGAGCGTTTAGAAAAATAAAAGAATATTCAAGAACAGAATGAGAGTAAAGAAAAGAGTGAGAGTGAAAACACTAGTGGATTGTGGAAAAGAGTGATACAAATACACCGATGAACCATGAGAGGAAAGAAGTACAGAAAAGCGTGGAAGTTGAGAATTCAGTTCAAGAGGAGTCTTTGATGATTCAGTATGCTATGAATGTGCAAGGCAAGGGAGATGACAATGAGGAGGCCAATTCTAATACTAACCAATATTTGCCTAGTATTGTTTCTCATTTGTAGGTATATGATGATTTGTTACCCAAAGAAATTTTAAATGGAACACCTCTGTTAGAAATTTTGTTTCCATTACTTGTTGCAAAGAAGATAATAGATTAGGTGCACGTGCGTAAGAAGAAAATTTCAAAATAGCAGCGTTCCAATTGCATCCAATAGGAGATGGTCCCTATAAACCCCGAGATTTTTCATACAAGTAGAAATGAGTAGAAATACAAATATAGAAAATGTAAGGTTAATATAGGACTAAAAAAGAACCTTAGAATAAAGTTACAAGTAGTTATAAACCTATATATACATTCAAACCCTAAAATAAAGTTCTATAGACAGTAACAGAAATCAAAGTTAAGATTTCATAGCTAGTATCGAAAATTTAAAGTATATAAATAATCTAAATAAGATTTCAAGAGTATTAGAAAGTCAATAATCAATAAAGCTTATAGTTAAAAAAATGTAATTTAAGAATAAACCTTTAGAGTTATAAATACACATAAGAATAAAAACAGATCCATAACTCACAATCTATACTCGAAATAAATATTTAGATACACCATTATTTTAGTTAGGGAATTCTAAAGCTATTAGAGCTAAAATGAAAATTGACCTATTAAGCTTAGAAAGCCCTAATCATGGGAGATAAAAATTTAATAATAATTAATTGCGTAAACTTTAAACATAAAGCTGAACCTATAATAATTTAGAAAATTATGAAAGTTTTAAATAAATTTTTTTAAGAGACAGAACTCTCAAATAACTATCATATTTGTACTGTTTAGCTTAATAAACTATCCTAAAATTAAGATGATTACTTAACTAAATAATATTATAATAATTTTCCTAAATTCGATGCAATTTATGGCTGGAACTTTCTTGATTTTCTCCAGCCAATCTACATCCAATTTGCTCAAATAATTCACCATGAAGTCAACAATTCAACACATGATAGATAAGCAAAAACAACCAACTCAAGCCCTCATTAATGCAACAAATTTAAGCTTAAACAAAGGTGAATTCGGTAGTTTGCTCCATTTTGGCTGAGAATTACAGCTTCCCTTTTTGCATATAAATACACATATTTATTAGCTTCAAACAAGATCCTTGATGCACATAAAAAAGACTCTTAGATTATAACAAAACAAAGCCAAAAAACAACAATAACAACACAAAACCAACCAAACCACACATCAAAACAACCATTAACAAAGCTTTAATAAGCTATAAGCTTAGGGAAAGAACAACCAAGGTAAGTTGAAATTCGTTTTTTTTTAGTTAGTTATATGTTGGAACATTAGTTTAAACAATGTTATTGTTAACCCTAGATCGTATCAAGCTTTAGGAGTGGGTTTAGCAACACCAAAATAGCTTACACAAGGTAAAACTTAACCTTGACCCTATTTTATATTGTAGTATATGTAATAGCTAAGGAATCATGAATTATGATGATTATAGGTTGTTATATGTGTTGCTATATCACGAAAAAATACTTATAGACCATGTAAAAATATTTAAAAGGAGCTTTAATACAAGTATAATACATATATATTATAAGAAATCTAAGTTTCGAATGAAGGAAAATCGAAGAAGATGATGAACAGTAACAATACCTCTCTTATGCCGACAGTATGAGCAATCAACACCGACGGTGTACATAGGTAAGTCGACGATGTTGAGATGGCTTACACTGGAAACAGAAGCTACGTAATATCGTTTTTTACGTAATATGAATGAATGGCGGAAAATTCAAATCTTTATGCGATGTGTTGGTGCCGGCATACGTTGTGCACTGGCGGTCTTCAAAGCCAATGTACACTGAAACTTAAGACGTATAAAAATAAAATGAACTGGCATCCTAAGAATAAACACCGATAGCATAGAATGCCAATGTATATGTATAATCTCCTTAAATGAAGGTTGTTTTATGCAAAACAGATTATATATAATAATAAACATATATATATATATAATAAAGAAAAACATAACATATTTAATAAACAAGTACAAATATTTGAAGTAATAGGTTTAATATTTATGAAGTATTAAACTCTAAAAACTATTAGAAAATATAGGATACAATAATTATATATACTTGTCATATATAGATAAATATATAAAAATGGAAATTTAAATAAGCTAAAATAAAAATAATGTGAATTCTAAAAATAATAAGATAATCATATGAAGTAGATTAAGGGAAATACAATGAAACTAAACAATAGAAAATAAATATTAATTACCATAATAGGTTAACTGATAACCAATATAAAAGTAACAATAATAGTAACGATTGAATATGGATCTACTGAATAAATTCGGTAACTACTCAATAAAAATATAAACATCAAATAAGATCAAGAAAAGAAAAATAAGAATAAAATAGTAAATAATAATTGTTTACCAATATAGTAATAGAAATTAAATCAAATACCAATATAGACATTTAGACACTCACAGGAGTTTAGTTATAATTTATTTATTGTTAATATTTTTATTCATCTCAATAGGTGAACTTGATACCCTTAAGGACTTCCCTATGGATTATTACAATTAACCAATATGAGCAGGTGAGCAACTCAGGTCTATTATACTGTTTGTTTGTAATTACTGGCACATGTAATGCAAAGATAATAATACAGTTATTGTGAAGAGCATGATGAGAATGATTTATGATTTGACTTGGTTGCTTGTGATGCCAATACGAGTTAATGAAAGTGATAATACAATCGTTTGATGATTTGGAATAGCATATTGATTGAAGCGTGTAATGTATGTACCATGTATTTGAATAAGAATTATTGGCTTATTAAATAACATGGTCACGCATTGCATAAACTTCATTATTGCATATTCAAAAAGGGTGACAGCCTGCTATGTATTAATATTTCGATTCTCTGTTAGCGCTTAGATTTTCCAATATGTTAATTCTTCTAAGGTTTTCTTTGTTCCATCGGTTCTATGGGAACTCAGTGGTAACTAAAAATGCCACATGTAGTATCGCTTTAAAATGATTAATACTTACGGAGTTTCTAAGAATTGTTATAGGAAATTGTCAGTTAAAATACCTATAAATTAAATAAATAACACTAAGACAAGAAAATCGTTGATTTTCCTGTATACTTAGTTTCTCTTGGGCAGGTGGGTCATAAAAGTAATTATTCTTCAACCCTAAAAAGAGGGCATAAATCTTTTTCTTGTTTGGATTCTAGATCATCCAAGCTTATATCTGTGCATATTTTGATTGTCGCATTACATAAGAAAGACTTGTTAATAAACTTGCTTAATGTGTAACACGTCTGGTTATTCACAAAGTCTTCGAATACATAATCGATATTCATTATTTATGATGGTGGATATTTACTAATTTATGTCTTATATGTGTTTATCATTTCTTATCGATGCAATTAAAAGATTATGTTGTTTGAAAATATGTCATTCTCTAAAGGTTAACTAATATTAGTGTACAAGTGTGGCTTGTGTACTACTACTAGGGTACTCTCGGGGTGTGACAGTCCCTTATATGTGATCACAAAGACTAATGATAATGCTTGGATTTTCCAGATGATGAAGATTCAGGAACAAATCTTTTTCAAAGAAGGAGGGAATGGTGGGAATCAGAAGGCATCATCATGGGAGATTAAAGCCTTTCAAAGAGTGTTGGAGCTTCAAGAAATACATGAATGATAGAGATCAAAATAACTAAAACAAATCAAGTATCAGAGGATCAAAGTTACAAGTCATGAAGTCCTACACGACCAGCTTTACTTGGAGAATAACCAACCTCGAAAATTTTAGCTTAAAGACCTACGCATGGGTTCCAAAGACATCGGTCTTGCTGGAGTAAGCCGTTGGCCTTATAATTGACTTTGAAAGTTCCTATAATTAAAATTTTAAAGGCCACCTTCAAGGCCGCCATCCTTTATAATATAGGCTGCTAGGTTAAGATTAAAGGTCGTCGGCCTTCTTTGTACAATAGGCTTATTTTGTTTTGTGTCTTTTAGTTTTCATAGGTATTATTATTTATAGGTTTTGTTCTTGTTCTTGAAGATCATGAGTTGATGAATATATTTGATTTAGAGTTTTCTCATTGTGAAAGCTTTTCTTTTTGGTTCTTGCGATAAGAACTAAATCCTTGATAACTCTAGTTCTAATTAACGGTTTAATTAGGGTCAAGTTCGTTCTTGATAACTATGGTTCCAATCGACAAGTTTCGTTGTGGTTAGGTTCCGATTGCTTCAAATTGATTACTTTGGTTTCAATTGACGGGTTCAATTGGGGTCGAGTTCCTGTTATTATTTTAAGACGACCTTCGTGTTCAATTCCATCATCGAACAATTATCGGGTCTTAGGTTTTTCTATACCTAGGGTTGGCTTATCTTATCAATGGCAAATCTAACTTAAGCATTAGAGTGACTACCTCTTTGTCTATTTTGCAGAAAACCCCCACTTGCCATAATCCAAGCCCATTCTCTTTAAGCATAACCTCTACCAAATTCAAGCAAGCGACAATATGTATTATATAAAAATATGCAAACCCATAAAATCTAAAAAGATGTGAAAAACATTATGTAAAGAAACAAGATAAAGACACCAAAAGTGTCGTTCATTTTTGGCAAATTAGTATCTACAGTTTTAATTTTAGTGATTTAGTGCTTGTTCTTTTAATTTACTTTTAATCTAGTGTCTCTATTCATAGGAAAAGTTAACGACCATTATATTTTCTATATTTTAGTGTTTGCACTTTAACTTAATTATATTTAAATGTCTATACTTTAATTTTGAAGCATTTAGTATCTATTCATAAATTACTTCATAAAAATTAATATTTTATTTTTCTTAATTTATATATTATCTTAAAATTTAAGTGATAGTTATATATTAATTCATTGAGAATTAATTGTAGGCATTTAATTGATACTATTTTAGAAACAAAAAGAAAATTATTTTATATAATAATTCTAAATAACTTTTCACATATGATTTTTTATTTTGACAAAATCTTATATCATTAGGAAGCTCTTAATATCAATTTTATTTGAAAATATGCTCTTACTATTTATTCCAATATTAGATAGACCAAGTAAAATTCTAATGATTATAATTTGTGAATTAGGTATCTTTTACCTTATTAGATAAATTTATAAACTCATTGGATAACATACATCTTTATATTATAACATTTCTTTTGATTGTTTTTAGTTTTCCTAAAAACCCTTATGAGATTGTTAAAGAAGTCATCCATTATTCTTGGAATTAAGAAATTTATATTGATTGACTTGTGTGTCCACATTGAGAGAAGATTTCTTTTAACTATTTTTCAAGGTTTTTTTTGTGAATACTACAAAAAAAATTATATATATAAAGAAATGTTATAATATATATAGTGATGTATTATTTAACAAGTTTATAAATTATTCAAATAAGGTAAAAGACACCTAATTCACAAATTATTACCATTTTAAAATTTTACCTAGCTTGTGTAGTCTTGTACACATAGTAAGATCATATTTTCAAATAAAATTGATGTTAAGAGATTCTAGTGATATAAAATTTTATTAAAAAAAAGATCATATGTAGAAAGTTATTCGTGATCAAAATTATATATAAATAATTTTCATTTTATCTATAAAATAATTGTATCAGTTAAACATCCACGATTAATTCTTGATGAATTAATATACATTTAGATTTTAAGATAATATATCAATTAATAAAAATGAAATATTAATTTTTAATGAATTGATTAGTTAATAGACACCAAAATATATCAAAATTAAAGTATAGACATTTGAATACAATTAAAGTTAAACTAGGGCACTAAAATGCAAAAAATATAACGGCCTTTAACTTTTCCAATAACGGAAACACTAAATTGAAATTAAAGACATTAATTTTCAAAAATGAAAAATACGAGCACTTCGATGCTTTTATCCCAAATAAACCTAGGGAAAAGTAACAAAATTTGAAAAAAAAAAAAAGGTCCTTAAAATGCTAATATATTTTTTAAGAACTGTTACACTATGTTTGGTATAAGGAATTAGGAAGAAATGATTAGAAAGAGAGTAAATGAGAAGGATTAAATTATATTCCCTGATATGTTTTGAAAGGGAAAGACTAATACTATGTTTGGTATATGGGAATTGAAAAGGAATGATTGAGGAGGGTAGAAAATGAGGAAGGATTGAATTCCATCCCCATATTTGTTTTGAGAGCGAAAGACCGAAGGGTGAAATGGATGTAATATTTTCTCTAGGTCTTACCATTTTTTGTCCCCTCCAAAATGAAGAGAATTAAGAGGGAAAGAATTTTTTTAAAATTACTCTTCTATCCTTTTTTGAAATTACTCATTAGTTTTTAGAGACATATAAGTAATTTATCATTTATCATATTTTGTGTTTTATAATAATTAAGATTCCATTCATTTTCCTCCCCTTTCATCATCAAAACACATAAAATGATTTAAATTCTCTAATGATAATCTATACCCTCCACTTTCTTTCCATCCACAATCTTTTATTTCTAATTCATTCCATTATGTCAAATAAAGTGTAGGGAAGAGAAAATGGATGTACTAAGTTCCCTATGTGCTACCATTTTTTATCCTCTCCAAAATGGAGAGAATAGGAAACGAAAAGGAATTTTTTTTTTAAATTATTCTTGTATCCTTCTTTTTTAAAATACTTATAATCTTTTAGGGGCGGTTAAGTAATTTTACCTGTATATCTTATTTTATTTTTTTTATAATAGTTAAGAGTCTATCCATTTTCATAACCTTCATTATTCAAATACATAAAATTATTAAAATTATTATGACCTTAATAAGGGTTTAGTAGGATTATCCTAAAGTTATTATATCACGTGTGTACCCGTAATATGAGAATCATCTTACAGGTCAGAGAATAAAAGACTCACTTATTTATTAACTTCCCATACATTAGTTATATATATATATATAATACTAGTATTGAAACTTAACTATGGAATCGGATTTTCCATATCTCAACGAGATCGTAGAGAATCGGTATCCCTTATCAAATAGTAAAATTGGGTTTTAACCTACAAAATACAAGGTCTCAAACGTTTGTACAATTTTATCTAAATTGTATTCCAAGTTCATTGTAACCTATCTTTCTAGCTTCAAAAAAGTTTGATGGAGGATCACTATCTATACCTTCTTAACCTAATCCGAACTAACGTTATTTCTACACAAAAACTGTTGGGGGGTGAGTGAAATTATGGCTCAGTAAGATAACCTAACCATACCACACATCAAGCATTAACAAGCAAGTATAATTGGCAAGCATATGTAATGCGACAATCAATTAATGCATAAGTACAAGCTTGGATAAACCTAAATCCAAACATGATGTAGATTTATGCCCTCTCATCAGGGTTGAAGGAACCTAGTCAAGAGTAATGCCTTAATGACCCACCCACTCAGGAGAATTAGAGAACCAAGGAAGGAATATACCAATCAACCACACAAATCACTTAACTTCGACATCTCAGTATCTCAACCCTACCTTGGGATAAAGAAACTCCACTAAGTATTAGTCATTTCATGCCAATACCACGAGCGACGTTCCTTCATTTGCTAGTTGGTTCCCTTGGAACAAAATGGAACAAAGGTAACCTTGCGTAAAACTAGGAACATTTCATCCAAAAAAGCCAAATCTTACCAAAAAAGCTGAAAAATTAACACACAGCAGACTACCACACCTTTTATGCAATAAATTCAAATTGTGCAATGCATGATTATTTTGATATGTAATTGAACAGTATCAAGTTAGGTTCTCATGTGATTACATTTCACAGACAAACATCAACATACTTCATACATAATACATTAGTTATCATACAATGTAATTGTCGCTTTCACTATGATGTTTTGACAACCAAACATACACCAAGAATCATTAGATATACTTAACCCTACATACGTAACATATTAATATATTATTACATGTGCAACTACTACAACATGACAATGTGATCAGGTTAAAGTTACTCACCTGTTACCCCTGCTAAGTCGTAGTAATCAACTGGACAATTCAAAGATTGATATGTTTCTCCTGTGAAATGAAATAACAATCACCCATTACCATAATAACGTTATAATAAGTCCTACCGGTGCTTTAGTGTCATAAACATGGGTTTTAATGCTTTAACACTATTTTCACATTCATAATCCGATTTATCACATGAATAGTTATTTTAAAGCTCCCAAGGCTTATTTTTCTTAAGTTAGACTATAAAGTTCATATAAACTTAATTTTGTAGGAAAAAGTCCCTTACATGATTATAATTACCTATTTTACTTGTGTTATCTTAAACTAAACTTATTGTACTTATTTTAACTCGAATTTTAGTGTATGAATAAATGTTGAAAATTTTATCGAACTTAGTTTTCAATTATCACGTTAAACTAATCGTTTTGTATATTTTTCCCTATGTTACTTTAGGGGTCCGATAAGTATCATAATGATGCCTATCTTCTTATTTTGTGTCTTAAATTCTCATATCGAGTTCATTTCCTTGTTTTTATGTATATTTCATTAAGTTTTAGTGCTTAAACTCATTTTTAGTTCATTATTCCACTCTTAGCCAGAATCTACATTTATTTTCATTGTGTTTCTCTTGATCTCATTTTAAGTATGCGCCTTTAAGTGATTTGATCTCAAGATTCCTATGATTTTCCTTAATTTAAACTTTACATCATTATTGTCCTATGTATGCTAAAACCCATGCTTATAGTTTCAAGAGTATTTCTTAAGTTTAATCTTTTTAATTACAACATGTATTATCCTATCAGCTAATGTGTTCTTAAATTATGTCAATTTAATTTTAAATCTTATCTTTCCTAAGTTCTTAGGGTCAAGAAGTGTATATGTATTTGAATATTTCTAATTTTATTTCATTTCTTAAGTTAAGCATAAAATAGTTGTTTGAAACTTGAATAATCATAAAAGTTATATTGTTTATCAAATTCAACACAACTTTCCTCACATGCACATATATGGCCGAATATATAACATATAATACGTATATTTTAATCACTTCTTTTAATAACTTAACCTAGTTAGTTAAATTATAATAATTAACTTAAAATTAGGAGTAAACTTTGAAATTCCTATGAGACCGAGTCACATACTTATGTATATAAAATTTAAATTTAAATTTAAACATTAATTCATCAGTTCAATTACATAATTAACTATCTCTAATCAAGGTAATTCTAAATCTATATTATTTATCAAATTTAAATATGATTTTCGTTTAAGGTCAAAAAGTTCACATGCCTTGTGTAGGAGGTTGCATAGAAAAGAATTCATGATTAGAAAATCTACACAACTTGTGTAGGAGTCTATGTAGGATGGAATTTATGGTTAGAAGGTCTACACGGCCCATGCATGAGGTCATGTAGAAACTCAAACATGTGGATTTCTTCCATTCAAGTCCACAATTGGTTTTTCTTACTAATTTAATTCTATTTCTTTGTGGTCTAATGTTAAAACTCAATCCTAGCCCCTTAAACTTGCTAATACATGAATATATTCTCAATTTAATAATGTGATCAATTACTCTAAGTTTTCATTAGCCTAAATGTGTGTCATTCACATAATTTCAACGTAGAAAGTTTAATTTTGTATGAAAACCGTGACCATAGAGCATACATATATACATGAATTTATCTTGAGTTCAATTATGTCATTAGCCCCCCTAAGTCCACATAATTAGTCCACACGTGCTTAATTCCTTAACTCAAACTTACATTTTCTCTTGGTTTTATAGCATGGCCGAGACATACACGTGGAATTAGACTTTAGGATGTTTTTAATATATATAAGACAAATAATTTATAATATTAGCAGACATTAATGACTATATGAACAAATTTATCAATTGATTCAAGACAATAATATTAAAAATAATTTTTAGATTTCAAGCTTCATAAAATATAGTTTTAAGCTGATATCTAGTGTTTTATATCTATACGATTTTGTAATATTAGAGTTTTTCCTTACTCAATTAAGGTTTAGGGCCTTAAAGACTAAATTGAGATTAAGTGCTATATAGTTTTAAAAATATTATTGTTTTAGTGTTTTCAATATTAACATCTTAATTTGAGTCTGGTCTTTATAAATTAGTCATAATATCAATTCTTATCAAGTATATTTATACTATAGCAATTTATTTTTTAGCTATTATTTGCTAATCGATATACTTACAAAATATGACAATTTGCTCCTAACCTATCGGTTATTGCCTTGGAACTAGACTTATCGAGATATTACTTGTTTTGGCGAATTACCACCCATTTCCTAGGAGGCCACCCATCTTAGGTCATTACCACGCTTAACTTTTAGTGTTTTGAGAATTTTTCAAATATTATGCCAAATATATCTTAATAGTAAGTGTCATGACCCTAAGAGGGGGCCTAGTAGGATTACCCTAAAGTTATCATATCACGTGTGTACCCGTAATACGAGAATAGTCTTGCAAGTTAGAGATTACAAGACTTTATCTTATTTATTTAATTCTCATAATTTAATCATACATATATATAATAACTTTATTTAAATTCACTAAGAATATGATTTTTCCACATTGTACCAAGATCGTAGAGAATCGGTATCCCCAACCAAATAATAAAAATTGGATTTCAACCTATAAAATACAAAGTCTCAAATGTTTGTACAATTTATCTAAATCGTATTCTAAGTTCAAGAAAATATAATGGAGAAGCATTCTTCATACATTCCTAGCCCAATATCAGTCAACATTATTCCTGCATAAAAAATGTTAGGGAGTGACGAAACCACAGCTCAGTAAAATAACCTGGCTAGACCACACATCAAGCAATAACAAATAGGTTTAATTAGTAATCATATACAATGTAACAATCAATCATTTGCATAAGTACAAGCTTGGACAAGCCGGAATCCAAACAAGATGTAGATTATGCCTTCCCATGGGGGTTGAAGGAACCTAATCGATGAACTCTGCCTCGATGACCCACCCACCTAAGAGAATTAGAGATCCAAGGGAGGAATATACCAAACAACTACACCAATCACTTAACTTCGATGTCTCAATATCTTAGCCTCACCTTGGAACAAAGAAACTTTACTAAGTGTTAGTTATTTCCTGCCGATGCCACAGGTGGCATTTCTTCATTTACCAGTTAGTTTCCATGGAACAAAATAGAACAAAGATAATCTTGCATAGAACCAGGAACCTTTCATCTAGAAAAACTAAGCATCATTAAATAACTGAAACACTAACACATAGCGGGCTGTCACGTCTTTTAAGCAATAAATGCAAATTACGCAATGCATAGCCATTTAAATATATAATCAAATAGTATTAAGTTACGTTCTCAAGTGATCATACAATTCACAGACAAACATCAACATGCTTCATACATTAATTACAACACAATGTAATTGTTTCTTTCAATATGATGTATTGGCAACCAGACATACACCAAGCATCATGCTATATACCCAACCCCACATACATAAAAATATTAATATATTATTACAGATGCAACTATACTACAAGCATAAATAATATGATAAGGCTAAAGTTACTTACCTGTCATCCTTGCTAATTGTTGGAGCAGTCCACAAGGAAACCCAAGGTCTGATCTGTATTCTCTAGGAATTGAAATAACAGATATTCGTTACTATACTATCATTTACATTACAACTTCGGTTGTGTTTTATGTGTCTTATACTCGAGTGTTAGCGCACCCAGTCTAAATTTAAATATGGAATTTAAAATTCGTAAAGACTAGGTTTCTCCGGTTAAGTTATAAAATCCTAGACAAACTCATTTTTCTTAAGAAAGTGCCCTATGATTTCAATTATTGATTTTGATAATGAAATATCAATCCAAGTCTATTATACTTATTTTAATTCTATTTTTAGCATATAAATAGGCGTTGAAAGCTTATTGAACGTGTAGAAGATGTCTTTTGCTCTTGCTTTATATTTTTTATTTTCTTTCCAAGTTCATTTCCTTGTTTTATGTATATTTGAGCAAGTCTAGATATTATTCTCAACTTAGGTTCATTATTCCTCTTTTGGCCGAATCACCTATTATCATTTATTTTTATTGTGTTTCTCTTGATCTTATTTTAGACATTTATCTTTAGTAAATGGGATATATTAACTATTATTTTTATGATCTATATTAATCTACACTTGATATCCTTGTGATCCTACAAATGATGAAATTCATATTTCTATTTCCTAGAGTATTTCTTAAGTTTAAATTCTTTAATCACAACCTATACCATCATATTAGCTAGTTTGCACTTAAATTATCTAAATTTAGCCTTGTAGACTCTAAATTATGTATATATGCTGAGACACATATGGATTTTTAGAAATATGTTCTTGAGGAGATTTCTAAGCTAAATCATCATCTATTCATGTAATATTTTGATGGCATTAAATCGTAATTCTAGACTTAAATCTTTTTTGACATGAGCCAAGACCTACACTTTAGCTTGTATAAGTAGTTCTTCAATTAATCACTTGATTCTAGGTCAAATAAATATATTGCTCAACAATCATTTGAATTATAACAACCTTAATCTTAAAACCCTAACTTCCTAGGTGTGTCGTGACTACATATGTATATATTTGAGCATACTTTTAATTTCAATTACAAAATCATTTCTCTTAAGTCCTTATATGGCAAAAACATGCTGTAGTGATACATTTAGGGTTTTCTATATTGTTTTGCTTCTTAATCTCATTTATACTCTTTGAAATTCTTTTTTTGTGCATGTAAAATACTTGATTATAACTTATGGTATACATAAACCCTAGCATAATCGAAATAGGACACTAAGCATGTACAAGTTTATATCAACTAGTGCGTTCTTGAATTTAGTTTTGGAAATCATATCTTTCCTAAGTTCCTAGGTTTTAGAGGTATATATGTATTTGTATATTTCTAATTTTTATTTCATTTCTTCAACTTAAGCATATAAATAGTTACTTGAAACTTGAATGGTCATATAACCATATTACTTATTAAATTCAATATAACGTTTATTACATGAACATATATGGCCGAATATAACATATATACATATATCTTGATCACTTCTTTTAGTAACTTAACCTAGTTAGTTAAATTATAGCATAAAATTAGGGGTAAAGATAACACAGTTTCTTTTGAAATTTCTATGAGACCGAGTCACATGTATGTGTTATTTAAATTTAAACATCAATTTATCAACTCAATTGCACTATTAACAATTTTTAATCAATGTAATTCTAAACCTATATTATTTATCAAATTTAAATATGGTTTTCGTTTTAGGTCAAAAAGCCTGTATAACTTATGTAGTAGGTTGTGTAGAAACTTAAACATGCAGATTTCTTCCATTCAAGTCCATAATTGATTTTTCTTGCTAATTTAATTCTATTTCGATGTGGTTTAATGTTAAAACTCGATTTTAACTCCTTAAACTTGCCAATAGAATATATTCTCAATTTAACTATGTGATCAATTACTTTAAGTTTTGATTAGCCTAAATATAATTTCAACTTAGAAACCTTAATTTTCCATGCAAACCGTGAACATGGGGCATACATATATATATGAATTTATTTTGAGTTCAATCATTATCTTTCTATATACATAAATGTTCAATGTGAGTTTCACTAATCTAATCCATGGTCGAAACATGCATGTATATTTCATTTGCTTCATTTTTGAATTCTACCACATATATCCTAATTAACCTCTCAGATGGTGTTAATGAATTTCAATTAATTATTTGATCTCTATTTGCTACCTAGAATTGAGACATACATGCTTACTTGATTAGGGTTTAGGATCTTAAAACTAAATTAGGGTTTTAGGCTATATAGGATTAGAATATTCTAACGTTCATGTTTATGAAATCAAAATTTTAATTTGACCTTTAGATTTGTAGATTTTGATAAGTTACTAATCTCATTGCGTATTTATGAACTCTAGTGATTCACTTCTAAGTTTCTGTTTACCGAAAAATGGACACTAGAGATTAATTATCTAATGTTATGATCAAATTTCTACTATCTAGTATTTTTACTTATCAGCTTATTATCCCTCTAATAAGTAAAATGTAATATCAGCTAGTTAAAATGCACGTACTAACTGGACATAGTTTTAAATTATTATAAGTACTTACATATGTAAATATATGTATCTTTAATAAAAATTAATATAGGAACTCCTAATATTATAAAAAATTCTACGTTTAGTATCAAATTTGTAAAATTTTAAAGTAACCAAAACCTTATCTTATGTGGTCTTGAATTGAAGAGTCATCGCTACGATCACAATACCACTTCTAGAATTAAAATCAGTTATGGTATGTAAAAGATATGGACTTTTGAAGTTTGTAGGGATTTTTGGTATCTTTTTTTTTTCATTTCTTTTTCTTTTTTTTTTTATCCTGATCGTGAAGAAGAAGACTTTCCCTTTTTTTTTTTTTTTTAATTCTATGAAAGATGCTAGAGAGATTTTTTTTATACAAAAAAGAATCCGGAGAGAAAGAAAAAAGAAAAAGAGAGACAAATATGGAGACAGAGGAGAGAGAGGAATATTTATAGGTAAAGTTATGTGGTAGGAGTAAGTCAGTTTAGGAAATTGCCAAGAAAGTTTATTTTTGGGGTTTTAGTTGACACGTATGATAAATACTCATTTATCGATATTTTTAGATGAAAATTTACATATCTACTATATTAAATATTCTGAATACTATGATGTACTTAAAATTTTTAATTTAAGACTTTAATATTTGTTATTGTAAATTATAATTTATCCTTTAAGGGTTTAAGTTATTAGTGTTTTGATATTTTATGACCTAATTAATAATTAAATTGTCCTTAATTTGACTTTATTTATATTTTACTATTATAAATTTATAGGGTTTATCCTTTTTTCGTACCTTTCAAATTATTATCAGGATCTAATTTATTATCATACTTATTGTTCTTTGTTTTTATTTTATATATTAACTATATTATTATTGTTATATCTTTTTGAAAACATTTCTTTGGTATAAATCTTGTATATACACACATATTTTATTTAAGATCTAAATTTATACGTATTGATCTGCTTTTTGAGCCTATCATTTATTTTCCAATCCTAGTGATTCATTTCAAGTTATTGCTTTCTAACCAATAGGCTATTAAAATTAGTCATTTCATTTTATACTTGAAATCTAAGGCTATCTATGTTTACTTGTCGAGTTATCTACTAGTGTTATGAAATCTTATCTTTTTATCTAGAATTTATTTTTCTTAATTATTGATTATTGTAAATTTTTTTAAGTGCTACTTTAGGGTTTAAAATACTAAAGACATCTCGATAACCATTATATCCTCATCTAATATGTGTAGACTTTATTTTATTTTATTTTTATTGAATTTAAAGTAGAAAAATTTTGGCGTTTATAATAACAACCGATTTATTATTGACCATCTATTATCCAAGGTAATGGAAGTTATATTTTGCATTTAAGAATCTTATTGGTAAAGATTTTAATCTCATAGTTATAATCAAATTTTTTAGATTTTAATATTCTTCAATCGCGAAAAATCGAGAGTAATCTTTGCAACTTATCAAAGTTCTTCAAAATTATAAATTATATTTTTGGTAATTATCATATTCAAGTTGTGTATATTTAGGAGTTTACAATAAGACTTCTTATTTTTCTTAGATTATTTTCGAGTTGAAAACTAATATCTAAAGTCTATGCGATTGGATAGATTTAGGTTTTTTTTTTTTTTTTACCTATGCGATTAGAGTTTCCGAACCCAATAGGCTAAATAGGGTTTTAAGTTATATAGGATTAGATTTGTAGATTTTTATCGATTATTGATCTTATTGCGTATATTTTAACCCTAGTGACTTGCCTCTAAATTTCTATTTACTGACAATTGGATACTAGAAATTAATCATCTAATGTTATGCTCTATTTTCTACTATCCAACATTTTTATATATTAGTTAATTCTCCCTTTTATATGTTGATAAGTCTATTTTACTCTATTTTATTTATAAGAATTTGAGCTTAAATTGATGTATTTTTTATCAAATTCCTATAAATCTGGTGTTTTTAATGTTTAATGTTATTTCTCGATTCCTATAATAAAAAGAAGAAGAATTAAAGTGTTTAGAATCAGATTTGGAGCAAAATAGCAATAAACTTGAAGATCGATTCCATCGAGCCTTGCAAAGGTTGCTATCAAGGCCTAAATATGAAGGCAAAACAAAGGAAAAATGTCATGCCCTAAATCGAGCCCTCGACATATGTTTAGAGGTGATCGAGCCTTAGACTTTGAAGAACAAATTCTATTGCGTTGCACTGTCAAGCCTTAATATTGAGCCACGACGAAGACTGAATGGAGAGTAAACCTTTGCTAAGCAACACAAGTTGAGTTGAGCCCAAAGAATCAAGCCCTCGACATCTCAATTTACCCATCCATGGAAAGATGGACAAAAACTCATGCGTTTTGACAGAATGCTCTAGCTAAGGTTGAGCCTTGACTTTAATGCAATACTTGAGCACTCGACCTACCCTATAACAAGCGAATGTATGAGTAAGTGATACAAACGCGCGCATGAAGAAAGAAAATGAATTCTATCATTAAAGAATCTGCTACGTTAGCAATAAAATCATCATGATTTTGTGCCCTAAGTTTATAAATAAGCGTGCAGGCATGCGTTGTAAATAGTGTAGCATTGTGACAAATTTCCCTAACGTAATGTAGAGAGAATTCTAAGGTGAAAGAATTAGTTTCTTCTTGCTTTAGAAATCTCAAATTTTCTGAGCGAAATCATTTTAACCCATTGTTTGTAATTTTGCGAGACTCTGTTCTTAATTGAAATATTCTTTAATTCCATATTATCTCTTCAAAATTCGTTCTTAATTTCTAAATCCATGGAGAAATAATCTCTCATAGCTTAGGGTTTGTGAATTCAAATCCTAATTCATGTGATTTCAAATGCACTTTCAAGTAAACATTGACTAGGTATTTGTAATTAATAGCTTGATATTATTTTCGTAGGTTTGATTGCGTGGTGTGCCTGTTTGTTTCTTGTTTGATTTCGTTAAAATAGGCCAAGAGGTCATTTTAATGAATAGATCTGTGGCTACTAATGGAGTTGATCCTAAACACCTTGAGAGAGGAATACTGAAAACTTTCTGTTGCTTGTTTTGAGATTCAATAGGTTAGTTTTAAAAACAAAGGATTCTTGAACACTATGTAGGTTTTAGTACTGTTGAAAATTTAGGAAGAGACTCGATGGTTGCTATAGACCTAGAGCTACTGACCTTGAAAGAGGCTTTAACTTACTCCAATGAATCCGACGGTATAAATACACCAGTAAACTAACTCTCTCATAGTTTTTTTGAGAAATCGCATGATAAGGAATTGGTGAAGTAAACCCTGAGCTTTTGTCTTGCATTTTTACAAACCTATCCTATCACGCCCCAAAGGATACCCTAAACGCAGGAGTCTGCCACACTCAATAATAGAGTTTAAGCATGACAATCTTAGTCATTCCCAAAAGTTTTGATATTAGTGTAAGGCGTGCTATCACAAATTTATAGGACCATACTTTGGAATATGAAGCTTAAGAAGATACAATAAAAAATAAGAAAGGAAAATCATAATATTCATTCATTCATAATAATTATCTTACAAGTCTTAGGGGTATTCCCCCACAAAAAATAACTATCGTCTATTACAAAAAATTTCTATGAAGTCTACATCTGAACTAATGATAAAACTTCATCTAAAAACTCCTTAACAAAAAAGGGAAATACCTGGCTGCAAGGTCCTCATGGTCTCAACCACAAATAGCTAAACTACAAAAGATATCTATAGGGGTATAAGTTAATAGGCTTAGTGAGAATTATTTCCATAAGTAAATACTTGAGTAGCAAATTTCAAACAAGTTATTCAAGCATTCAAGTGAATCGCGACATATATGTGAGTAAGCAAGGCATATAGTATTTCGAGAACTATATGTTGAATGGATTTAAGCCCTCCATTCGGGGTTTGGTTATAAGAAATCTCAAAATGAGTAGTTTTAGTTAAGTTATGCTTTTGATCATTACCGCCAAGCATATTAAGTCTATTCGGGTTGAGCCATGCTTTTGGAATACTGCCAAGCATTGGTTTAATTCCATGTTGCCAAGCAATTACTTTCGATCATAGCTGCCAAGTGTTGCTTTTGACCGTGCTACTATTCTTTTCACCCAAGGATAATAACCCCATGCAATGTGACTCACTTGTAGTATGCATGAATCAATTTATTTAAGATATCATAGTATCATTATGGTCAATTTTAAGGTGATCATAGAATTTCAGACATATCAAATTCTATACTAAGACAATGAATTCTTTACAATCAATTCCTGCTTCGATATTCTTAGTGTTCCTTCATACAACTTTACATACATAGCATTTTGTCTTTTTCTAATTCCAATGCATCTATGCTACAAGCACAATCAAGTACACGATTTAAGAAAATAAACTCACATTGCCATGACAATATTTTCTTCTTACGGATGAGTCGATTGATAAATCTACTAATCAAAGTAATCCTCCAGGTATGGATACTCTTCCTCGGGATCACCTAATAAAAAAGAATACCCATAATGAGTATTTCTTGATAATTCTATTGTAATTTGTCAAAATTATGTTATAAGATCGTCAAATTTCATATAGGAGGCAATTTCAACTTAAAATGACCATAACTTGGTCATTTCAACTCGGAATCATGCATATAATATACCGATTTCTACCTACTCGAAAAGCTCTATCCGTTTCCAAAACTATTTTAGTCAAACTAGGTCATTTGAGCTCTAAAATAGTGGCGATCAGATTCACCACGAATTTTCCCATCCCAAAAGCATTTGTTTTAAACATCAAATCATCCAAAAATTGCTTTGATAAATACTTAGTTATCTATATAGTTGAGAAATTCCTTTTTAATATATATATAGCTCATATTTCATACATGCTTAAGTATTTTTTGTCCAACCAAAATTATTTAGTAAAAACAATGTTAGTTAAAAGTTTAGAAAACCATAGTTTACAAGAAATCCTTTTTGTAAATCCTTTAAAATGAATATTTTGATTCTTTTGTTTTCAAAGAATATTTTATTTTTATCTTACTATTTTCCTTAATGACTTTTTAATAAATTTCTCTATTTTTCCTTTTCGAAACTTTCAATATTAGCATAACTTTTCTTCTTAGTTTTTTATGTATCTCTTTTGACTATTATTTTGAACTTTTTAAATCTTAGTTTGAAAAATTACATTTCCTTTTTATAGTATGTTTTTAAGGAAAATATTTTCATAACTAAGAATCGTCTTCCTTATTTTTAGAAAACAACACTATTACTTATAAGGTTATGGTTTTTAGAAAAAAAAGCCTTTCAAAGTAATGGTATTTTCAAAATTATAATTAGTTCTTCTTAAATCTTTGAGAAAATAGATCATTTTTATTAATTTGAAAACTCTAAATTTCTTTTAGAACCTTTCTTTGGTGACAAAATCTCTTTTGTAAAAAGTATAGTTTAAACTTGGTGGTTTAGACAACAATTTTATTTTGCATGAGTACGAGAATAATAACAAGCAAAATTATAATCAACAAAATAAATAGCAAAATAACATAAATCAAGTATTAAGAGTCTTAGCTTTGAATCAAGGCTCTCGGACTAAGAAATAGACTAGCCTCGAAAAGAAAAGAAAATTGTTTTGACTTTATAAGGACAAGTCTAAGACTAGAAAAACTAGTCTTAAGATAGCATGAAAATAAATTGCAAAGTAAATAAATTGCATTACATGGAATAAATAAATAACAAGTGAGCTTATATGCTCTACAAAATATAGATACATAAATATATTTAATTAGATATAGATAAGAAGTTAATATAATAGTAATAATAATATGTGCAAAACATAATAACAACAGAAAAGTAAAGAAATGGATTTTCATGAATAAGATAATACATGAATATAGTGTAGCTTCCATAACAACATATTTAGGAAACTCACATATGGTCATGTAAAGTTACATGACATGGTAGTAAAGAAATATGGAAAGATAATTTTACCTAAAGAGGATTTGAAGTAGTATGTTTGAATGAGTTTTGTGTATGTAGAAAGAAGTTTGAGAGTGTTTTGGGAGAATTTTAAGAGAGTATTTGGAGAGAGTTTTGAGAGAAAAATTTTGGAGAGTTTTGGTAATGAACTTGTGGGTAGATGAAGTGTGAAATAAATGAAAGAGGAGGGGGGAGGGGGTATTTATAAGGAATGAGGAGTGAAATTAAGTGATTTAAATAAAAGAAAATTAAAAAAGAAATATGGAGAGGGAGGAGAGAGAGGACGCTGGCCACATTAATAGAGAAAGTTTATTTTTATTTTTTTGTATTTTTGTTTATTAAATGTAAAATAAGTATAGATGTGATATAAAGTTATGAGAAATGTAAATATAGGTATATAGAGTGTTAGTAGTGGTGGTAAAAATAGTAGGGATAGATGAATAGTGTAGAATAGTAATGAATAGTATAATGTAAAATAGATGTGACTAATAAAATATCATTAGTAAGAAAATACGCGTATAAATACAATATCTTATATTTTTAGTTACCGAAAAATTATAAAACTGATATTTTTCAAAACCTTATATTTTTATGAATCTAACGGTATATTCGGAATATTTTTACTATTCCGAGCCCTGGACACGTTTTTTTGAAAACTGTATCCGTTTGGGTTCAAAACGAATTGCGGTTTTACTAATATGATATTTTTAAGCTTTTTTATGTTATTACGAACTATTTTACATACTAATCTCTTACTTGCTCACTTAGGGTTACGAACACGGCATTGCCGGACTTAAACTTATTACGTCTAATTAGGGTTTTATTGACTTTAGATTTCCGGTTGACCTTTCGTTTAGGATTTAAGCTCAACTGATCGTAAAACTTTGGGGGTTTACACATCCTTTATTTTTCCATATGAACGTTTATGAATATTCATTAACATAGCATAGCTTCTGTTTTCATTATGATTTTCTAAATTTTTCTTTGGCTAGATAATAAATGAAATGTTTGTATGGTAGATGCCACCGATCCCTCGGAATAAGACATAATATTTTCTATGCTACTTGGTAGGTGCACTTGCCTAAAATTGGTAGTTGCTATCCAAAGTTAAATAGAACTTATTAGTTTTATAAATTTCTAAAAACCCAACTTCGTGTTTTTTTTTTAAATGGTTTTTATCACCAAACTCAGACCAAAAAGTTCAAACATATGTGAAATGTAACATTGGATAGTCAAAGTATAGAATACATATGCTAGTATGACATTATTTTATTTAAGTACATACATAGGTAAATATATATTCACAATAAAGATTAGTATAGGAAATCCTAATACTATCAAAATTTCTACATTAAGTATCATATTTGTGTAATTTAAAAGTGGTCGAAACCTTACCCTAAGTGGTCTTGAATTGAAGAGTGGATCGCCATGATCAGAACATACTTCCAAAACTAAAATCGATTGTAATATGTGAAAGATATGGGTTTTTAAAGTTTATGGGAGCTTTTAGTTATATATATATGTTTGCCGCATGGGAATGTTTTTTAAGAGAGAGAGAGAGAGAACGAGACAGAGAAGAAAGTGGAAAGAAAAATAAATTCGGACAGCTTTTATGGGGAAAATTTTTGTACCTAACAAGAATTTTGGGAAAACTTCGAGAGAAATTTTATTTTTCGGTCCAAGTGACATGTATGATAAATGCGAGTTTGAGGGAGCTTTTACAGTCCCATCGATAGGACTATTCAGCCAACCATCTAATCATTAAAATAAATATAGTAATTGGAATATTAACTATTTCAGTGGTTTAATCACAGTTGGGATGGTGTGAGCCACTGGATAGTGATATTGGTCTAGTTAAAATTAATGACGGGACCATAGAATTTTCTCGATTTCAATAATATTTTTAGACGAAAACTTACATACTTACTATATTAAATATCCCTAGTATATATAAAATCTTTAGTTTAAGATTTTCATTTTTCAACGTTAATATTGATTACCATAAATTATAATTTATTCGTTAATGGTTTAAATTATTGGTGTTTTGATATTTTATAATATAATTAATAATTAAGTTGCCCTTAGTTTCAATTTATTTATATTTTACTATTATAAATTTGTAGCATTTTAGTCTCTATAGACTTAGGATTTCCCGATTAGTATGTTTGTGTAATCCAAATTTTTATTTGAGCTCTAAAATTATAGATATTGATATGTTTTTAATCTTATCGCGTATTTTGTAACCCTATTGCATCTTTAAGCTATCATTTTATAACCAGTAGGCCTTAAAAATTAAACATCTTAATTTGCACTTGAAATCTAAGCTAAATGTGTAGGTCTGTTGAGTTATGGACTCGTGTTATGAAATCTTATATTTTATTGTTTGGGAATAATTTATTCTAATTATTGATGATATTAAATTTTCTAGTGCTACTTTAGGGTTTGAAATGCTTAGAAACATCTCAATAACAATCATATCATCATCTAATATGTATAGAATTTATTTTTGATTTCTAAATTTAGGGTGTAGAAATTTTGGGGTTTACAGTAACAATCGATTATCACCAGTCTTCGATTAACTAAGGTTATGGAAGTTATATTTTATTTCTTGAAATTTTATTGGTAAGGGTTCCAATCTCCTAACTATAATAAAATTATTTACACTTTAATATTCTTAAATTGTGAAAAATTGGGAGTGATCTTTGCGACTTATTTTTTTCTCAAGGTTCTTCAAAATTTTATGTTATATTTTTGGTAATTATCATATTCAGGTTGTGCAAAATTACGGTGTTTACATTATTTCCCTCTTAAGAGAAGTTTCGTCCTCAAAACTTGTATGGGTTCATTGACATTCCTAGGGATTACATTTTTGCCCCCTTAAGAAAGGTTTCGTCCTTAAAGTCTCTTTTACTACAAACATCCATCTCATATCTGTAGTCTTCTAGATATCTACAACAGTCATGTTAATAAAAGCACCATTTATTCAATCTTCTATTATTTGTTTGATAAATTTATCAGAAGTTTATGCAATACTTCATGTCTCTCTATATCTTTAAATAATATATCTATCATCACTAAAAAGTATGATTCAGATTCACTAAATCCAATATTATCTTGCCGCTTTACTTTATACTTGCAAAATCACTATGGTATCCTAAAATGTTATCTATCTTATGTCTAAAAGAACATTTCTATTACTTTGAAAAATAATCTTTTTTTTTTCGATTTTTCTTACAAAGTCTCAACCTGCTCTTCTATATGGAGATGTTTCAATATTTTATGCAACCTCTAAACTACCAAAGTAATTATTTTTCTCCCTTCTAATACAGTTATATTAATAAAAATTGTCCTCTTATATATTATGAACGTCTCAATTTGCTTATGAAATTCCTCTTGAAGTCTTTGCAACATTAACATTATATTACTTCTAAAGATCAAGAATAAAATCTCCCCGATTGATTATGAATTATTGATCAAAGGTATGTATCATCTGAATAACTAGGATTTTCATCTTAAGCTCATATATCTTATGATCGGAAACTATGTTGCATTAAAGAAGGTAGTTGATGAGCGAATTTACTTATAACGAACAAGCCATATGGTAAAATGTTATCATGTATTCCATCTTATGTCCAAAAGAATATTTCTATTACTTAGAAAAATAATCCTTTTTTTTTTTCCAATTTGCTTACAAAGTCTCAACCTGGTCTTGCACATGGAGATGTTTCAATATTCTATACAACCTCTAAACTACCAAAGTAATTATTTTTCTCCCTTCCGATACAGTCATATTAATAGAAAATGTTTAAATAAGATTTCATGGTTTATTTAATTACCAGATTGACAACTTCTAATACTCTCATTAATGCATGTCAAAATAACTTACTACTACTCAAAAGTTCATCCTTACATTTCAACATCCCAGTTTCTAGAGATTTCTTCTCAATATAGGTATTTCTTGGCATAATATGCATGCCCTTTGATACTTGCTTTAGGCCTATTTTCCTAATGTTCATCTTCCTTAATGCGGCAATCAATCTTCTTTAATGGCATTGTAGGGATTCTTGTTCATTATAGTGTAGATGGAGACACAACTGGTGTTTCCATTAGTTTGACATGTTGTACTTGTCACGCCCCAAGGGGTACCCTAAACGTAACAGTCTGCCACACTCAATATTAAAGCTTAAGTATGACAACCTTAGCCATTCCCAAAAGCTTTGATATTAAGTGTAAGGCGTGTTCTCACAAATTTAGAGGAACATCTATGGAATTATAAAGCTTAAGAAGATATAATAACAAATTAAGAAAAGAGGATTCATAATATACATTTGTTGATATCAATAATCTTACAAATCTTAGGGGCATTCCCCAATCACAATTCTATTTCAAGAATATTTCTACATCTTATCTAAACTAAACTTCATCTAGGAAATTCCTTAACCCAAAAGGAAAATACCTGGCTGCAGGGTCCACGTGGCCTCAACCACAAATAGGTGAACTGCAAAAGATCTATAAGGGTATACAAGCTAATATGCTTAGTGAGAACTATTTCCATAAATAACTTCTTGTAACAAAATTCAAACAAGTTGTTTAAGTAGACAAATGAAATGCAATATACACATAGGCAAACAAGGCATATAGTTTTCCGGAACTATATGTTGAATAGATTTACGCCCTCCATTTGGGTTTAGTGATACATAACCTCAAAATAAGTAGTTTTAGTTAAAAAGATTTATGCTTTCGATCAATATCGCCAAGCATATTTAAGTCTACTTGAATTAAGCCTTGCTTTCGGACTTCCGCCAAGCATTTCCTTCATGTTGCCAAGCAATTGCTTTCGGTCATTCTGCCAAGTGTTTGTCACGCCCCGAGGGGTACCCTAAATATGTCAGTCTGCCGTACACAATATTAAAGCCTAGGAGTGACTATCCTAGTCACACAAAAGCTTCATATTATGTACAAGTCGTACATCACAACAAAGAGAACGGATCAGAGTAACGCAATTTATATTGATAATAAATACATAACAAGGCAAAGAGAATACTTATCATAAAACATTAACATATTAAATTACAATTCTTAGGGGCATGTCCCTCTACTGTCTTCAAATAAATATACATCTTAAATCTCTAAAATACTAACATAGAATTCATTACATATAAAGAACCTTACAAAATTACTTCATCTTATATTTCCATTTCTTTCATAGAAGCTTAACATCATTCCATGACTTCGTTAATGTCATGATCCTCAATTTAAGCCATGGGTATACCTGTTTCAACAAATTCTATAGGGATATAAGCTACAACTAGCTTAGTGAGATATCCCTTTTCATTCGCGCCATGTTTTCAAATAAGTTCATTTAAATTTTTACACATATGCTATGCGTATAATGCAACAATCACGTGATTACGCAAATATATATATAGTTATCCGGAAACCATATATAGAACAGATTTACCCCTCTGTATCGAAGGTTAGGGAATCGGTGATGAAGATCCTCGATCTTCTACTACTAGTCCCCAAGTCCCCACCTAAAGTGTTCGGTTGGCTCTACTCCAAATCTAGAGTCGCATTCCCCGAGCGATTTGGATTCTCTAGGAAGGAACATGGCCCGTGTCACAACACGATAACAGCCAATCCAATTTTACGCGTCGGAGTAGCAGCCTTCCGAAAGAAATGTGACTCGATGGATGCTATGCATAAGCATTTTATTTTTCTTAAGCCAAACCTTATTAAGGCTTATTAAGAGGCGATCAATCAGTTTAGCAAATAATAAGCAGTCATATAAGTATGTAAACAAAAATACTTAAGCAGGTAGTTTAAAGTTGCGATATTCTTAATTTTCATTTCACGCATAAACATAGAAGCACATATATATGCATAACCCCGAATTCCCCAAATATATATCCATTTTTATCTTTTCTTAGTATACTAGTGCTACTACTTTACAATCACAAGTAAGGTAATGAAATTAAGAGGAATAACTCACTCGTCCATTTCGCGATCTTCTTAGTCGTAGTAATCATTGGGTAGGTATTCTCATATCCTTCGTCACCTAGACAAAAAAAATACCGGGATGAGTATTTTGTAGAAATTCTACTTAAACTTTCTAATTCTATTTCACTATGTTCGTCAAATTCGTATATAATGAAATTCCAATTTAAAATGGCTATAACTTGCTCATTTTAACTCAGAATTTAGCATATAATATACCGGTTTCTACCTACTCAAAAAGATTTATCCATTTCTAATTATCTTTATCATATAAGGTCATTTGGGTTCAGAAAACATTGGGTACAGATTTAAAACGAAAATTTCTAGATTTTGCAAAACCATTTCCTAACTCAACTTCATTCAAAAATCATTTAGTAAAAATATAAATATATATAATATATATATATTTGATAAATCCTTTGAGTATATAGATAAGCTCACTTTATATGCAAAATTTCTAATGGTAGCGTCTCAAATTTATTTCATGAAATAATTCTTTTTAAAAGTGTTGAAACTTAACTTGATAAATTTCCTTTCTAGTATTTTGAAGAAACTTTATATTTTCATAAGTTATTATAAATGAGTATATTCTTATTTTATTTTGTTTATTCATTTTTCCAAAAAAAGTAGATTTTCCTTTACTTAGTCTTTCATAAATTTTACTTCTAGTGATAAAAGATCAAAGTATCAAAAGTGTGTTAAGTTGTTGAAAATCTTTTTATATCTTTAGGAAGGTTTTAGAAAATGAGTCTTGTCTTCTTATATTTATTATCTAAAATATAAGTTTTTGTTTTCTAAAACTTGTTCTTTTATTTCCTTTGAAAAGAATCATCTTTATTGATAAAATCCTTTGTTTCTATTCTTATTTTATTTATATATATATATTTTTTAAATAAGTTTCTTCTTTAGGAACTTGAAAATCATTATTTTTCTAAGTGGGTTCATAACTTTATGAGTTGATTTTTTTATCTTAACTTTGAAACTAGTTTATTTCTTAGTTTTGTCATGGAGTTTAAAAGAGTTTAATCTTTAAGCTTTTTACAAGATCTTTGAAAACTAACAAATTATTTTACTAAAACCTAGGTTCCCATAATATACAATGAAAGTATTTATTTCTTATATTTCCTTGGTAAAACTATCTTTGTTATTTAAGAAAACTTTTAGAAAACTTATATTACTCTATTTCTATGTTGTTTGATAATAACTCCATTATTTTGTGACAAGTCACATAATAGAAAATCTAGTTTGAAGTTCCTTTAGTAAAATTCTACTTTTAAATTAGTTGAGACAATATCATTATGTAGATGCAAGTATTATGATCATGTAAAATAATAAGAACATAAGAAAATACTAGAAACAAATAATAATAAGCAAGATAATAAAATATCAAGTATTGAGAACCTTAGCTTTATCAAGGTATTCCGGTCAAGTATTGGGAGCCTTAGCTTCATCAAGGCATCCCGGGACTAAGAATGGACTAGTCCCAAAAGATTAAAGAAAATAAATAAAAGATTGTTTTGAATTGACATGGACAAGTCTAAAACTAGAAAGACTAGTCTTAAAGAAATAGCATGAAATAAATAAATTGCAAAGCATGAAATTAAATAAATAACAAGTAAGCTTATATGCTCTAAAGATTATATATATATACATAAATATATTTAGTTAGATATGAATAATAAAATCAACATAACAACATAATAAAATAGGAAGTTCATGTGCAAGAACAAAACATGAACATGTTGTTGCTTTTACTACTCATATGAGTTTCAAAACAACACCATAGTCATGTTAAGTTACATGACACGGGTAAATTAATGGTTGAAAGAAATTTACCTGAAGTGTTTATGTGGTATGAAGATAGTGGATGAAATGGATATTATGTGAGTAGTGATATGTGGTAGAAAGTTTATGTATAAGGAATGAGTTTTGTGAAGAATTGGTTTAAGAGAGTTTTGGTAGTGAAATGAATTGTGTAAAAGAATAAGGAGGAAGGGGTATTTATAGAATTTTGGAGTGAAAATTAGATGTAATTAAATTAAATGAAAAAAATAAATGGGGATGAAGAGAGAGGGGGAGTGGGCGGCAATGGGGGGAAGGAGAGAGAAAATTTGATTAAAAATTAATTTTAGAAGAAAAGTGTAGAGAAATTTAGTAATATATGGTGTAGAATTTTTATGGGAAAAGAAAATTGTAAGAAATAGGTATGTAGGTGTAAGAATAGGTAGTAAAAAAAAGTAGAGATAGATGAATAGTAGAAAAGTACTATGAATAGTAGACTAGACAATTAAAGTATCATTAGTAATAAAAATACGCGTATAAATGCAATATCTGTACTTTTAGCTACTGAAAATTCTAAAACTGATATTTTTGAAAACCTTATATTTTTACAAGTCTATTGCTATTAACGGAATATTTTTCCATCCGTTATACCGGATACGATTTTTGAAAACTGATCTCCGTTTGGATCCGAAGGACACTAGAAATTTCGAATATGATATTTTTAAGCTTCTCTATATTATTACGAACTATTATCAACAATTATTCTCATTTTGTTGTTTAGGGTTTAAGAGCGTGGGATTGCCGGATCTTAAACACTAGGGTTTGTTATAAGATTTGTTGACTTTTAGGGTTCCGGTTTGACTTCTGGTTCTATTGAGTTATTCGTAAGATCATATAATTTTGGATTTTTTTCGTTTTATATTTTTAGCTCGATATCTATGGTTTATCTTATTTTATTTTGATTATTTAATAGTTTTTAGTTCTCGGGATCGTTTAACCGAGTCTAGGGTTATAAATTGACTCAGTTTGATTTTTTGGTGAAAATTGAAATTTCTGATTCTAAAATCCATCGAGGGTTTTAAGATTTCGCATTTCATTGTTGAGCATTATTTGGATATATTGTATTGATTTGCGTGTTAGGAAATGGTTAGGTGATTTGATTGATGTACGGATGTTGATTCAACCGATAGTTGGATTTTCTATTTTTTTAGGGTTCTCTTTTTCTCAGATTAAGAAATCTCATTTTTTTATTTTATTTAGAATTAAGTTTTAACTTGGTTCGATATTTCAGGGTTCGATTCCGATGTTTGACTCTTAGGATTATTTTCTAAGAATTATGAAAATTTTTAGGGGTTTACAATGTTACTTTCGACTAAACTACAATCCTTCTTACCCAAGGATAATAATCAATGCAATGTGACTCACTTCATGGTATACATGAATCCATTTATTTATGCTTATCATAACATTATTAATATCAAATTTTAAGGTGATCATAGAATCTCATACAAATCAAGTGTTATACTAAAACAAACGTTAAATCAATTCCGACCTCGATATTCTTAGGATCCTTTCAACAAATTATCTTATATACACATCCATTTATCTTTTCTTAATTCTAATGACTAAATTACAAGCACAAACAAGTAAAGCATTTTAAGAAAATAAACTCATGATGCCATGACGACAATTCTTCTATATGAATGAGTCGCTCACACAATCTCTTAATCGAAATAGTCCTCGGGGTAAATGTATTCTTCCTCGGAATCACCTAGTCAAAGAAAATACCCAAAATAAGTATTTCTTGAATTTTGACAAAACAAAGTCATGAGAACGTCAATGTTCTTATAAAGAAAATTCCAATTTAAAACGGCCATAACTTGGTTATTTTACTCAAAATTACGCATATAATATACCGATTTCTACCTACTCAAAAGATTTATCCATTTCTAAAACTATTTTAACCAAACTAAACCATTTAGGCCCTGAAACAGTGGTGATTAGATTCACCACGAATTTTTTATCTCAAAAACGATTTTGTTTAAACTTTAATTCATTCAAGACTTGTTTGATAAATACTTAGTTTATCTATATAGTTGAAAAATTCTCTTTTTAGCTACATAGCTCATATTTATTCATACTCAAGTGTTTGTTGTCCAATCATTTTCTTGCGTAAAACAATGTTAATTAGGAGTTTAGAAATCTATAGTTTACAAGAAATTCATTTTGTAAATCTTTTAAAATGAATACTTCAATTTTTTGTTTTTAAAGAATTTATTTATGTTTGACTTATTATTTTTCCTAGATGACTTTTCGAAAAGCAATTTTCTTCTTTTCTAAATTCTCTATATTAGTGCTACTTTTCCTATTTATTTTCTACACCATTTTTCTTTGACCATTTGTTTGAAAAGATCTTAATTTGAAAATTCCCATTCCTTTCTTATAAGGTTTCCTTTATGTAATGTTTTCATAGAATCATTTTTATCAAAAATCATTTTCTTTTTGAAAAACAAAGTGATGTAGAAATGATTTAAAAAGCTTTTCAAAATAAAAGTAGCTTCTAAAATTGTAGTGAGTTTTCTTATATCTCGAAAAGAAATAACTTTACTTTTGTTAAACTATATTTTATATCTCATATAAACTTATTCCTAAGTGATAAAATCTAATTTTTTTCAAATATTTTTAGAGCTTGGAAAAATTGGACAACAATCTTAATGGCATGATTTATGAGAAATAATAGCAAGCAAAAATAACATAAATAAGAAATAAAGTCAAATATTGGGAGTCTTAGCTTCTTCAAGGCTCCCGGGACTAAGAATAGACTAGTCCCAAAAGAAAAACAAAATGAAAGAAAGAAAAAATTTGTTTTGACTTGATGAGGACAAGTTTAAGACTAGAGACTAGTCTTAAAACAACAAGAAATAAATAAATTGCAATGAAAGAAATAAATAAATTGCTTTGCATGAAAATAAATAAATCACAAGTGGGCTTATATGCTCTAAAGAATATGTATATATATAGATAATAATGCTTAGATATAATAATAACATGAACAAAATAAAACAATATATACATGAATGGATTTTTATGAACAAGAACAATAATGAACATAGTGTAGCTTCCATAATATTTAGTTTTTGGAAACTCACACCATGGTCATGTAAAGTTACATGACATGAGGAGAAGAAAGTATGGAGAAAAGTTTACCTAAAGAAGGTTTTTGAAGTGTTATGTGGTTATGTGTTTTGTGTAGGTAGAAAGTGGTTTGAGATTATTTTGAGAGAATTTTTGGGAGGATATTTGGAAGAGTTTTGAGAGGAGAATTTGAGAGAGTTTTTGTAGAGAAATTTGTGAGAGTAGTAATTGTGTAAAAGAAGAAAGAGGAGGGGGATTTATAGGAAATGAGGAGTGAATTTTTGTGTGATTTAAATAAAAGAAAATTGAAACAAAATTGAGAGAGATGAATGAGGGGGAGCGCCGGCCATGTAGAATAGAGGAGAGAAGAGAGATTTTATTTGTATTTTTGTGGATTAAATGAAGTAATAAGTAAGGTAGATGTAAAATAAAATTATGAGAAAGGTAAAAAGTAAAGATTATAGGTTATGGTATTTGTAAGAGTAGGTTTAAGAAAAAGTAAAGATAAAAGAATAGTGTAGAATAGTGTAATGTAAAGTAATAGATAAATAAAGTACCGATAGTAAGAAAATACGCATATAATGCGATATCTGTTATTTTTACTTACTGAAAAATTATAAAACTGATATTTTTGAAATCCTTATATTTTAAGAGTCTAACGGTATATTCAAAATTTTTACTATTCCGAGTGCGACATATTTTTCAAGAACTGTGTCCGACTGGTTTCAAAACGATTTGCGGTTTTACTAATCTGATCTTTTTAAGCTTCTTAGGTAAATCGCACTATTCTACATACTAAACTCTTAATTACTTTCTCCGAGTTGCTTATTCGGGATTGCGGACTTAAGCTCTTACGTTTAACTAGGGTTTTGTTGACTTTAGGGTTCTGGTTAACTTCTATTAGGGTTTTAAGTTACACCGATTCCAAAATTTGGAGGTTTACAGTACTACTTACAATTGTTAAGTTCCTTATCAGTTCCAATACAGCTAACATAAGAAGGGGTATGTTTCATAATTGCTATTAAGATTCAACTGGCCTAGAAGTTTGTCCTTGGCTTTTGGCAATAGATTACCCCACCTTTGCACATTAAGAAATTATGTAAGAGTTATCATTTGCACCTGCATGGACTACTTGTGTCCATATCATATTTTTAATATATAAATATATATATCATAGTTTAAATGTTTACATCTTTTAATTTATAAACTTAATTTGTCTAACCAGGTTCTACCCCAATTCTCACAATTTGGTAGGTTATTCCTATCTCTGATAAACATATAGCTCTGATACCAAATTGTGTCACGATCCTAATAGGGCCTTAGTAGGATTATCCTAAAGTTTTCATATCACATGTGCACCGCAATATAAGAACCTTCTTGTAAGTAAGAGCATACAAGACTCTACTTATTTCTTAACTTCTTATACATTAATTATATTTATACATATAGTATTATTATTAAAACTTAACTACAGAATCTGATTGATAATTAGTAACCATTAATAGAAGAAATATATGAAGGCAATAACTTGTGACATGACAATCTATAGGGTAAAGTTTTTTTGTACAGGATTACAAAGAGGAGAATTAGGAAAAGTAAATATCGTTGACATATTCCAAAAGAAGTAAATTACCATATTTTCACACCTAAACCCAATTAAGCAACAATAGGTATGACTATCATAGAGTTACATGACTCAAATATTTAGTGAGATTATTTGATAAATATGGCAGTAAGTTCAAGAGCTAACAAAAAAAAAAAAAAAGGAAAACCACATCTAAGGATGAATAAAAATAAGATGAAGCTAAAATCTACAGATGAGATAAGATTTATTGACCTTCACAAAAATTGCATCTTCCAAGAAAGAGCAATGGGGACATGAGTAGAAAGCATTAAATAGCCATTCAAAACATATAAACACGACCAACTAATCCATCTTGATAACCATATTCAACTTGATAAAATTATAAGGAAGGACACTTTATTATGTGAAATTACTCAATGGTTCATTGCTAATGAAAAATATTTAGAAAGTTGTTGCATCTTGATGGGTATCCTAAATGTGGTCCACCATACACAATATTAAAGCCTAGCAATGACTATATTAGTCATATAAAGGATTCTATATTATGTACAATACATATTTCACAACAAACGGAACACATTGAAGTAGCACAATTTATGATGATAACAATTAAGTAGCAATGCAAAAGAACTATATCTCATTAAACTTAAACAAAGTATATTACATTTCTTAGGCAATACGTCCGCTAATGTCCACAAATGATTCAGATAGTAGCTATTCATAATAATTTTCCCAAGTATGCATTTCCTAAACATCTGTAATTTCCCCAAGATGGAGCAAATCTACGCCACAACAAGATCTCATAGGTCTTTCGGCTCTTTGCATAAGAGTAGCAGCCTTTAATGATGTAATTCTACGATGTGCTATGCATGCTTAATTTATTATTTGATTTCCAATCAAGTTATTTTTCATTTAGGGATGATCAACAAGATAACCACAACCGCAACATCACGATAAAGAAATCATAGAGCATTAGTCATTCATTTTAAGGTTTCGATATACTTATTATTTAATGATCAAGCATAGAAAAATCTAAACATAATCACATGATATCCCACATACAAATCCATTTGATCTTTTTCCTATATTCTAGTGCTCTATTGTACAAACACACACAAGGTAAAGAAATTAAGAGAAGAACTCACACGTCCATTAGAGAAACTCCTAGTCAAAATAATCTTCGAGAAAAGGAGTCTCATAATCCTCGTCACCTGAACAAAGAAATACCTAGAATGAGTATTTCATATTAGGTCTTACTCAATTTTCTAATCATATCACTTCTATTTGTATCATTTTCTTAGTTATGAAATTCCAACTTAAAATGGTTATAACTTGTCCATTTTAATTGGAATTTCGCATATGAGTAGTCGATTTCTACCTACTTCAGATGCTCTATCTATTTCTAAGGTTATTTCAAATATTTGATGTCATTTAGATCTCAATCATATGGTACAGATCACGTCCAGACCTGCCTCTTTTATGTTTGAATTTACTTTTGACACTTCTTGTAATATTTAACCTTTTTAGACTTTCTAAGCATGTATACTTATCATTTCTACATTTATACATATTTAGAGACTTAAATATTCACAGCACATACATGATCTTAGTGATATTGTGCAAAATAGGAATTCTTATCAAATAATTTTTATGGAAAATAGAAAAGTTAAATTTATAGAAAATAACTCTTGGACTTTTAATAAAATCTCAAATAATAGATTTTTATAAATATGGAACTTAACTAAAAATCATGTTTTTATATTTAGTCTGAATCCTTGAATATCTTATACTTATAATGGAACTTCATTTAATAAATTATTTTCAACACGTGAATTTTATGTGTTGGTGAAGAAAATATCTTAAGTTGTAGTTTCTTAAGTTTTGGCATTTAATAAAAATTTAGGCAAATGATTTGTTCTAAATTTTATTTCATGATGAAAAGGGTTTTTGAGAAAAGAATTTCAAGTTGTAGAATTTTTTCCAAGCATTCATAGGGATCACGACATTAAAAAAAAAAGGTAGGAGGTTGATTTTGTTTCATAGTTTGCTTTTGTTTGAATGAATCCTAAGGCTTTGAAAAATAGATTTAGAAAATTATTTGCATAACACAGGATTATTAATATTGAAATTTGAAGGGTTTTCTTTATCGACATCACAATGAACATCTAGTACATAAACTATGCTTATTAATTTTTTATTTTAGCAGACCTACTAATAATAAGAAATAAATAAGATCAAGAATGAAAATATAAGGAAATCAAAATAGAAATATAGTCTTAGATTATGGACAAGGCTTCTTAGGACTTGAAATAATCTAGTTACCATACATAATAATTAAAAACAAAGTGTAAAGAAAGAAAATTGGAAGTCTTATATTTTTATCAAGGCTTCCGGGACTTAAAATATTTCTAGTCTCATAAATAAAAATCAAGATATATAATAAAAATTATGAGAATCTTAAATTGTGTCAAGGCTTCTCGAGACTTGAATTGTTCTAGTCTTCTTTAGACTTGATTATTAACAGTCAAGACTAGAAGTTGACTAGTCTTACAAGCAAATAAATAAATAAAGTGCACAAATAAATAAGTGCATGAAATAAATAAAGTTAAGTTAGTGGCATTAGGCTTTAAGAAATATAAATACGTACATATACATATTTACATATAGAAGGTTAGATTAGTAACAAAAGGTAACATAGAATGAATATAAACATGACATGAACGATATGTGGTCTTTACATTTTCATTCCCTAGCATTTGCATGGGGTTTTGTTATGGAATATGCATAAAAACACACATACATGGTTATAAACATAAAATATGGAATCTATTTTAGAGTATTTTCCTAAATAATTTGCAAAGGAGATGTGTGTGTGAGAAAAAGAGGGAGTGGAGAAAACTTTGGAGTGAAAATGAGAGAGTTTTAAGAGTGTAAGAGTAGTAATATAAAGTGGAAAATAAGAGAAGGAGTGTAGTTATTTTTTAAAGGAAAAATTGTATGAAATAAGTATAAAAAGAAAAAGAAAAAGAAATTGAGAGAAAGAGAGGGGGCAGCAGCTGACCATAAAAGAGAGGGAAAGAAAGAGAGAATAAATTAATTAAAAAAGAAAAAGTATTAAGAAAAGTATAATAAAGTATAGTGATTAAATATGTGTAAGAGTAGGTTATGTAAGATGTAAGAATAGGGTATAAAAGTATAAGAACAGATATAAAAAAAAGAGTAGAGTAGAGTGAATAATAAATGAATAGAAGACAAGACAACAAGACAAATAAATTATCGGTAAATATAAAAATACATGTACAAAAGCTATAACTGATGTTTTTATGCACTAATAAAATTTTATCTAATATTTTATGGATATCTTATTACTATTCAAGTATAAATTGTTTGTCGGAATATTTTATCTCATTTTGTATGTTGAGGTCCAGATATGAAAATTGATCTCGTAAATGCTTGAAACGATTGAATTTTGGCGAATTTGATCATTGTTGAGTATATACTATATATTCGGTTCATAATTCGATTTTATCCTATTTTTCTAATTTATTCCTTATTTTAGGGTTTTAGAAGCTTGTCGCGTTGAGTTTAGAGTTTTCAAGATTTAAGGTTGACTCGGTTTAACTTTAGGGTTTTGATTTCGTTATCGATTCTAAGGTGCTACTTATAAGATGACCATAATATCTAAGGGTTTATGATTTTATTATTAATTTTTATTTGGTGATATTAGCTCGATTTGCATGCTAGCGATCAAGTGCAGAAACAATTTGGTTTAATTGATGAATTTTTAACTTTATTGATTTATACTATATTATAGGAAATTATTTCTTGTTATTTCATTATTGAATATTACTTGGATATATTTCCTCGATTTACGTGTTAGAGATTAGATGGACAAGTTATTTAGCATTGGGATTCCGAGTCGAACGATCATTGGATTTTCGTTTTGTTTTCAAAGGTACGTGTTTTCTTATGGTTTGGTATTTAGATTTTCTGTTCTATTGTACTCATCAAACATCTAGGGTTATTTGACTTATCTACATTGTCTAAGGTTTCTTAGACTTGCATTGGTTTGGGACCAATTTGAAGTTGGATCAGTCGGGTTATAATACGAGAAATTGTTTTGATGGTGATATGTCTTTTCTAAATTACTTACCTTTAGGGTTTCGAGCTTTTTTCAAATCATTTGATATCATAAGGTTAAAGATTCTTTATCTATCCCATCTAGGTTTTCTGAGTTCAGTTTTACTTGGGTCGGTTTTTAGGTTCCCATTTCGGTATTAGCTTTATGGTTCTCATATAAGAGTTCTAAAAAATCTAGGGCTTACAGCCTCCCCCTTAAAGAAAGTTTTGCCCTCAAAACTTAATACGCATACTTGATTCATCGAACAAATGAGAGTACTTGCATTCGTTTAGTGTTAATAATCTTCCTCTTAGATGTACAACTTTTATTTTGTTCAATGATAGGGTTAATGTAGGTACTTTTGTCCTTCCAGTTCACAAGCTTTGTCTTGACATTAGTTTGTTGAAGCCGCATGATTGGGCAATCATGCTTATATTCTCCTTATGCCCAAGGACCTTGGTATTTTATTTTTTAGATTCATATATCCATTTCTCTTATTCAAATCGATACTTGAAACTCTTGTGGTTGGTGTGGATCTTATGTTTCTACTTGTGGGGATGGTGCTTTTCTGTCATTGCAACACACTTTAGGTCATGCGTGTTACTACCCATTAATCTTGAGGGTATTACTTATGATGTTGGCTCATGAATTGTCATCTTTTACACATTCTATCTCGTCCCTCAGTCGATTATATTCCTTACTCTTATCTTATTTGAGAATTACGCTAGTGTTTCGTAATCACGGTAGTTGCTTCTTTAACATGTCCAACACAATTTAGAGTCATTAGGTTAGAGTTTCAAATATGAATTCTACTTTGGACATTACGCTGATAACATATTTAGTTTGTTGCTTCAAAGGTAGTCTAAGCAACTTATTAGATAAATGTTCAAACTCACTTACCATCGATACCTCTTCTGGCTTAGGTCTCTCTTTTTGTCTTCTAACAGTTATATGCAACTCACTTATTTTATCAAGGGCTTTTCATTAGACATCAACTTGAAAGATCTTGGCTCAAGCATTACTCAAAATTACCTATTCTCTTGAAACTGTAGCCACTTTCCATGCGCATTCTTGAAGATTATATCCTTTGTTATTTTTATATTACTCATGGGCTAACGGTTAGGGTGATCATGGGAAATTTTGTCTTCCTAGTCATGTTGTTGGTGGTAAATGAAAGGGTGTTTTGGAGCCAACAAGGTGGATGGGGTTTGATTTGGCTTCCACGTTTGACTTGTACCAATTTTTTACTTAGATGACCTTAGATTTACCTATTCTATGCTAGGCTATTAACTTGTGATGCTCTCGATTATTTAAACTATCGATATTACTAACAGATGAGTTATTCTCTTAGTTTTAACATTACGTAAAGATATTTAAGCTACTAAGGATGTAAGGCTAACTTGACATTGAGTTGTAGTCATGGCCATCATTTTCTTCCATAGCAGTGAGTTTAATTTCCTCATTGTTAGCTCCTTCGTAAAATCTACCATCCTTGCAAGTTGTATACACGTATTCTTTACAAAGATGTTGTTGAGCGGTTCCCATTCCTACTCCTATTATTGTTTCTATTCTTTTAGAACTCTTTCTATCTTTAGTTGAGTATGATGACTTGTTACGTGGGTTTATCCTTCCGGAGCACTTGTTAGCAAGATGTTCTTTTTTTGTGCAGATAAAGCAGACGGTAGTCTTCTTAGGATGTCACGAATTTTGTGATTAGGATTCCTACAGAGGTAACTTTGACTGTAGATACAGACACTTCTTAGGGTAGTGCTTTCCTTTACACTTCCATATTGAATATCTACCGTTGTTGTGCTCTTCTTCTCTTTTGAAATACTCGTGGGTTTGATAACTTTAAACTTATTACTTAACTTGTTCCATCAAAGGGCTTCTTCTTGATTTCTATGATCTTACTATCTACCATCTCGTACTTTCTCAATCTAGCATTGTCCATTACTCTGGCTCTTTTCACAAGTTCCTTATAAATCTTGGTATCAAATTCTTCCAATTTGACCCGAAGGTCTTCATCTAAACCATTCATAAACACTTATCTCTTGAGCTCCTCCCTATACTTATATGACTTTGAGCATACTAACAGTTTGCTAAACTTAATCTCATATTGTTTAAGAGTAGGGCCTCCTTGAGAGATGTGAAGAAAATCCGCATTATATTGAACTCTCAAGCTTTTAGGGAAAAAGTTCTCTTGGAATTCGTACCTAAACATCTCCCACATGATTGGCGGTAGCAGTTCTTTACTCTTGGATTCCCACCATACTCTTGCATTGAATGTTAGCATATATGTCCCATAGGTAAGCCTAAGGTGATGCGATACTTCAAAAGCACGAAAGGATTGCTTTACCTGGGTTAATCAATCTTCAGCCTCGTCGAGTTTCCCAAAAGCTCCATCAGAGTATCAATTGCTTTTTATGAAGTTAGGCAAGGTACTCCAGTAAGGTCTAAGTGGTAGCAGTACAATCGATGTCGTTTCAACATGTGGTGTTTGAACTTTTGGTACGACTTCTCACATATATGTTGCTAGTGCAGGTGCTAATACATTACAAGTTTGTCGCATGTAATTTCCTAATATGCCAAGGAGTTGTCTAATATCAGCTAAAACTTCCCCTTATTGGTTCAGTTGTTGAGGTACTCGTTGGTTTTTAGGTTCCATAGGGGATGTATCCGATTTGTGTCATGTACGGATGTGTCTCTTACGCGATCTACATTTTATTAAGTTTGTGTGAGATTTTAGATTTTTATTAAGTCTAAAGTGTTCGAGAAAATTCAAAGAAAAGAAATCATTGTAAAAGCATCAAGGAAATATATATATATATATATATAAATAAGAAGCGTTGAAACTTGTTGAATTCATAGTAATGAAAAAGGAAATTCATTTTATTGAAGAAAAACATAATAGTAGGAGGAATGTTTGTTATATCTTCCATTATAGAAGTAAAAAAAAACAAAGACACAAAAAGCGCAACTACAACTGCATCCTAACTATGTTGAATCAACAATTAGACAGTCAAACAAAGCATCATCTAGATAACATTAGGGCATCAACGATTCTTTATCTAGACATAACAATACTTCATACTACTCTATGAAGCGTCTATCTTCCATTCTTGTTTCGAGTGATCTTTCGTGTCAATATTAAGGTCTGTAAAAAATCATTGTCTTCCCAAGCTGTGAGATACTGTTGTAGGGGCTTCTAATCTTTTTCCTTCCTCACCACCTTCCTTGAAGGGGCGAACTCCTCCAGATCAATATGATGATTTGACATATAGTTTTGGCCTTTTAGCACATTTATTGGCATAGTGTCCCAATTGCTTGTAGAAGTAACAAACACAAGTTTACTTCTTTTAATAGTCGAAAACCTTGTGTCTTGGATCTCCACAAAAGTAACATTTGTACTAGAGTTGGAAATATGGGTTGTGGCCTATGGGTCGGCCTGCCAACCAGCTTAAAAAAGCGGGTTACAGCTAAAATTTTTTTGCCCATTTAACCCGTGGGCTAAAACAGGCCGGGTCGTCAGCTAATCTGGGAAAAAAAAACAACAACAAGAGGAGAAGTTTAAAAATAAGAATAATATAACATCTTAGTGATTATTAACGTATGTTATGGAAGAAGAAGGATGGATGGATGTATGTATCACAAGTATTATAACATTTTTTAAAATACATATTTATTGATTTAAGCGTAATATGATATCTAATAAATAATTTTAAAAACTCGTTTTATATATAAATAATCAAATAGTAATAAAATTAGTCATTAATATATATAAAACTTTAAAATATATAAATAATTCTAATTTGACATAAACTAATCTTAAAAATTAAAAAAATAATTTTGGCCCACGGGCCCGCCCGTTTAGCTTGCGAGCCTGGTCCAGGCCTAAAAAATCTTGCTTGTTTAAAAGCGGGCCAAGGGCCACTTTGCTTGTCTCTAATTGTACTATAGCTATGGGCAGGATTTGGGGTAGTGTTTCCCTCTGCATTTCCAACATTGAACACTAGACTTCATGGAGGTCTTTTTCTTAATGGGAGGATTAATTGGCTTAAGTCTCTTGGTTTTGGGATTTGAACTGGCTATGGTAGAGAGGGTTTGAGCTCTTTATGTTGCCTCTGATTAGGGTTTCATGGCTTAGTTAAGTATAAGCATAGTAGGAGCTTGTTGTACGAACGCTCCCATCATAACTTCTAAGCATCTTACGATGGTTAGAATTTCTTCAAATTGATCTTGTGGTGGGGGTGATCAATGTTCTTGTTATTCCTTGGGAGGGATGACTAACGTTACATGATCTCCTCGGGTCGTCTCTTAAAAACAAAGTGGGATGGTCGCATTAGATATACTTTTTATCTCGATCATACTATACATAAATTTTACATAAGGTTATAAGGCTTGAAGAAGGGGTGAAGCGAAATACTTTATTAATTGCTTTTGTTTGTTAGAAAGTCGACGAAGGCACATGATTTGATATCATTCACCTAGTAGTCTTGTTGACAAAAGGGTAGTACACTATTTTCTTTCTAATTAATTAGGGCAAGGAGAAGGGTATTAAAGGACTAAGTGTAGCAACCTTAGGTTAGATTTTATGGTGGCACTAAGAAGGGCTTAATTTATCCATCCATCTCAAAATTTCTTGCCTTCTACAGGTTCCTCTTGCATCGTCTCCTTAAGACTATTCTCCACTTATTATTACTTTCCTCCAAGTTTGGGGTCAACATTCTAGGGCAAATTTTGCATTTAGTATTGTCATCCATCATCTATAACCTCTAGAGATCCTTAGGTCTTGCATGAAAAATTTTCTGCCTTTTCCAAACTTCCACTAGTAGTCTATTCTTAAAACATTAAAGTCAGATCTTATGGGTCATCTACTATCTACTTTTACTTCTAAGGTTAAATCTTATTGTCACACCCCAAAGTGTACCCTAAACGTAACAGTCCGCCGCATGCTAAACTAGACTTAAGAATCACTATCATAGTCATTCAAAAGTCTTGTGTTAGTATGCAAGGTGTTTCCTTACGACAATAGAATACATAAACAATTGGAGATAGATAGTTCAATTTGATAGGATAAGTATAAAAATATAAACCACATATATCTTAGGATCAGTTACAAAGCATTAAGGGGCATTTCCCTGCTACATAAGAGTTTAGGTATTATCTTTTAGGTAAAACCTGATCGTTTAAGGATTACTACTGAAAACTATACAAAACTAATCATAAACTTCTAAGGAAATAACTGATGTAGCCATATGTACGGGAATTGTATTAGAAAGAAACTGTAGGGGTGTAAGCTATGCTAGCTTAGTGAAATTCACTTCCAAAATTAAATACTTCGACAAGCAATATATATCAGGCAAGTTATATCAACAACCATATGAAATGCACAAGCACGTGAGCATACAATACATCAGACTTTCCGGGAGTCTTATGTTGAATGGATTTACGTCCTTCATTCGGGGTTAGGTGTTTCAAGCCCATATGACCATAGATTTCAATTTTTCTCATTTACATAGTGGTTGATTTAGGTGCCCACCCACTCACAATTTTGTAGTTGATACAAGTGCCTATACCACTACCATTTCAATTCCGGCCATTACGCCAACATTTGAGTTTATAGGCCCCTCTTTGCCCATCTATTATGCCCTCTTCCCACAAAGGTATAATAACAAATGCAATGTGACTCAACATATGGTATGCATGGTCAATTTGATTATAAAATCATAGCATATTAATTAATGATTTATAGGCGATCATAGATATTGCAGACACTTTAATTCTATACTAAATCATACAAATATTTACAGCAATTCCATTTCGATATTCTTATCATCAATTCAATCAAATTGAATTCACATGCACATTCCAATTTTATCTTGCCTTAAATCTAATGCCACTATCATTACAAGCACAATCATAAGCATATAATTTAAAGATAGTGAACTCACTCGCCATGGTCTCCGATCTTTAATGGTAGGATCCAGAAACACAATTTCCCCGATTCCAAAATCACCTAAACGAAAGAAATACCCCAATGAGTATTTTATACCATAGCTTTTCAAATAAAACTCTTTTGAGTTCATAATTTCCGTGGTAATTGGAAATTCCAACTTAAAACGGCCATAACTTGGTCATTTTAACTCAAAATTTCGTAAATAAGCTATCAATTTCTATTTACTTCGAAATATCTATCTATTTATGATGTTATTCTTGAGTTTTGAAAATTTTTAGGTCTCGGAATGCTTGGATCAGATCTGATCAGTAACTAGAATTTGCATTTCGGAAATTGTTTTTGTGAAATTTGCATTATTTCTACCAAGTATATTATATGTGCATGCATTATCTACATGTTATTATCATGGATGACATGATATGAGCTATCTATATGTATTTCCTTAATGATTTATGGTTAAAAAGAATTTTGTGAAAACTTTTACCTTATAATAATGTCATGAACGCTTGTTTGAGAAAACTAGCTTTATTTCTTTCAAAATTATAGATATTTTTACTATGATAAAGCCTTGATAACCTATATACCTAATAGTTTTATTATCTTAATAAATTTCTTCATTTAAAGGTTGAAAAATAGATGTTTAAATGTGAGTTTTGCCTAGTGATGAATTTTGCACAATTTTTGAAAATGAAAATATTGTTTGATCTTTGTTGGAAAACTTTTCCTTTGTTTTAAGGTTCTACTTTGATAAAACACACTTACTCTTATAAAAATCAAATCTTTATTACTTCTATTCCTTAAGGCTTCTATTTTTTTTTTTAAAATCCTCATTTTGATATTTGGAAATAGGTGATTAAATGGGGATCATTTTTAGATCCGAATCTTGGGAAATTGTTTTTGAGATTATTTCTTGTGAAAAACTCATTTAATCTTTCTAAAATTAAGTTCTAATCAAACCTAATCCCTAAGGCTTCCATTTCTTTAATAAAGCTCTTGTTTTAGAGTTGGAAAATAGGTGTTCTTTTGGCATTTCATTCTAGTTACGAATTTCAAAATTTTTGTTGATGTTGAAACATAGATCTTACTTAACTTTTGTAACTCTTTTCTTGTTTTGAAAATTTCTCTTAGTAAGACTGAGATCAACTAATAAAAATCACTCCTTCATGATACTTATCACCTAAGCTCTTCATTTTACATGTAAGACCTTCATTTTGAAGTTGAAAAATAGGTTTTCTAAATGGTTTTTTCTCAAGATCCGAATTTTCAAAATCACTTTTAGATAGAACACCTTCATTAAGACTATCATGTAGCAAGTCTTTCATGCATGTAAAACAAGTAACTATGTAATTTTAAATACTCTTAAACAAATAGATCTAATATACTACTCATGTTATGAATGTAAATGCATCATGAACAATATGTAGGGAAGAGTAATAATGAAAATATAGGCATAAAATCTTCATAAGAACAATATATAACAATAATATAGCAAAATACTAGTATATCAACTTTAAAAACAAGATCTACACATTATGATGGCAATGATATCATGTTTTAGTTTCCACATCCCTAGCATAAAGCTCATGGGGATTTTTGGTGGAACCACACATGTATGACCTTGCCATTACATGTTTCTATAGTGGTAGGGTCAAGATCTATTACCTATTTAGTGTTTGGAGAAGGAAACTTGAAGAAAAAAAATTTTGTGTGTGTATGTGTGTGGGGCAAGGGAGCTCACGGCAAGGGTGGGGAGGGAGAGGAGAGAAAAGCTTTCCAAAGTTTGATTTGTGAGAAAAAGAAAGAAAGTGAAAAGTGAAAGGTGAAAAAGATATTATACAGGAAAAGAATTTAGGATTTTGTATGATTAATTACTTAAAAAAAATCAAACAAATGAGAGAGAGGAGCAAGGGGGGGCCGATTCTTGTAAAGGGAGAGAGAGAGTTTTGATTTAATTTGTGTAATAAAATTCAAACCCAATAAGTAACTTTGAGTACTAAAATGTATTGGAAAGGTAAATTTGTAAGGAAGTGATGTAAAATTGTAAGGATGTAAGAATAGGGTATGGGTGGTTGTATTTGATGAATAGTGTGAAAGAAATAAAAAAGTTGATTAGACAATTAAATTACTAGTAGTAATGAAAATACGATAAAAAGGTTATAACTGTAACTTTTATAATTCGAAAAATTATATAATTGATATATTTAGAAATATTATGAAATTACGAATCTAACGGTACTAATATCATATTTTTACTATCCTAAGCCCCATGACACGCTTTTCAAGGTCAGTATTCGATCGGGCTCGAAATAGGTCATAAATCCACTCATCTGATATTGTTAAGCATCCTAATATTAATACGAGCCAATCTACACTTCTCACTCATATCTTGAATTCTTGGTTTTGGGAATACGGGATTGCCGGATCTAAATTGCTGGGGTTTCCTGAGGTTTTGTTGACTTAGGATTTTCAGTTGACTTTCCGATTTAGGGTTTTATTTTGGGTTAACTTGTTTCTATTCTTTCGAAATTTCATTCTTAGCATTGGCGGACATAGGCTTTCCAGTTCCGATTGCTCAAGGGGTATTCTTTTAGGGTTTCGGTTTCTGGTTTTAAGCTTTCCGAAATCGAACTCAGTTTTGCTAAGAAAACGAGGGTTTACACTTATTATCCTATCCTTCTAGTATCTTCTTAACTATTTCCCTAAAATCTTGCAACTCTGACACCAACTTAAATTGTCACGCCCCAAGGGGTACCCTAAACATGGCAATCTACTGTATAATTATTAAAGCCTAGAATGGCTATCTTAGTCACGCAAAGAATTCTATATTATGCACAAGACGCACTTCACAAATAAAGGGAACACATTGAGTAGCACAATTATAAGATAACAATTAAATAGCAATATAAGGGAACTGCATAACATTAAACTTAAACAAAGTATATTACTTTCTTAGGGGTATATCCCTGTTGATGTCCACAAATGATTCATATCGTAGCTATTCATAATAATCGCTAAAGTAAAAACATTTAACATAAAAGGTTTACAAGAGATGCTTCAACCCAAGCTCCTGGATCTTTCATTATAGTCTTAAAATCCTCTAGTGATTTTCTTGTCATCTTATTCCTCGAGTAAAGTCTCAAGTATTCTTATTTCAAACAAGATTTATGGGGTGTAAGCTTACAATATGCTTAGTGAGATAATTCCCATCATTCGCACCCATAATCATGACAAACAAACAAGTTTATTAATTAACACATATGCTATGCAACAACCAAATGAACACACAAATACATATGGTCATATGAAACCATACATAGAACAGATTTATCCCTTAGTGACAAGGGTTAGGGAATTCAAATTGAAGTTTTGCGTCCTCTACTGCTAGTCCCAGAGCACTTGCTCATAGTAATCGGCCGGTGTAGCTCCTATCTAAGCATGCATTCCCTGAACGTCTGTAATTTCCTCGAGAAGGAGTAGATCTATGCCTGTGATAGGATCTCATAGGTCTTCCAACTCTTCGCATAGGAGTAGTGGCCTTTAATGATTTAATTATACAACGTACTATACATGTTCAATTTATTATTCAATTTTTGATCAATTTATTTTCCATTTAAGGGTAATCAACAAGATAACCATACACACAACATCATGATAAAGGAAACACAGAGCATTAGTCATCTATTTCAAGGTTTTGATATACTTATATTTATTGATCAAGATTAGAAAAATCACAAACACAATCCCATGATATCCCATATATAAATCCATTTTATCTTTTTCCTATAATCTAGTGCTCTATTGTAAGGCACATAAGGTAACAAAATAAAGAGAAGAACTCACACGTCCATTAGATAAATTCCTATCAAAATAATCTTCAAGAAAAGGAGTCTCATAATCCTCGTCACTTGAACAAAGAAATACCCAGAATGATTATTTCATATTTGTCTTACTCAATTTTCTAATTCTATTACTTCTATCTGCATCTTTTTTCCCAGTTATGAAATTTCAACTTAAAATGGTTATAACTTGTTCATTTTAATTGGAATTTTACATATGAGTAGTCAATTTCTACCTACTTCAAATGCTCTATCCATTTCTAAGGTTTTTCAAACATTTGACGTCATTTAGGTCTCAGAATCTTTGTACAGATCATGTCCAGATCACATCCAGACCTTCCAATTTTAGGTTCAAGTCTATTTTTGACACTTCTTGCAATATTTAACCTTTATAGACTTTCTAAGGCATGTATACTTATCATTCCTATATTTACACATATTTAAGGACTCAAATATTCATAGCACATGGATGATCTTAGTGATGTAGTGCAAAATAGAAATTCTTATCAAACAACTTTTATTAAAAGTAGAAAAGTTAAGTTTATGTAAAATAAATCTTGGACTTTTAATAAAATCTCAAATCATAGATTTTTGTAAATATGAAACATAACTAAAAATGATGGTTTTATATTTAGTTTGAATCCTTGAATATCATACTTATAATGGAACATTATTTAATCAATTATTTTCAACACGTAAACTTTATGAGTTGGTGAAGGAAATATCCTAGGTTGTATTTTCTTTGAAATTTTCTTAAGTTTTGATATTTAAGAAAAAATTAGATAAATGACTTATTCTAAATTTTCATTCGTGATGAAAAGGTTTTTTTATTTGTATTTGAGAAAATAATTTTAAGTTGTAGAATTTTTCCCAAGCATTCATGGGGTTTACGACAATTAAAAAAAAAAAAGGAGGTTGATTTTGTTTCATAGTTTGCTTTTGCTTGAATGAATCATAAGGCTTTGAAAAATGGATTTAGAAAATTATTTATATAACATTGGATTATCAACATTAAAATTTAAAGGGTTTTCTTTATTAATATCACTATGAACATCTATGTACATGAACTATAAATAAGAAATAAATAAGACCAAGAATGAAAATATAAGGAAATCAAAATAGAAATATGAAAATCTTAGATTATAACCAAGCATTCCTAGGACTTGAAATAACCTAGTCACCATATGTAATGAATAAAAGCAAAGCGTAAAGAAAGAAAATTAGAAGTCTTAGATTTTGTCTCGTTTTATGTATCAGGGTCCAAATATGAAAATTTCTTGTAAAGGCTCATAACGATTGAAGTTTTGGCAAATCTGATCATTTTAGGATATATAATATATATTCGGTTCATAATTCCAATTTATCCTATGTTTCTAAATTATTCCATATTTTAAGGTTTTAGAAGCTTGTTGGGTTGAGTTTAGAGTTTCTAAGGTTTAAAGTTGACTTGATTTAACTTTAGGGTTCTTGTTTCGTTATCGATTTTAAGGCTCTACTTATAAGATGACCATAATATCTAAGGGTTTACAATTTTATTATTAATTGTTATTTGATGGTATTATCTCGGGTACAAAATCGATTGAGTTTAATTGATGAAATTTTGACCTAACCGGTTTATACTATGTTATAGGAAATTATTTCTTATTATTTCATTATTGAATATTACTTGGATATATTGCCTCAATTCGAGTGTTAGAGATCATATAGATGAATTGTTTAGTGTAGGGATTATGATCGAACGATTATTGAATTTTCGTTTTGTTTTCGAAGGTACTTATTTTCTTATGGTTTGGTATTTAGGATTTTTTATTCCCATTGTACTCATAAGACATATAAGGTTATTCAACTTATCTGACATTGTCTAGGGTTTCCTAGACTTGCGATTGGTTAGGATCGATTTTAGGATTTTCCTGATTTTGAGGTTAACATTTGATCGGGTTATAGTATTTGAAATTGTTTTGATGGTGATACATTTGCTAAATTATTTACCTTTAGGGTTTCGGGCTTTGTTCAAATAATATGATATGGATTCTTCATTTGATCCTGTCTAAGTTTTCTAGAGTTCAGTTTTCACTTGGGTCGGTTTTTAGGGTTCCTATTTCAGTATCAGCTCTATAGTTCTCATCTAAAAGTGCTGAAAAATCTAAGGGCTTACAATTGCATTACCATAAAATTACTTCTATTAAAGGATTTATACTACACATATTACCTTTTGGGATATTCTGGTACTATTCATAATTGGCTTCAACTATATATTCTCTGCTACCATAATGAATTGCTACCAAAGTACAAAGAGAGGCCATGGTAAGTTAGAATGGAAGTTCACATCTAGTAGAAAATCAAACATTTCTCTCTCATAATCAATAAAATAAGGTTTAGCTATATACAAAAAGAGAAAAAGATCCTCATTGTGACTTGAACAGGATAAAGGGTAAAGGCATGACTCATAATGTTAGAAATCAATTCATGAACTCTAGTAGAAAATCAAACATTTTTCTCTCATTATTAATAAAATAAAGTTTAACTATGTATAAAAATAGAAAAAGGGAAAGATTCTCATTGTGACATGAACAAAATAAAGAGTAAGGGCGTGACCCATAATGCGAGAAATCAATTCAAGACTGTATTAGAAATATATTGTATCCTTAGATACCCTAGATTATCCTCATGTATCGAATTCAAGTCAAAGTAACAAAGAATGGAACAAACCGACATGTAACACAAATAAGAAATGAAAAGTAGGAAACATAACTTTTGTTGAGGGAAATGATAGTCCATCTAAATGAATTATTCATATTTTTTTTCTTTTAAACAAATGATGTGCAAGGTACACTCTTTGCTTTCTCTCTTTAAGTGAGGGCATTTAGATGGTAGGGTTGTTATGGTGGGCTAGCTCTCTATTGAGACCCAATGCTATGTTTAGTAGCTAGTTTCCAAAGAAGCAGTTCCTTGCAACTTAATAAACTAGAGTAATCAGATGGCAAATAATCATTAAAATTCGCACAAGTCACACAATATTTGCTCCTACAATAAGGTCATACCAAGTGTGATCGTGTCATAAACAACCAGTACCTTTCTTCTCAACAAATGTGCTAAACCCTTGGTTAAGGTCAACTCCCACATCTTTTGCAATGTAACATTTGAAGAGTCACTATAATTGGCAAATTAATATCTTAGATGAATTAAGCCACTTTGAAAACCTTCAATAATATAAAGGATCCAAAAAGAGGACATAGAAGAACTTACCAAGCTATGATCATCGAAGTAGATGTCACCACCATCTACATATGTATTGCAAGTTCACACAACAATCATAAAAAATAAATAAATGTATAGCCATATTGGTGATAAGAATTTGATCTCCTAGCACCTCAGATTAAGGAGACAAAGATCTGTTTGTTTGTTGGCATATTACGGATATAGATACTTTTTTCAAATTTTATTCTAACAAATTATTTATAAAGAATTAGATATAAATAAAAAAAAAGTTGGCAGTTTCATTAAAAGATCAAACAAATCAAATATATATAAAATAAATATAAATCGAATATATTTACACATATCATTTTGAAAAAGATATACAATGAAAAACAGACCATCCAAACAGACTTAAAAGATAATCTAAAAGGTTTTGAGATATCGATACAATACAACTATATTACTCAAATTCTTTTTACTTGATATTCTCCAAATATTATCTTGCATTATTTAATGGAAATTAACCTTAAATGACATTAACAAATGTGAATATGATACTAAACACAAATTTCTTGAAAAGCGATACATTTTCTTCTAATGTTTCCTCACTCTTATTCAATATGAGCTTGCAGGTAACTGCTCTTTAAGCATAACCATGAGTTGTTTAGAAACCAACTCACTATGAGTTACAAACAAGTCAATCAATCAATCAAACCAATGACTAAAAACATAAAACCCAAAATAACAAACATATCTTTACCAAGAATGAAAGCTTCCATGGAGAAATTCACTCTAAAACCTAAAATGCAAGTAGTCTATTTTATCATAATTCATGATTTCTTTTGCAAAGCTCCCTTCTTTTCCACACCCAAGACATAATTCACCAAAACTTTGAGCTTCCATCGACTAAAACACACCTGAAAAAAAAAAATTGCCAATGCAAGCAAGCTTATCATAATTCATAACTTTCTTTTGCAAAGTTCCCTTATTTTTCACACATAACATATAACACCCATCAAGTAGAATACCTAGAAAGCCTAAAAATCAAAACATGACCAAATTTTTTCATTGGGGGAGAGAGGGAGAGAGAGAGAGAGACTTTAAAATGTACTAGAAACCATGTGTTGCTAGAGAGAAGACAAGAAACGACGTGTTGTTACTGCTGCTATGCTACGAGAATAAGCAATGTTTAGGAGGGTTAGATGGATGGTCAAGTAGGATGTTTTTTAATAAAAAGGATAATTTTATTTTGTTTAAGGATAATTTTATTTTGTTTGGTTTTGTAGGATTTTAAGATATGATTAAGGCTTTTTCTTAACTAAATTCTTAGTTTTTTTTTTAATTTTTAAACAATGTAATTAAAAGGAGGGAAAAAAGTTGATACTAATTATTTCATTTGATTTATTTATTCAACAAATATGATTGGCCACATTTTCTAGCAAAAAAAGCATCAAAGTAGCTCAACAAAATTACAAATTACACGTGCTCTCTAATGAGTTTAACTCACAATTGTTAATAGTAATGGAGATTGTAAGGTGATAAGTGGTTACTCCATAATATAGTATCCCATGTCCCTTGAGAGGCCCATACGAGCTAAAAAATTACCACATAGGTTAGCATCTCTATTGATCCAAGCAATTTTCACCTCCTAATCTCTCTCGAGTAAATCGGAGATTTGAGATATAAGTTAAGGACAAAATACCGGTCCCATCTAATTAAAAAGTTAGGAAATCTCTAAGGAATAAGTTTTTACTATAACTCTTTTAAAACCAAGTTGCCAGGCTAAATCTAGACCGAAATAGAGACCCCATAGTTTTAATTCCTGGGTCGTGTAAGCACCTAAGGTACTATAATACCCTTTAATCCAATAGCCATCCTCATTTTTTATAATCGCACATGCAGACCCACACTTGTTATGGAAGTTGCAGCACCATAATAAATTAACTTGGTTTGGTTTTTTCCAAAAAGAATTCTCATAGTTAAAAGAATGCCAACAATAAAGTTTAGCAACACTTGATTTTGTGGCTAAGAAAAATTCAGATGCTTTATTTAAGATAGCCCTCATAGGATCTCTATCTGGATTATAATCATTCTTGAATAAGAAACAGTTTCGACACTGCCATAAAAACCATACCATTGTTCCAAAATCCATACTCCATGATCCCACACAATCATTGACAATAATGGAGCACTTAAGATTTATTGCTAACTAATGCTTGAGAGGAAAAAAAAAAAAAAAGAATTTATTATGCTGATCACTCTTCAATAGACAAAGCTAGATTTTTTTGGCAAAAGGACAGTCATGGAGTATAGATTATTGTTTCTCCATCCCCATTATAGCATCTACAAACTGGGGAATTGATCTATCATGAGCAGCCATCCAGAGGAAGGCTCGTACTCTTTGAGGTCTTTTCCTTTCCAAATATAATTCCACTGAAAGTCATTGCAATGATTATCATTTTTGCTAATGACTTGATAGCCAGATTTAGTCAAAAAAGCATTCTTTTTGAGAAAAACCAAACTGGATAGTCATCACCTCCCCTACCAGGAGGGAAGTGGCTGCAATTTTAAGACTTGTAAACCCCTAATTTTTAAGGTAAATTTGAGCTTAAACCCTAAACCGGAAAGTCAACCAGAAACCCTAAGTCAACTAATCCCTAGGAAACCTTAGTAGTTTAGATCCGACAACCCTGTGGTCTTAAACCAAGAAGTCGAATTATGAGTGAAGAGTGTAGTTTGGTTCGTAAAAATATTAGAGTGCTTAAAAGATCATATTAGCGAATTTTCAACCTATTTCGAATCCGATCGGATAGAGACTTTGAAAAGCGTGTCCCGAGGCTTGAGATATTAGTATTGTTAGACTCATAATTTCATAAGATTTCTAAATATATTAGTTATAGAATTTTTCGGGTTATAAAAGTTACAATTATAACCTTTTTATCGTATTTTCTTTACTACTGGTACTTTTATTGTCTAATCTACTTTTTTATTTCTTTCATAATATTCATTAAGTACAACCACCCATACTCTACTTCCTACATCCTTACATCCTATTTCTTACAATTTACTTTTCTAATACAACTTTATTACTTAAATTACTTAATTTAATTTTGAAACTTATATAACACAACACACATATCTCTCTCTCTCTCCCATACCCCCCACTACCGGTGCCCCTCCCTTTATTCCCTCTCTCCAATTTTGCTTTATTTTTCTTTTATGTAACTAAGCAAACCTTAAGCTCATTTTCTATAGATACCACTTTATGCCTTCATCATTTCACTTTCTTTCTTTCCTCATTTTCACTTTAGAAAAAATTTTGCAAAACTCTCTCCTCTTCAGCTCTAAATGCTGTGACACTTCCTCTCTCTATACGCTCACATATTTTTCTTCAAGTTTCTCGTTCCAAACACTAAATGGGTAATAGATCTACACCCTACTACCTTAAAAACATATAATGGCAAAATCATTCATATGTGATTTCACTCAAAAATCCCCATAAGCTTTAAGCTAGGGATGTGGAAATACTTGAACATGAGATCCTTGCCATCACAATGTTATAGATCTTGTTGTTTAAGTTATTTTGTATTACTTTATTTATTTACTAAGTTATGTTGTTATTATTAAAGTTTTGTGCATATATTCATTTAATCGTATCCACATAATGATCATAGTGTTCATGCATTTATGACTAGTATAATAAATTAGATCTAGTTGTTTTGAGTTCATAAATGTCTTAGGTTTTTGTTTTAGGTACATAAAGGACTTGTAGTAGGATGATGATAGTAGGAAAATGTTAGAAAGCTCAAGATCTACTTTAGTTTCAACAAAAACGATTTTTGAAATTCGGATAAAAATGGAACCATATTTAGAAAAGCCATTTTTCAACTTCAAAATGTGTATTTTACATTAAAAATGAAAGGCTTAGGGAATGGATATCATAAATGAGTAATCTTGATGAGTAAAGCTTAGATCTACTAAGGGATATTTTCAAAATAAGGAAAAGTTTACAAAAGTTATATTTCAATCCCAATAACAAGCTTTAAATTCGTAATAAGGAAAGCTTGAAGTGCAAACTCCTATTTTTTAACCGCAAAACAAGATTTTAATTAAAGAAATGGAAGCCTTAAGGAGTAGGTTTGATTAGGGAATAGTTTTTGAAAGATTAAATGAGTTTTACAAAAGAAACAATCTCAAATAGAAATTTCAAAATTCGGATTTGAAAATGACCACTTTTTAAACACCTATTTCCAAATTCCAAAATGATGATTTTTATAGAAAAATAGAAGTCCTAGGGGATACATGTAATAAAGACCTGATTTTGACAAGAGTAAAAGAAGTTTATTAAAGTATAATCCTAAAACATGGAAAGTTTTCAAAGAATAGATTAAGCAATGTTTCATTCCTTAAAAATTTTGTAAAATTCGTAATTGGGTAGACCACCTATTTAAACATCTATCTTCTAACCCCAAAATGAAGGTTTTTATTAAAATAATGAAGGTGTTGGGTATATAAGTCATCAAGATTGGAATTTGATAAAAGTAAGTGTGATGTTGCAAGAAATAAAACTAGTTTTCTTAAGTCTAGTAATTTCCAAAAGTTTTGCAAAGCAAAAGTTTTCTAAATAGAATTTTTGATATCATATATTATTGAGAATATACATATAGATAGCTCGTCTCACATGATAATAAATCGTAGGCAATGCATATACATATAATGCTCTTGGTAGAAACAAAGTTAGAAAAATAATGTCTTATACATCCTATTAGGCATTATCTAAGTACATGAGGAATTAGATTTACCAATGAATCATGCATGATAATGAGCTATATGTGCAAATAATAGAGCCTTACAAGATATAATGATAGCTAAGTATCTATCAAAGCTTTGGATTGATGCTTGGTTTGAAATTAAGAGTTGAATTGTGGGATGGGAATTTGGTATAGCATTTTGTACCCTATTGTTCATGGACCAAACGACCTTGTTTCTCAGAAATAGCTCTAGAAATAGATAGCTCTTATCGAATAGGTAGAAATCAGTATAAAGTATGCGGAATTCCGAGTTAAAATGACAAAGTTATGGCCATTTTAAGTTGGAATTTCCTCTTAGACGAACTTTGACGAACTTGTTAGAATATAATTTATAAGTTCATTCAAACTTTATAGAAATACTCATTGGACTTATTTCTTTTGGTTAGGAGACCTGGGAGACGGACTAGATTTTCCCGAGGACTATTACGATTAAGTGGATTTTCGCACCATGGCAAAGTGAGTTAACTATCTTTAAATTATATGCTTATAAATGTGCTTATAACGATAGTGGCATTAGCTTTAGGGAAAGATAAAATTGGAATGTGCATGCGAATTCAAATTGTTGGAATCGATGATAAGAATATCATAATGGAATTGTTGTAAACATCGTATGCTTTAGTATATAATTGAAGTGTCTGCAACATCTGTGATTGCCCATAAATCGTTAATTAATATGCCATGATTGTAAACCCCGGTATTCTCGGTAGTTAAGAAACCCCGGGAATTGGAAGCGAAACCCTAATCCGGACTAGTTTGAGTCTAGTAAGAGGAGCCTAGGAACCCTAAATCCGGCTTTCCTTCGGTTTCATAATAAAAGAAGTTTTATAAAGTGAATGAAGTTGAATTATTGTTCTAAAGTATATCTTAGACCCTTGACAGTTTTAAATTCGGGAATTTTTCAATTCCGGGCCTTCCCGAGCTCAATTACGGAAAAGCGTGCCCCGGACCACAGATTCAAAAAAATGTTCCGGAATATTCATTAGAACCGTGATTTTATAAGGATTCCAAAAATATCAATTTTATAATTTTCCGAGCTATAAAAATTACAGTTATAGCTTTTCCCGTGTTTTCGTTACAACCGGTAAAGTAGATGTCTTGTCTACTATTCACAAGTACAACCTACACTACACACTACCCATACCCTATTTTTACATCCTTACAACTACTCATTTCAATTTTATTTTCCAATGAATTTTTTCTCTTAATTAATTATTACATTTATTACATTTTAATTAACTAAATTACAAAATATAAAAATTTCAAAACACACACACATGTGATGGCCGGTGCCCCCCCTTGTTTCCCTCTCTCTCTTGTTTTGTTTTTGATATTTTTATTCAATTATAAACCCTAATCTATTCATATATAAACATATTTTTCTCTCTCTCTCTTCATTTTTACTTGTTTCAAATTTTACCAAAGTGAAAAAGCTCTCTCCCCCTCCTCCCTTGTGCCGTGAGCTCCCCTTCCCCCCACTCTCACAATTTCAACTCATTTTCTTCTCTTTCTACTCCAAAACTCCCTTGGTATGTTGATTTTAAGCTTTGTTCTTCCTAGATCTTGTAATGGCAAGGCTATATCTTGTGTGTTTTCTCATTTAATCCCAATGAGCTCATGCTAGGGACATGAAAACACATGAACAAGAATATCAAGCCATCACAAGACATGGATCTAGTGTTTAGATGAGTTTATGTTAAGATATCTTCTTGTTCATGCATGTAAAGTAGAGATCTTGTATATATATTTATGTTCATGCCATGAAGTTTATGATTCATGCATTATAGTTAGTGGATCTAATGGTTAGACATCCACATGTTCATTTACATGTATGATCATGGAGTTATTTTGATTTCCATGCATTGATGATCATAAAAATGTAGTCTTGTTCATGTAAAGGTGTGTTAGATAGTGGATCTTCATATATAGAAGGCAAGAACATTGAAAAAGGAAAGGTTTTGTCAAATATGAAATGTTAGAAATTCGGATGAAATTGAAACCCTACTTTGAAAACCCCCAAAATCATTTTTAAACTCATGTTTCATAAGAAAAATGAAGGGTATGTGTAATAGGTATATTGAAGGAATGATTTTCATAAGCTTAGATGAGTTTAGGCATGATAAAAATGTAAAAACAAGAAGTAAAGTTAGAATGAAAAATATTGATTTATGGATGTGTAGTCAAATTCGTAATTTTGGGTGATGCCCATATAAACACTTAGTATCTAAGCTTAGATGGCATGTTTTATGAGCTAAATGAAGTCCTTTATAATAGATATATTGGAGCCTCAATTTTTGATGCATTAAACAAGTTTTTTCATAAGGAAATTGCAAGAAAATGAAAATCTCAAAATTCGGATTTTTCTAAATAGCCCATTCAACACATATTTACTCAATGAAAAATGTGGATTTTTATGCATGAATGAAGGTCATGATTAATATGGATGTTGAGAACTCATTTTTAATTAGGTGACAAGTAAATTCTAAGGATAGAATCATAAAAACATTAGGAGATGTAAGATTGGTAATAATGACTTGTTATAAGGAATCATTAAGGAATTTCCTAATAATTAGGAATTCATAAGAGTATCATCAAAGATCATCAAAACCATGCATATATGGAGTTCATTACATGATATTCATGTTAGGAATTCATTCATATGCCATTCATGCATGAATCATCAACTAGGAACATTTTTATCAAAAGCAAAACAAACTTTCGGAATTGGAGGATTTGCGGAACAGATCTGATCCTACTGTTCCGTGACCTTATTGTTTTCAAAACTTGAATTTGATATTAGAAATAGATATATCTTTCGAAGTAGATAGAGATCGATATAAAATTTGCGAAATTTCGAGTTAAAATGACCAAGTTATGGCCGTTTTAAGTCAGAGCTTCCGCAAATAGCGAGAATTCCGAATTCATCTAGTCTAGATGCATAGTTTGGATTAGTTACATGATGAGAATCTCATTAGGATTATTTTTACTTGGTAGGTGATCCCGAGCAGGACGACACCTTACCGCCCGATTATTACTACTAGAAAGACCGTCGTCCAATGGCCGAGTGAGTTTTACTTCCACTCTCAATTAATGATTGTGATTGTAATGTAGTGGCACTAGTGGTGTAGGCAAAGATAAAAATGAATATGCATGATGGGATATATGGGAACTATATATATTTGTCTGCTGTTGATGTGTGGAATGGAACTTAAGAAATATCGAAACCGGGTGTTAAGCTATTGACTGATTAGCTAGTATCTTATATTGAATGTCTGTGAATACTTGCTGGTCACCTAAAAGAATTGAATTAATGTATATTCGACTTCAATTGTAATTGGATTCATTCATATCACGATGGGGATGGAGCATTAGCATTGGCTGGTTTTTCGTGATCCATAAAACGAATATGTTAGTTAATCGTGATCCATAAAATGAATTTGTTGGTTAATCGTGATCCATAAAACGAAATATTGTTCAGTTGACCATGAGCTTAAACGGCGTCGTACCGCAGGATTCGTTAATCTGCTAACCCGGGATGCAGGGCGCAAGTCCATCCACATATGATTTCCGATTGGTCATATGTTTGTTGAACGCATTTGTTTGGTGCATACACTTGTTTGAATAATCACTTGTTTGAATGAATTGTACTTAATTGTGACATGGAAGTTCTTACTCACTAAGCTAGTTAGCTTACGCCCCCATAGTTTTTACTTATTGCAGCACGAGTTTATGTGGCTTAGACCGAGGCAAGCCACAGCGCAGGTACCGAAGATAGGAGTTTCCCATAGAAGTTTACTTCATTCTTTTTGTATAGACTTCCGTTGGAAACTAAAGGACTCTGGATGACTTTAATGGACTTGATATTATTTTGCGGGGGAATGCCCCTTAAATTTTGTAAAGTATAATTATGCATTTTGATTTATTCCCTATGGCTAATGAATGCCACATCAAACTATTTAACTCCATTGGTTGAGTATTCTATTGTCGTAAAGGAACGCTTTACATCTATATAAGACTCCCGAAGGGCTCGGATAGGGAATTCGAGAGTCTTATTTAGTATGTGGCGGGCTGTTACTGTAAATCCCCGAAATTTTTGGATCCAAATTATAGTTTAAACCCTAATCGGAAGTCAACCGGATTTCCCAGAGTCAACCAAACCCTAGTTTACCGTAATCGCTTAAGTCCGGCATTGCCGTTTTCCCAAGCCCTAGAAAACGAAGTTGGGAAAATTAGTTGTAATAGTTCGTAATAGCTATAGGTTTTATAAAAATATCAGATTGAAGAATTTCAAGTGTCCTTTGAACCCGATCGGACATAGTTCTTGAAAAACGTGTCCGGAATAGGAAAAATATTCTGAATATACCGTTAGACTCGTAAAAATATGAGATTTCCAAAAATATCAATTTCGAAATTTTTTCGATAGCTAAAAATATCAGATATCGCTTTTATACGCGTATTTTCTCACTACCGGTATTAAATTGTCATGTCTACTTTTACATTACACTATTTTCTACCATTCTACACTATTCACCTATCTCTACTTTTTCTTACAACCTACTCTTACAACCTATACACCTATTTCTTACACATTTTCATTTCCAATACAATTTCACATCTTTCATTTCTTACTTTTAATTAACAAAATAACAAAAAAATAAATTTCTCTCCTCCCAATATGCCAAATTAGCGCCGGCCACCCCTCTCCATGCATCAATTTGTTTTGTTTTTCAATTATTTAATTAACACAAATTATCTCCCACATTTTCCTATAAATACCCCCTCATACCTTCACTTCTTTCACACCTCTTCTTCTCCAAAGTTACTCTACAAAAATTTCTCTCCAATTTCTCTCAAGAGTTCTCTCAAGAAGTCTTCTTAAGTTTAGTTTCCTTTAGGTAAGAAATTTCTCAAGAATTCTTCATGTTCATCTACTTAGTATGAGCTTAGTGTATGTTTTCTAAAACCATGAAGGTTAAGAAAGCAACATTAGATTCATACTTTGTTTTTGTTCATAATATCAATCTCTTTATGTTCCTTTATGTTCTTTATATTTCCTTTATGTTACTACTATCTAATATATCTATATAACTATATATACTATTTAGAGCATATAAGCTCATTATCTTGCAATTTATTTATCTTTCATGCAATTTATTTACTTTATTGCGATTTATTTCAAGTTGATTTTAAGACTAGTCATTCTAGTCTTAGACTTGTCCTCATCAAGTCAAAACAATTTCTCTTTCTTTTCTTTTCGGGACTAGTCTTTTCTTAGTCCCGGGTACCTTGATGAAGCTAAGGTCCCAATACTTGATTTACTTTATTATTTACTTAAGCTTTCAAGTTATTATTTTACATTTCTATAGCTTATGATTCATATTCATGCATGAACATAATGTTTTTGTCTCAACAAAAAAAAATGAGAAAATGTTTTCTTGAATTAAAGATTCTTTCTAAAGAAATAAATATGGAAAACGGATTTCTAAAAACCCATGAACATGCATAGGAATGATTTTCTTACATAAACAAAAGGTTCTATGAAAACTTTTCTTTCATCAAGAAGTAGAAATTCTTTTGGAATCATTACAAGAAATAAAAATGTCATTTTATTACTTTTTGAATCCAAGTTTGAAAATAAAACCACACCTTAGGAATTTAAAGAAATTATAAGAGATTAAAATTAGAAAAAGAATATTCATCTCAATAACTCAAGATCTTTCAAAAGTAGAATAAATATTCAATAGAATCTCAAGTTCAAAATCTTTTAAAACCTTAAATTTTAAAGTTGAGACAACTCCATTTACTTCATACATTTGTTATAAGTCATTACATATAAATATATACCTTTCAAAAGTTTACAAAATAATTGAAATATTTATCTTTTCAAATGAACTTTGTTTACAAGAAGGAAAACAAGTTTTTGCAAAATTCGTGGCAAATTTAGTCACTGCCTTTTCGGAACCCAAACGACTTAGTTTTATGAAAATAAGCTTAGAAATGCGTAGATCTTTTCGAGTAGGTAGAAAACGATATATTATACGTGAAATTCAGAGTTAAAATGAGCAAGTTAAGGCCATTTTAAGTTGGAATTTCCCCTTATACGATTTTACCACGATTTTAAGAAAAGATTAGAATCTTCAAGGATAGAATTTTATGAAATACTCATTTTGGGTATTCTTCTTGATTAGATAATCACGAGGAGGATTGTTCGTATCCCGAGGATTACTACGATTAAGTGGAAATTTCGAACGACCCATCCAATTCAAGAACGGTGTCATCATGGCCGAGTGAGTTATTCCCCGTTATTTTTCATACTTTTGATTGTGCTTGTAGAATTAGTTGCACTAGAATTTAAGAAAAATCAAAAGTAAGTGTATGATAATACGTTGAAAGAATACTAAGTATATCGAAACTCGATTTGTTTGTAATAAAGTTGTATGTGAATTAAGATCTTGAAATGTTTGAAATTGATTGATCACTTGAAAGAAGTTAAATGTAACTACTAGACTTTAATTAAAGAAACTATTCATGCACTTCATATGTTGAGTCACATTGCATTCACTACTATACAATTGGTGGGACAAGTGTATAATAGTGGTGGTAGACATAACCGGTATATCATGTAAGTGGCGAGTAGGAGCCGGTAAAAACTACAAAATTGGTAGCTAGTAGGAGCCTGTAATAACTACAAGTTTTTGATGGCGTATAGGAGCCAATAAGATCTATAAAAGTGTTTTTAAAAGTTGTGGCTGTAATTGGCCTGAATCCCCAACCCCGAATGAAGGGCGAAATTCATTCAACATATGATTCCCGGAAAGTCATATGTCTTGTATGCTCACGTGGTTGTTGCATTTCATACGCTTGAATAATAAACTTGATTGATAATTTTCTTCGAGTATGAATTTTGGGATTTACTCACTAAGCCCATAAGCTTACACCCCTATAGATATTTGTATTCTCAGGAACACCCATTTTTGTGCCCGAAGTCTTCCCGTATCCGTGTATGTTTTATATTGAAGCTTTTAGAGGAAATCTACTCGAAGACTTAGATTAGAATTCCCTTGAAATCTTTGATGTAGTATTTGGATGTTATAAAGTTTATCTCGATCCTTGGGATTAGCGGGGGTATGCCCCTAAGAAATTATGTAACGGACCTTTGTTTATTATGATATGATATATTTTATTTCTGGATTCTTGTATGTTCATCTTTACTTGCTTAAACTATGCTTCCCAAAAGCGTCTCCTATTACCGTGCTTGACGCCTTATATATAATACTAAGGCTTTCGTATGACTAAAGTAGCCATCCTTAAGCCTTGATATTATATGTGGCGGGCTGCCACATTTAGGGTACCCTTCGGGGCGTGACACCCTCCATCGGTGGTTAGGGAATGATTTGAACTGGGCCCCAAACGACTTTCTTAAAAGTTTACGCACGTCTTAGGGTTCCAGCGATCCGTACTACTAGTCCCCGGGCTTTCCTTACCCAAAGCGATCGATCCGGCTCGGCTACGACTTGAGGCCGTATTCCCCGAACGTCCTAAATCCTCAAGATACAGCTAGGCAACTTACCTTTTCGGTCCCATACTGAGGAGTAGTAGCAAAAATGCAAAATGATATTCTAAGTGATATGCATGAGCAATTTATTTATGGGGTATCCAATCCGGCATTAATTTATTTAAAGCGATCAAGTAATAATTACACGCATAGCAATACATACATAGAAGCAATTATATCAATCATAGATTGGGTTCCGATATACTTATCGTTCATTGATCGCACATAACAATTCACATACATAATTCCCATGATAACCCGCATACATATCAATTTTATATTTTCCTAACATCTAGTGCTTTATTCTACAAGCACAAGCGCGAATACATAAACATAAAGGAAACCTACTCATCTATAGTGAGCTTCTATGAGTCAAAGTAATCCTCGGGGAAGAGAAGATCTTGGTCCTCGACACCTAAACAAAAGAAATACTCGAAGTGAGTATTTCATTCAAGATCTACTCAAATTCTCTAATTCTATCTTATTGAATTCCTCAAAATTCGCATGAATGGAAATTTCAACTTAAAATGGCCATAACTTGCTCATTTTAACTCGGAATTTCGCATATCATATACTATTTTCTACCTATTCGAAAAGATCTATCCATTTCTAAGATTATTTTTATCAAAAAAAAGTTATTTAAGTCTCGGAATAGTGACGTGCAAAATTGTTACGAAAATTCCAGATTTCAAAACTCAAGTTTTCAAACTTTTCTCCATCCAAAAATCTTTGTACCAAAATATAGATATTATAATAGTTGGAAAATTCTTTGAACACATATATATTGACTCATATTATAAACATGAATTTAGTGAAGTTACCCCAATAATGATTTTTATAAAATAAGGTGCTTTAAAAGTTGGAAAAGTAATGTTTTGGAAATTTTTATTTTAGCTTTGTTAGGTAAGTTCTTGGATGTATTGTAAGTAAATATTTCCTTATTTTTAACTTTATCTATCTTTTGAAAACAATTCCTATTTTCCATAATAATTATATTCCTATACTTTATTTTTAAGAGTTAAAAATGTAGTTTCTAAATGCTTTCTTGATAGTGACAAACTTTCTTAAAGTTTACTTGTTCTTAGTTTTTCCTAAAGTTTGTTCCATTTTAAAATAATAGGGTTCTTTTAATTTCAGTTCTTAAGTAAGATTCATCTTTAAAAAGATTTATTCTTAGATGATTTTGTAAAACTTATCTAAACCTTAATATGTTGATAAAAGCTTTATAAATGATTTTAAGAAAACTTTTGTGAAACAAAGAATTAAGTTTAAACAAACTTTCTTATTTCATTGGTTTGAAAAGAGAGTTTGTGATAATTTTATTTTATATGTTCCTTGATAAAATCTCATATAGTAATATTACTAAAACTTGTGCTAAACTTGTCTAACTTTAGAAAATATTTGTTAAGATAAAACTTTAAGTTCTCATGGAAAAATCATTTCTTATGTGACAAAATTTATTTTTAAAGAGAGTTCTTATTTTTATTACTTAAGAAAACTCATTTTCATTATGGTTGAGACAATATCAACATGTTCATGGATGAATGAGATTATGTAGATATGAGAAATATAACAATATCACATAATAAGATAAGATATGTATAATAATAAATAAGAGCATAATAATAAAGTTAAGTATTGGGAACCTTAGCTTCATCAAGGTATCTCGGGACTAAGAATAGACTAGTCCCAAAAAGAAAAGAAAAGAAAAGAAAGAAAATTGTTTTGACTTGATAAGGACAAGTCTAAGACTAGAAAGACTAGTCTTAATAATAGTATGAAATAAATAAATAAATTGTAAAGCATGAAGTTGAATAAATAACAAGTGAGCTTATATGCTCTAAAGAAATAGATATACATAATACTATATAGAAGTTAGATTATAACAAATAATAATAACAATAATAACAACAACAACATAATAATAATAACATAATGGAAAATATGAACATGAACAAAAATAAAACATGAACATATTATTGCTTTTTTAACTCTTATGAGTCTAAAAAACATACACTAAGCTCATGCTAAGTTATATAAACATGATGAGTATATGTAAGAAATTTTACCTAAGGTTATGTATTTGTTGAAGAGGAAAAGAATGAGTTGTAGTTTATGGGAAATAGTTTTAGGATAGGTGAGAGTGACTTGGGAGAGTTTGAGTAGAGAGTGTTTGTGGAGAAATTTTTTAGAGTTTTTAGTAGGAAATAAATTGTGTCAAAAAATGAAGAAGGAAGGGTATTTAAGAGTTTTGGAGTGGAAATTAGACGTAGTTAAATAAATTAAAAAAGAAAATAAAATGAGAGTGAAGAGAGAGAGGGGATGGACCGCAACATGGGGAAATGGGGAGGAAAATTGATTAAATTTGTTGTTTTGTAATAAAATAAAGTAATACATAAAGTGTGATGTGATTAAAGTTGTATGGGGAAAGTAAATTGTAAGGTAATAGATTGGAGTGTAAGAATAGAGTGTAAGAAAAAGTAGAGATAGAGAAATAGTAATGAATAGTAGAAATAGTACTATGAATAGTAAACTAGACAATTAAAATACCGGTAGTAAAAAAAATAACGTAAACAGCCTATATCTGATATTTTTAGTTACCGAAAAATTCTAAAATTGATATTTTTGAAAACCTTATATTTTTACGAGTCTATTGGTGTTGTGGGAATATTTTCACTATGCAGTGCACTAGGGCACGATTTTTGAAAATTGATCCCGTTCGGATTCGAAAGACACTAGAAAATTGCAAATATGATATTTTTAAGCTTTCTATATTATTACGAACCATTTTCCACAATTATCTTAATTTCGTTGTCTAAGGTTTAAGAACACGGGATTGCCGGATCTAGATTCACTAGACTAATCATAGAACTAGGTTAACTTTAGGATTCGGGTTCGACTTCCGGTTCTTAAGGTTTACTTATATTTATCAAAAAATCTAGGGGCTTACAGTATCATATCCTCATACACTCCCCACCAAAAGAAGTGGCTTTGGGCATCGGCTTGAAGCCAATCTGTGTGATCCCCCAACGAGTCGTGAGCATAAACAAACAGATGTCCAATTGGGTTCAAAGTTTGAAAATCGGGAAATGTCGGCCTTCCTTCATTTCTTAACACAAAGGTAGTTCTTGCAACATGGCTTGCCCTAACCCATGCGATCCTCTCTAGCGCATAATCACTTCGAGTTCTGACCAATACTTCCTACTTATAAGAAAGTATCCTATATCAGGCACGACCTTATGCCACTCGGTGTATATCAAGCCTCTTTTCCATAAATTAAACATTTCTCGGATTGACCTAGGGCGGCCAGCTAGAGCAAATTCTTCGCATAAGGCCCTAATTCTTAAGCGGTATCGACCAAAGACTCATCAGGTCGTTTGTGTATTTGCTTTGCCACTAAGCGGGCTTCAGCAAGTGTGAGCTATACACAAAAAGAGGAAAGAATTAGAAGTGTAAAACTTAAGCTACCCATTTGACTCTATCTAAGTCTTTCTTGTTTTATTTTTCATCCTATCTTAGTCTTTTATTTTTATTTATTGCTTCTTAAGTCTATTAATTATAGTTATGATTATAACTCTTAACCATGCTCTGATACCAACTTAGTCTGTCACGCCCCAAAGTGATATGAACCAAGTCGATCTATCGACAAAACCCGATATCAATCCATCTTATTTCAATTCCCAAGATCGTTTGTGTTTATATGGAGACCGCGACCCATTGTCTATAAAGAGATAAGAACCTTGGTATAAAGTAAAGATGCCACAATCGAAAGATGGAAATCTTGATTGATAAGTCGGAAGTGAATGCCACGGATCAGATCCGCTAAGTTTAGAGTTGGTTTAGTCAAGAACCAAAGAGAAATTTTCTAAATTTTCATAAAATGTATTCTGATTTTGTTCATACAACGCAAAGGAGTTTATATAACCATATGAAAGAAAACCAAAAGACAAATAATAAAAAAAAACCGTTACACAATAAAAGCTGGTGGTCATAAATACAAAGCTGATGGCCTTAGATTGGAATTAAAATCCGATAGCAACTTCTAGTCTACGCCGGCATAACGGCCGGTGGCTTAAGTCCCTACATCGGTGGCATAAGCTTCAAGGCTAGAGGCATTGAGTAATCCAGCATAAGCCGATCGAATTTGATGTTTTCTAAGCCGTCTTCAATCGAGTAGGTCGACGGTGTAAAGTCCAACTTTGCCCAATTTGCTTGATTCGTGATTTGGTTCATTCCCGAGCTTTTCTTGATGATGTTGATTAGTTTAGGATCATCCGGGATGGTGTGTAACTCCTCCAGAACTATTCGAACCAAACCGTTGAGTGCTTCTTTGAGTCGCTTAGCTTAAGTCCTTGAAGCGGGTTCAGGGAGCATCACACAACGGGTCGATTCTTGATCTAAGAGCCACGTTCTCATCATTCCTTTCCTCTTGAGAAGGATTTATCCTCAATCTTCATCACCTGCATCAAAAGGACTAAGATCAGAAACATTAAATGTAGCACTTATAGAATACTCACCTAGTAGATCAAGCTTGTAAGCGTTGTCATTGATGCACTCTAGGACTTGAAAAGGACCATCACCTTTTGGAAGCAACTTAGAACATCTTTGCTCAGGAAATCGTTCCTTTCACATATGTAGCCAAACCCAATCACTGGGTTCAAATACCATCTGATGTCATCCTGTCACGCCCTAAAGTGTACCCTAAATGTGGCAGTCCACCACATACAATATTAAAACTTAAGAATGACTTCCCAAAGTCATGCGAAAGTTTTCAACTCCATATGTAAGGCGTCTATCATAACAATAGGAGACACCGATGGGATGTATAGTTCGAGATAATAAATACAACATACAAGAATCTAGATAATCATCCAATTTATTATTAAGAGAATATAATCCTTACATCATCTTAGGGGTTTTCCCCTATAATTCTCGAAAGAATCATAATAACAACTTAATCTTTCTCACAACAAAATAATATTAACGCTAAAGGACATTAAAGGATATTTAACCTAAGATCTTCAAAAGATTTCCAGAAGCTTTTCTAAAACATCATCTCTCTCGAGCATATGAAGTCTTTGGGCATAAAAGATATAGTCCTGTTACAACAAAGATCTATCGAAGTATAACTATCTTAGCGAGAATATTCCTGAATCAACGTACTTGTATAAATAATTTCAAATAAGTTATTAAACAAGCATATGAATGGATCAAGCAAGTGATCAAGCAATACATATGTTCTACCGGAAATCATATGTTTGAATGGATTTACTCCTCCCATTCAGGGTTAGGTGTTCCAGGCTCTTGAAAACCCATTTTTAAATCCGACTCATGTAGTTTATTTTAGGCACCTATTCGCCCATCTCAAAATAGTTCTTCTAGGCTCCTAATCGCCCATCTTTTAGATTTCTGGCTACTGGACACCCGGCTGCTATACTCTTGTCCCATCGAGAATAGCAGCTCATGCAATGAAACTAACTACGTGATATGCATGAATCAATTAATATAATTCATAGTATATGATTAGAGTAATTTAAAGGTGATCACAAAATTTGCACACATTCCAACAGAATGATAGTAAAACATAAGTTAATTAACAACGATTCATGCCTCGGTATACTTAACATTCTTTCAACCAATATTATCATACATAATTCATTTTCATCTTTTCCTACTTCTAATGCCTCTAGCTACAAGCATAACCAAGTACGTAAAAGGTAGGAAATAAACTCACTTGGCCATGAGGATCTATCTTTCTTATGGATGAGTCGATCGGTAAATCTCCTAATCAAAATAATCCTCCGGGTATGTGTCACGCCCCAATAGGTACCCTAAACGTGATAGTCCGCCACACTCAATATTAAAGCTTAAGTATGACAACCTTAACCAATTCCAAAAGCTTTTATATTAAGTGTAAGGCGTACTTTCACAACTTTAGATAACCATATATGGAATTATGAAGCTTAAGGGGATATAAAAACATATTAAGAAAAGAGGATTCATAATAAACGTTCATTCATAGCAATGGTTTTACAAACTTAGGGACATTTTCCAAGATCACTATACTATTACAAGATATTAGTACATTTTCTCTAATACTAACTTCATCTAAAATTTCTTTATCTAAAAGAAATTACCTGTCCGCAGGGTCCTCGTGGCCTTAACCATAAGTAGGGAAACTGCAAAAGATATCTATGGGGGTATAAGCTAATAGGCTTAGTGAGAACTATTTCCATAAATAACTTCTTGTAACAAGATTTCAAACAAGTTGATTAAACAAACAAATGTAATGCAACAAACACGTAGGCAAATAAGCATATAGTTTTTTGGAAACTATATGTTGAATGGATTTGCACCCTCTATTCTGGGTTTGGTGATACTTATCCTCAAAACAAGTAGTTTTAATTTAAAAAGTTTTAAGCTTGCGAGCACTCATCGCCAAGCATTCCGAATCTACTTGATTTGACCTTGCTTTCGGATCTTCCGCCAAGCATTTCCCTTAAGCCGCCAAGCAATCGCTTTCGGATCTCCCGCCAAGTATTGCTTGACATGAGCTTCCTATCCTTCTCACCCAAGGATAATAACCCAAAATGCAATGTGACTCACTTCATGGTATGCATGAATTCATTTAATTATAAAGTCATAGCACAATTATTTTTGAATTTAAGGCGATCAAGGAATTTCATACCAATCAAATATTATACTAAAACAAACATTTAAAACAATTCCAGCTCGAATATTCTTAGAATTCTTTCAAAGAATTATTTTACATACACATCGATTTATCTTTTCCTTAATTCTAATGCAACTAATTTACAAGCACAACAAGTATAGTATTTAATGGAAATAAACTCATGATGCCATGTCGACTATTCTTCTAAGCAGATGAGTCGTTCACACACTCCACTTAATCGTAATAATCTTCGGGATAAAGGTTTCCTTCCTCGGGATCACCTAGCCAAAGAAAATACCCACAATGAGTATTCCTTGATGATTTTCTTGAATTTTGACGAAACAATGTCAAAAGAACGTAAAAGTTCGTATAAAGGAATGTTCCAACTTAAAATGGCCATAACTTGGTCATTTTAACTCGGAATTGCGTATATAATATACCGATTTCTACCTACTCAAAAAGATCTATCCATTTCTAAAACTATTTTTTTGTCAAACTACACCATCTAGGCCTCGAAACAGTGGCGACAAAATTAACCACGAATTTTTCAACACAAAACAACTTGGTTCAAAAAATCAAAATTTGTTTGATAAATACTTAGTTATCTTATATAGTTGAAAAATTCTCTTTTTATAACTATATAACTCATATTCAAGCATGCTCAAGTGTTTTGTTGCCTAATTATTTTTCTTGAGTAAAACAATGTCGGGTTGAAGTTTTTAGAAAAGATAGTTTTCAAAATTTGTTTTTGTAAATTTCTTGAAATGAATACTTTGTTTCCTTTTGTTTTCTAAAAACGCTCTATGTTGGTTTCATTATTTTTCCTAAGTAACTTTTGAAAGTAAAATTTTCCATTTTCTAAGTTTTCTACACTTATACTATTTTAGAAAATGCACTATTTTTCCTATTTAGTTTTCTTGCACAATTTCCTTTGTCTATTTGTTTACAAAAATCTTCATTTGAAAATTTCTCATTCCTTCCTCATGTCTTATGTTTTTCATAGAAATTTTCCATGCATAAAAATTTATTTTCTTGATAAAAACAAAATGGAACAATATATGATTTAAGAAACTTTTTATAGTAAAGTAGTTTCTAAAATCTTAATAGTTTCTTCTTGTAACTTGAAAAGAGAACTTTATTTTTTTGTTTTCAAACCATAGACTTTCCTCTTTACATAAATTATTTCTAAGTGTCAAAAATCTCCTTTTGTCAATTTATGTTTAGAACTTGAAACTTTGGACAACAATTTAAATGAACATGAACTATGAGAAAATAATAGCAAGTAAAATAACATAAGTAATTAAGTCAAGTATCGGGGTTTTAGCTTTTTCAAGGCTCCTGGGACTAAGAAGTAGACTAGTCTCAAAATAAAATAAAATGAAAGAAAGAAAGAAAGAAAGAAAAACTTGTTTTGACTTGATGAGGACAAGTCTAAGACTAGAGGCTAGTCTTAAAATAACAAGAAATAGGTAAATAAATTGCAAGGAATTAATAAATAAATTGCAAAGGAAAGTAAATTAATTGCATTGCATAAAAGTAAGTAAATTGCAAGTGAGCTTATATGCTCTAAAGGATATGTATGTATATATATAAATATATAGATAATAATATTTAGATATAGTAGCAATAATATGAATAAAAATAACAACATGAACATAAATAGATTTTTCATGAACATGAACAATACATGAACATAATGTAGCTTCTATAACTTTGTGGTCTTTGGAAACTCACACTATGGTTATGTAAAGTTACATGACATGAAGAAGAAGAATATAAAAGAAGTAGTTACCTAAATAAGACTTTGGTATGGTTATGTGGTTATGGGTTTAGTTGTTGGTAGAAGTTGTTTGTGGATTTATTTTGAGAGAGTTTTGAGATGGTATTTTGAGAGAGATTTGAGAGGAGAATTTGAGAGAATTTTGGTAAGAATTTGTGGGTAGTAAATGTGTGAAAGAAGTGAAAGAGGAAGGGGTTATTATAGGAAAATATAGAGTGATTTTTGTGATTAAAATAAATAAAAATTGAAACAAATTGAGGGGTGTAGAGGGGGAGGGGCACCGGCCATGAGTGATATGAGGGGAGAGAGATTTTATTTTTTTGATTTTTGTTAAATAAAAGATATAATTTGTAAGGTAGATGTGAAATAAAGTTATGAGAAAGGTAAAAAGTAAGAATTATAGGTTATGTAGTGTGTAAGAATAGGTGTAAGAAAAAGTAGAGATAAAAGAATAGTGTAGAATAGTAATGAATAGTGTAATGTAAGATAGATATGACTAATAAAGTACCGGTAGTAAGAAATACGCGTATAAATGCGATATCTATTATTTTTACTTATCGAAAAATTACGAAACTGATATTTTTGGAAAACTTATATTTTTAAGAGTCTAACTGTGTATTCGAAATATTTTTACTATTCCAGGCTTCCGGACATGTTTTTCGAGAACTGTGTCCGATCGGGTTCGAAGGACACCCGAAATTCGCAAAACTGATATTTTTATAAAACCTATGGTTATTACGAACTATTCTAGCTAATTATCCCAACTTCGTTTTCCAGGGCCAAAGAAAACGGTAATGCCGGACTTAATTGGTTACGGTAAACTGGGGTTTTGTTGACCTTTAGGGTTTCATTTGACTTCCAGTTTAGGGTTTTATGCTAAACTGATTCCAAAAATTTGGGGGTTTACAGTATGAATACTCCTCCTCGGGATCACCTAATCAAGAAAATACCCATAATGAGTATTTCTTATTGATTCTATGGTACTTATCAAAACTATGTCATAAGATCGTTAAAATCCGTATAGAAGGTAATTCCAACTTAAAATGGCCATAACTTGGTCATTTTAACTCGGAATTACGCATATAATATACCGTTTTCTACCTACTCGAAAAGATCTATCCATTTCTAAGGTTATTTTTTTTCATAAAAAGCCATTTGGATTGGAAAATACTACTTACAGATTAGTTACGAATTTATAGTTTACAAAACATGATTTTTCCAAACTTTACTTTATTCAAAAATCCTTAAGCAAAATATATGGATATATAGTTGAAAATTCCTTTGAATATATATAGGCACTCATATTGTATGCATGATTTTTGTAGTATTGTCTCAATATTGATATTTCATAAACAATTTGTTTTTGGTGGTTTTGAAAGATAAAACTTTTGAGAATTTCTTCTTTTTGAATTGTTAGAAGGAAAACAAAAATATGTTTAAGTTGTTATGAGTAAATGTTTTCCTATTATATTTCATTTCTCACTTTTCAAAGTAAATTCATTTTCAAAAATTTTGGTTCTTAAGTTATCTACTAACTTTATCTCTAGTGATTGAAAATAAGCTTTTCAAAATATCCTTTAAGTTTTTAATATGGTTAAATTTTGAAGTTGTGTTAAATGTATGTTTTTCTCATTTTATATCATTTCTCTTCTTTAGGAAATAAGTTTACCTTTAGACTTTACTTACTTGACAAATTTTATTTTTCTAAATTGATTTTTAAAATAGTGAGTTGATTTTATCTTGGTTGAAAAACTTGTTTTATTCTTAATATTTGTCAAGTGATAGAATAATTTCTTTAGACAAGTTTATAAGAAAAGCTTTCTTTATAAAGAATTGTTAAATTAGAAATTACAGAAATTTCATTTCATTTTAATTCTGAAAAAAGAAAATCAATATAAAATTTAAGCTTTGAAGAAAATTTCTTAGTATGTGATTTTCAAAGTCTATAGTGAACCTATTTAAGTTTTATAAAAGGTACGGTTGAGTTAAAATCTTTTAATGCCAAAAATTCTTCCTTTATGGAGTATTTAGTTTTGATTTATAAAAGAAATGATTTTCTTTCATTTGAAGAAATCTTGGGCACTAATACTTTAAAACTTGTGATTAACTTACTTAAGCTTTTAAAAACAATATTTAAACTTCTTTATTGAAAAACTCATTTATTGAAAAATCTAGTTTACTTTTCCTTTGTTTAAGTAAGAACCTATTTTTATTTTTATTTAAGACAACAACATTATAATCATGCATGAATATGATTATGTAGCAATGTAAAAGTAAGGATAATACATAAATAGAAAGAAATACTTGTAAGTAAATAAACATAATAAAATAGTCAAGCATTGGGAACCTTAGCTTCATCAAAATATCCCGATCATGTATTAGGAGTCTTAGCTTCATCAAGGCAACCCAGGACTAAGAATAGACTAGTCCCAAGAGAAAAGAAAAGAAAAGAAAGAAAGAAAATTGTTTTGACTTGATATGGACAAGTCTAAGACTAGAAAGACTAGTCTTAATAAATTGCATAAAACAAGTAAATAAATAAATTGCAAGACATGAAAATAAATAAATATCAAATGAGTTTATATACTCTAAATAAATATATACATAATATACATAATATTATATAAGTTAGATTAAAGCAAAAATAATAACAATAATAATAACAACATAATAACATAATGTAAAATATGAACATGAATAAAAACAAAAGAACATAAAGTTGCTTCTTTAACTCATATGAGCCTAAGAAACATACACTAAGCTCATGTTAGTTGTATGAACATGATGAAGAAATTTAAGTAGGATTTTACCTAAATGTTTGAAAAGAGATGAATGGGTTTTGTGTTTGTTATTTATTCTTGAAGTTGTAGGGAATGGTAGAGAGTATTTTGAGAGAGATTTGTTGGAGAGAGGTTTTGAGAGATTATTTTGGTAGAGTTTTGTTATGTAAAATGGATGTGTGAGAGAATGAAGAAGGAATGGGGTATTTATAGAATTTTTGGAGTGAATTATTGATATAATAAAATAATTGAAAAAGAAAAGTAAATGAGAGGGAGAGAGAGGGAGCTAGCGCCGGCCATGGAGGAAAGGGAGGAGAGTGAGTTGATTTTTGTGTGTATTTTGTAAGAAAATAATTAATATGTAAGATATGATTTGATATAAGATGTATTGAAAATGTAAAAGTGTAAGAAAATAGGTATGCAGGTAGTAAGAAATAGGTGAAAGAAAAAGTAGAGATAGTGAAATAGTAATGAATAGTAGGAATAGTACTATGAATAGTAGACTAGACATATAAAATACCGGTAGTAATAAAGATACGCGTAAAGAGCTATATCTGTTATTTTTAGTTATCGAAAAATTCTAAAACTGATATTTTTGAAATCCTTGTTTAATTATGAGTCTTTTGGTTTTATTGGAATATTTTTAATATTCCGAGCTCCGGGACACGCTTTTCGAGAACTGATCCCGTTTGAGTCCGAAGGAAACTCGAAATTCGCGAATTTGATGTTTTTATGTTACCCTATATTATTACGAACTACTTTAAGCCACTAACTTAATTTCGTTTTCTAAGGTTTGAGAACGCAGGATTGCCGAGTTAAAATTGTTTAATTGTCTTGACTATTGTTGACTTTTGAAATTTCGATTTGACTAGGGTTAGGGTTTAATCTAACTTTATCCTAGAAATTGAGGGGTTTACTTCAGGAATCAAATAGGTGGTCCTTCTCATGTTCAGGTTTTTGAATTGTACGATTATTGAACTTTCTATTTTTGTTTTTAAAAATTCTCTTATGAAATCCCGTGATTGAAATTGATTAAGGTTCGGTTTCAACTTGGGTCAAACTTTAGGGTTTCGATTCGGTATTCCCAAAACCATTCTTGAAAATTTCAGGGGTTTACACATCCTTTGTTTGCTTGCTTAGCATACTGTTCGGTACGCCTTTCAATGTTAATCATAGCATTTTCATGAATCTGCTTAACAAACTCCGCTTTCTTTTTACCATCTAAATTAACAAATTCTGAAACAGGTAAAGGCAACAAATCCAATGGAGTCAATGGATTAAAACCATACACAATCTCAAATGGTGAATACTTAGTAGCAGAATGAATGATACAATTATAAGAAAACTCAACATGTGGTAAACACTCCTCCCAAATTTTGATGTTCTTCTTTATAATAGCCCTTAACAATGTCGATAAAGTTCTATTTACTACTTCAGTTTGACCATCAGACTATGGATGACAAGTAGTAAAAAACAATAATTTAGTTCCTAACTTACATCACAAGGTCTTCTAAAAATAGCTTAAGAACTTTGTATCCCTATCAGAAACAATTGTCCTAGGCATTCTATGCAAACGAACAATTTCTCGAAAGAACAAATCAGCAACACGAGAAGCATTATCAATTTTGTGACATGGAATAAAGTGTGCTATTTTAGAAAATCGGTCCACAACCACAAAGATATAATCTTTACCACTTGTAGACCTAGGAAATCCTAACACAAAATCCATCAAAATATCAACCCAAGGTTCAGTAGGAATAGGCAACGGCATGTACAAACCATGTGGTTGTACTTTGGATTTAGCTTGCCTACAAGTGATACACTTCTCACAAATCTTCTCAACATCTTTTTTCATCTGGGGCCAATAAAAATGTTCCTGCAAAATAGATAAAGTTTTTGCTACTCCAAAATGTCCCATCAAACCACCACTATGACTTTCCCTCACCAGCAACTCCCTGATCGAACAATCTAGAACACAAAATTTTCCTTCTCTAAACAAATAACCATTATGTTAAAACAATTTTCCATAGGCAGTCTTTTCACATTTAGCATAAGCTTTAGCATCAAGTGTATGGAAACAATGTTTTCCTTACCTTGCTTGTAACGAATGACATAAGGAAATGTCTCAATGTACTTCATCCAACATGCATGTCTGTTCAATTTTTTATGGCCCTTCAAATGCTTTAAAGATTCATGATCCGTATGAATCACAAATTCCTTCGGCCACAGGTAATGCTGCCAGGTTTCCAAGGCTCTAATCGATGCATATAGTTCTTTATCATAAGTAGGATACTTCAAGGCTGCCCCACTTAGCTTTTCACTAAAATATGCAATGGGTCATCCTTCTTGCATCAGCACTGCTCCAATCCCTAAACCTGAAGCATCACATTCAATTTCAAAACTTTTAGTAAAATCTGGCAGAGCAAGTGAATGAGCATGTGTAAGCTTATCCTTTATTAGCTTGAAAGCATTCTCCTGATCTTCCCCCCATTTGAAGCCCATATTCTTTTTGATAACTTCAGTGATGGGTACGGCAATACTACTGAAGTCCTTCATAAATCTCCTGTAGAAGCTAGCTAGTCCATGAAAACTTCTCACTTGACTCACGTTTGTTGGATTAGGCTACTCCTGGATAGCACGAACCTTTTGTTCATCTACCTGTATTCCCTATGCACTAATAACAAAACCAAGAAATACAAGCTTATCTGTGCAAAAAGTGCACTTCTTAAGGTTAGCAAGTAATCTCTCCTTTCGAAGCACATCAAGAACAGATTTCAAATGTTTCACATGGTCTTCCAAGTTCATGCTATAGATTAGAATATCATCAAAGTAAATAACCACAATCTTTCCAATGAAAGCACACAAAATATGGTTAATCAATCTCATGAAAGTGCTTGGTGCATTAGTTAAACTAAAGGGCATAACTAACCATTCATATAAACCATACTTTGTTTTGAATGCGGTTTTCCACTCATCTCCTTCCTTCATTCTAATATGATGATATCCGCTTTTTAAATATTAGAAAACACAAATGAGCCATGCAATTCATCCAACATATCATCTAAGTGAGGAACGGGATGACGATACTTTACCGTGATATTGTTGATGGCTCGGTAATCAACACACATCCTCCATGATCCATCCTTCTTAGGCACAAGAATCATCAGTACTGCACATGGACTCATGCTCTCTCTCACGTACCCTTTTTCCATCAGCTCTTGAACCTGCTTTTGAAGCTCCTTAGTCTCCTCAGGATTGTTCCTATATGCTGGTTTATTTGGCATTGCAGCTTCGGATACAAAGTCGATCTGGTGCTCTATTCCACGGATTGGAGGTAATCCTCTAGGGATTACCTCAGGAAAGACATCCTCATAAACCTGTAAAAGAGATACAACAGTACTAGGTAAAGTGTCAAGTAACTCGTTAGTATTCAAACAAGTTTCTTTGTAAATCATCTATAGCATAGGCTATTTTATTACCAATGCTTGCCTCACAACACTCACTCTAGCCATACAACTCTCCTTTTGCAAGCCTGCACTTTCCTTTTTGCTCACCACCAAAGTTGATCCCCTTTTGACTTAGCCTCTCTCACTCATCACAGCCTTCCTCTCCTTTTTATTTTCTTTTTCTTTTATACTCTCACTCTCTTTTTGCCTCTCACTCTTTTGGTATTTCCCACGAGATTGTTGCAATTGCATTTGATCTTCATAAATCTGTTTAGGAGTCATTGGTTTGAGACTGTAGCTTTTACCATGATGAACAAGTGTATATTTATTTGAAAAGCCATTATGAATCGCCTTTTTATCAAATTGCCATGGCCTTCCTAACAATATATGACAAGCCTGCATTGGTATAACATCACACAACACTTCATCTTCATACCTTCCAATGCGAAAAGCAATCTTAGCTTGTCTAGTCACCTTGGTCTCTCCACTATCATTCAACCATTGTAATTTGTAAGGACTCATATGTTTAGTAGTTTTAAGCCCCAACTTGTCTACAATGAAAGAACTAACAGCATTTGTGCAGCTACCACCATCAATAATCAAACTGCAAAGACTATCACCAATAAAACACCGAGTGTGGAAAATATTTTCCCTTTGTACATCAGTCTCTTCTTTCACCTGTGCACTCAAAGCACGCTTCACCACAGCCACTAGTTTACCTTCATAGCTTCCTCATCACTAATATCCTCTAAAGGTGGCATTTCATCATCCTCACTTTCTCCTTCAGTTTCATACTCCCCATCACGTATGATCATGACACGTCTATTTGGGCATTGACTAGCAATGTGACCCCTGCCTTAACATTTAAAACATTTTATATCTCGATTTCTTTGAGTAGAAGAATCAGATTTACCTTGAGTTCCAGAGCTGGTCATGTCATGTTTATACTCAGATTTTGGCTTTGAAATGGGTTGCTTCTCCTCCTTCTTCCAGTATTTTGATTTGTAACTGGATGAACCTGCATTAGAATCAAATCGGGATGCACCACTACCCTTCCTCTTGAGTTGGTTCTCAATTTTAATGGCCATGTGCACCATATCATCCAACTCAACATAGTGCTGCAATTCTACTACATTCTGAATATCCCTATTCAATCCTGCCAAAAATCTAGCCATTGTAGCCTCACGGTCTTCAGACATTTCCCTAATCATTGTCACCTCCATCTCCTTGAAATACTCCTCTACACTCCTATTACCTTGCTTAAGGTTTTGCAACCTATTAAACAAATCTCTATGGTAATGAGATGGTACAAACCTTATGCATTACTCTTTTCATTTCTTCCAAGTTTCTATTGGTAGCTCTCTATTTCTTCTCCTATTCAACAACAATTGATCCCACCAAACAATGGCATAATCAGAAAATTCATAGCAGCAAGTTTTACCTTTTTGGCTTCAGAATAGTTGTGGCAATCGAACACCAAGTCAACTTTCTTTTCCCATTCAAGATAGGCTTCAGGATCATTTCTCCCCTGAAATGGTGGAATCTTCATCTTTATGTTTCCAAGATAATCATCCTCCTGATTCCTAACTCCTCTATACCTTCCTCCATAATACCTGTTACTTTCAACAGAAGCCCTATCAAATTCTTCTTCAAAACCCACTCCTTCATATTCTCGATCTAACACCCAAACTCCTCTTTTAGGAAGTCTACCTCTATTGACTTGAGGAGCATTCCTTGATTGTTCCATACCCTTCTCTAATTTCTCATTGAGCTTATCCATCTCTTCCTTAAACATCCTCCTCATCTCAACAGACAAAGACTCCAAAATTGATTTTGTATCAACTCCACTTTGCTCAGCCTTAGGAACACCCTGTTTAGACATATTTTTTTACCTGCAAGAAACAATGTTAGCAATAAAATAATTCCTCACAGGTCGCTCCCTTACATGTTTACACTCAACAAGATGAATAACTCAAACTCTCGTTTTTCACACAAAAATCAGATTTTGATCCTCTCTCAAATTCCTCTTTTAGTTCTTTAAGAACCAATTCGAACAATCCCAGATCTAATCAATGGAATCAATCTAACTTATCGAGGAAGAAGATGAATGAAAAATTAGGTCAAGCAATAGCAATGGAGTATTGAAACTAAGCAAGAAACAATTTTTTTGACACCCCTAATCAATTAAACAACTATTTGTGACAAATCTCTCAAGAATTTCAATTTACCAAATTTTTTTTTGTATTTTTTTACAGGAATTTTTTTTTTTTATCCTTTTTTCTTTTTTTTTTTTAATCACAACTATGACTATCAAGATCGAATCTTTGATTCAATCAAGATCTGACAAAAACTCAAATAATGTACCTTTGAAAACCTAAAGATTGAATCTTTAATCAAAGGAAAGGATAGGCAAACCTCAAACAAACCTAGGCTCTGATACCAAAGTGATATGAACCAAGCCAATCTATCGGCGAAACCCGATTTCAATCCGTATGACTTCAATTCCCAAGATAGTCTGTGTTTGCATGGAGACCACGACCCATTGTCTATAAAGAGACAAGAACCTTGGCATAAAGCAAAGACACCACAATCGAAAGATGGAAATCTCGATTGATAAGTCGGAAGCGAACCACGGATCAAATTCGATTAGTTCAGAGTTAGTTCAGTCAAGAACCAAAGAGAAATTCTCTAAATTTTCATAAAATGTATTATGATTTTGTTCATACAACCCAAAGGAGTTTATATAACCATATGAAGGAAAACCAAAAGACAAATAATAAAAAAAAACTGTTACACAATAAAAGCTAGCGGCCATAAATTAGAATTAAAATATGATAGCAACTTCTAGTTTAAGCCGGCATAAAGGCCGGCGGCTTGAGTCCCTACACCGGTTGCGTAAGCTTGAAGGCTGGCTGCATTAAGTAATCCAGCATAAGCCATTCGAATTTGACATTTTCTAAGCCGTCTTCAATCAAGTAAGCCAGCGGTGTAAAGTCCAGCCTTGCCCCAATTTGCTTGATTCATGATTTGGTTCATTCCCGAGCTTGTCTTGATGATATTGATTAGTTTAGGATCATCCGGGATGGTTTGCAACTCCTTCAGAATTGTTCAAACCAAACCATTGAGTGCTTCTTTGAATCGCTTAGCTCGAGTCCTTGAAGCGGGTCCAAGTGGCATCACAAACGGGTCTATTCTTGATCTATGAGCCACGTTCTCATCACAAAGGGTACCCTAAACGTAATAGTCCACCACACTCGATATTTAAACTCAAGTATGACTACCTTAGTCATCCCATGAGTTTAGACACCAGGTGTAAGGCCTATTTTCATCATGTAAGGGACTTTACTTTGAATCGAAATAGCTTAAGAAGACATACATAAGTAATAAGAATATAAATCATAACAATTATGACCTAGATTAATCCATTACAAAGATCTAATGGGCATACCCTTGTCAAAATGATAAGAGTCTTAAGAGTCCACAAAAGTCTCTTGCAACAACATATATAATATATATATATAATTAAGGAGATTTAACTAGAAGTCTATGCCTAACTTCTAGATATCGACTTCTCCAAAAAGCTCCTTCAATTCCAAAAGTTGTACCGGAGTGAAAAGTCCCCTTAGGGATAGCCATAGATAATCGTACTGCAATAGGAAACTATAAGCGTATAAGCTTGTGGGCTTAGTGAGATTCATTTCCAAAATTAAATACTCAATCAAGCAATAAGGCAAGCAAGTCATATTAAATAATCATATGAAATGCACAACCATATGAGTATGCAATACACAAGACTTTCCGGGAGTCCTATGTTGAATGGATTTACACTCTCCATTCGGGGTTAAATGTTTCAGGCCTATACGACCATAGATTTCAATTTTTTTTTCATTTATTTAGTGGTTGTTTCAGGTGACCACCCACTCGTTAATTATGTAGTTGATTCCAGTGCCTACTCTACTTTCATTTTAATTTAGGCGACCCCACATCGATAACCGAGTTTTTAGGCCCACCCGTTGCCTAACTATTATGCCTTTTTCCATAAAGGTATAACAACGAATGCAATGTGACTCAATATATGTTATGCATGGACAATTTAGTTATATGGTCATGGCATATTATTTAAGTGAATAATAGGCGATCATAGAGATTTCAGACACTTCAATTCTATACTAAATCATACAAATAATTATAGCAATTCCCATTTTGATATTCTTAACATCAATTCAACAACATAGAATTCACATGCGCATTCCAATTTTATCTTGTCCTAATTTTAATGCCACTATCATTACAAGCAAAATCATAAGCATGTAATTTAAAGAAAGCGAACTCACATTGTCATGGCGCGAAATTTCTCTTAATCATAATAATCCTCGGGAAGGTTTAGTCCATCTCCCAAGTCTCCTAACAAAAGAAATACCTCCAATGAGTATTTCTATGAAGTTTAAATGAACTTATAAATTCTATTCTAATAAGTTCGTCAAAGTTCGTCTAGGAAGAAATTCCAACTTAAAATGGCCATAACTGGGTCATTTTAACTTGGAATTTCACAATTAAGCTATTGATTTCTATCTACTTTGAAATATCTTTCCATTTATGATGTTATTCCTAAGTTTTGAAAACTTTTAGGTCTTGTAAGACTCGGACCGGATCGGATCTGATTAGTAGCTAAAAATTGCATTTCCGAACTTGTTTTGTGAAATTTTGCATTGTTTTTACTAAGTATATTACATGTGCATGCAATATCTATAAGTTATTATCATGGATGACATGATATGAGCTATCTTTATGTATATCCTTAATGATATTTGGTTAAAAAGAATTTTTTTTGAAAAACCTTTACTTTTGCAACGATTTTAAGAACACTTGGTTGAGAAAAATTAGCTTTATTTCTTTGAAAATCATCCTTATTTTTACTAAGATAAAGCCTTGATGACCTATATATCTAATACCTTCATTATCTTAATAAATTTCTTTATTTAGCAGTTGGAAAATAGATGTTTAAATAGGGGTTTTGCCTAGTTATGAATTTTACAAAAATTTAAGGAATGAAAACATTGTTTGATCTATGTTTTTGAGACCTTTTGTAAACCTATGAAATTTTCATAATTTTTAGAAAATAATCCTAGAAGTCTAAAACCAAAACCAAAACCCTAAAAATCGAACCAAGTTAAAACCTAGTTTTAAATAAGGTCAAATACGAGATTTTTAATCTTGAGAAAAAGAGAACCCTAAAAACAAAATGGAAGATCCAACTGTCGGTTGATTTAACATCCGTACACCAATCAAATCATCTATCCGATTCTTAATACGCAAATCAAGACAATATATCCAAATAATGCTCGACAACGAAATACTAAGATTTTAAATCTTTTGGTGAATTTTAGATTAAAAATTTTTAATTTTCACCAAAAGTCAAACTGAGTCTGTCACGCCCCATAGGATATCCTAAACGTAACAGCCTGCCACATACTATATAAAACTCTCGAAATTCTATCCGAGCCCTTCGGAAGTCTTGTATAGATATAAAGCATCCCTTTATGACAATAGAATACTCGATCAATGGAGTTAAGAAGTTTAATGTGGCATTCATTAGCCATAGATAATAAACCAAAACACATATATACTTTACAAAGTCTAAGGGACATTCCCCCGCAAAATAATATTAAGTCCATTACAGTCATCTAGAGTCCTTTAGTTTCCAACGGAAGTCTAAACAAAATCGAAATAAACTTCTAAGGGAAACTCCTAGCTCTGGTACCTGAGCTATAGCCTGCCTTGGCCTAAGCCAAATGAATTCATGCTGCAACAAGTAAAACCTATAGGGGCGTAAGCTAACTAGCTTAGTGAGTGAAAACTTTCATATCACAATTAAGACAAATCATTCAAGCAAGTGGTTACTCAAACAAATGGTATGCATCAAGCAAATGAGTTCAACAAACATATGATCAACCGGAAATCATATGTGGATGGACTTGCGCCCTCCATCCTGGGTTAGCAGATTAACGAATCCTCCGGTACGACGCCGTTTAAGCTCACGGTCAACTAAACAATAATTTGTTTTATGGATCACGATTAACCAACAATTTCGTTTTATGGATCACAATTAACCAACAATTTCGTTTTATGAATCACGATTAACCAATAATTTCGTTTTATGAATCACGATTAACCAACATATTCGTTTTATGGGTCACGAAAAACCAACAAATGCTAATGCTCCATCCCCATCATGAAATGAATGAGTCCAATTATAATTGAGGTCCAATATAGATTAATCCAATTCTTTTAGGTGACCAACAATTATTCGCAGACAATCAATATAAATTCTCGCTAAACAAGCAGCAGCTTAACCCGGTTTCGATATTCCTTATGTTCAACTTCACATATCAACAGCAGGCAAGTATATAATTCCTATATACCCCATCATGCATAATCGTTTTTATTTTTTCCTAAACAACTAATGTCACTATCAATACAATCACAAGCAATAATTGAGAGCGGAAGAATACTCACTCGGCCATGGTACGCCGGTCTCTTAATAGTAGTAGTTGGGTGGTAGGGTATCGTCTTACTCGGGATCACCTACCAAATAAGAACAACCTAATAAGAATCTCATTGCCAAACTAATTCAAGCTATGCATCTAAACTACACAAAATCGGAATTCTCGCTATTTGCGGAAGTTCCAACTTAAAACGGCCATAACTTGGTCATTTTAACTCGGAATTTTGCAAATTTTATATCGATTTCTATCTACTTCGAAAGATCTATCTATTTATAATATTATTTTAAGTTTTGAAAACATTAAGGTCACGGAACAGTGGGATCAGATCTGTTCTGTAACTTTCCTCTTTCCGAAAAATTGTTTCGCAATTGGTAAAAATGTTTCTAGTTGATGATTCATGTATAGATGGTATATGAATGAATTCCTAGCATGAATGTCATGTAATGAGTTCAATATATGCATGGTCTTGATGATTTTTGATGATGAACTCTTATGAACTCCTAATTATCATAAAACTCCATGATGGTCACTTCTAAAAATCTATTCTTTCTAACTTTGCATTCCCTAGGGTTTTTAGGATTCTATTCTTGGAATTTACTTGTTATTTAAATAAAAATGAGTTATTAACATCTATACTATCCATGACCTTCATTTATGCATAGAAATTCACATTTTTCACTTCGTAAATATGTTTTTAAACAAGCTTTTCACAAAAATCCGAAGTTTGGAAATTTTCTTTTCTTGCATTTTTCCTATGAGAAAACTTGTTTAATGCATAAAAAATTAAAGCTTTATTACATCTATTGCCTAAAGACTTCATTTAACTCATAAAACATGCAATTTGAGCTTGGACACTAAGTGTTTATGTAGGCATTACTCCAAAATACGAATTTAGCAATTTAATCACTATCTCAAAATTTTCCATTCTACTTCACTACTTGTTTTACATATTACTCATGCCTAAACTCATTTAAACTTATAAAAATCATTCCTTAAGGATACCTATTACATATACCTTCCATTTTTCATGAAAAATATGAGTTTTAAAGTGGTTTTGATGGTTTTTAAAATAGGGTTCCAAAATCATCCGAATTTCCATAAGACATTTCTAACCAAAATCTTTTCTTTTTCAAGTTTCTTACCTCCTATACATGAAGATCTATCATCTAACACATATATATGCATGCAAGACTAAGCTTTTATAATCATTAATGCATGAAAGTTCAAGATAACCATATGAACATGAATGTAGATGAAGGTATGAATGTCTAAACACTAGATCTACCATATATAGTGCATGAATCATGAGTTTTATGGTATGAACATAAATTTCTATGCAAGATCTCTACTTTACATGCATGAACAAGGTAATATCTCAACAAAAACTCATTTAAACACAAGATCTACTTCTTGTGATGGCTTGATATTCTTCTATTAGTGTTTTCATGTCCCAGCATATGCTCATTGGGATTAAAAGTGGAAAACACTCAAGAATGATCTTGCCATTCCAAGATAATGTACGTATAAGGCTTAGAATCATCACCTAAATGGAGATGTGGAGATGAAAAGAAGAGGAAATGAGTTTGTGTGTGTGAGTGTGAGGAGAGGAGGGGGTCACGGCAATATAGAGAGAAAGAAGAGAGGGTTTTCAACTTTTGTAAAATTTTAGAAGAGTGAAAATGAGGAGAGAGAGAGAAAAAAGAGCTTTATATTACATGCATTAGGGTTTTAATTGTAATAAAGAAGTAAAAATAAAAAAAATGAGAGGGAAATGGGAAGGGGGTGCGCCGACCATGAGGGGGTAAGAGAGAGAGGGATTTGAAATTTTGATAAAATTTGTAATTTATGTAATAAAATATAATAAATGTAATAATTAATTAGGAAACAAAATTTCTTGGAAAAGAAAATTGTAATGAGTAGTTGTAAGGATGTAAGAATAGGGTATGGGTAGTGTGTAGTGTAGGTTGTACTTGTGAATAGTAGACAAGACATCTACTTTACCGGTTGTAACGAAAATACGGGAAAAAGGCTATAACTGTAATTTTTATAGCCCGGAAAATTATAAAATTGATATTTTTGAAATCCTTATAAAATTTCGGTTCTAATGAATATTCCGGAATATTTTTCTGAGTTTATGGTCCCGGGGCATTTTTCAGTAATTGAGCTCGGGAAGGCCCGAATTGAAAAATTCCCGAATTTAAAACTTTCTAAGGTTTAAAATATACTTTAAAACAATAATTCATATTCATTTACTTTATAAAACTTCTTTTATTATGAAACCGAAGGAAAGCCGGATTTAGGGTTCCTAAGCTTCTCTCACTAGACTTAAACTGGGCTGGATTAGGGTTTCGCTTTTCAACTCCCGGGGTTTACTTAACTACTGAGAATACCGGGGTTTACAGAGTTAACCCATAACCCTAGACTCGGTTAAATGATCCCGAGAATTGAAAAATGTTAAATAATCATAAATAAAATGAAATAAACCATAGAAGTTGAACTAAAAATATAATACGGACAAAACCCTAAATTTTTATAATCATACAAATAACTCAATAAAACCAGAAGTCAAACCAAAATCCTAAAAGTCAACAAAGCTTACAACAAACCCTAATGTTTAAGATCCGACAATCGCGCGCTCTTAAATCCTAAACAACGAAATAGAAATAATTATTGATAATAGTTCGTAATAATACATGGAAGCTTAAAAATATCAGATTCACGAATTTCTAATGTCCTTCGGATCCGAACGGGATTAGTTTTCAAAAACCGTGCCCTGGTACATCGGATGGCAAAAATATTCCATTAATATCAATAGACTCGTAGAAGTATAAGGTTTTCAAAAATATCAGTTTTAGAATTTTTTGGTAAGTAAAAATTACAGATATCGCCTTTATAAGCATATTTTTATTTGTACCGGTATTTTATTTGTCTAGTCTACTATTCATAGTACTTTTCTATTATTTATTACTATTTATCTATCTCTACTTTTTCTTACTACCTATTCTTACACCTACATACCTATTTTTTGCAATTTTCTTTTCCCATAAAAATTCTACACCATATATTATTAAACTTCTCTTACACTTGTCTTCTAAAATTAATTTTTAATTACTTCTCTCTCTCTCTCTTCTTCTTGTTGCCATCTACCCCCCTCTCTCTCTTCACTCTCAATTATTTTTTTTTCAATTAATTTAATTACATCTAATTTTTACTTCAAAATTCTATAAATACTCCCTTCCTCCTTCATTCTTTCACACAACTCATTTTACTATCAAAACTCTGTCAAATTCACTACACAAATACTCTTCACAAAATTTCTCTCTAACAAAACTCTCTTAAATAAAAATATTTCTTTATACACAAACTATCTACCACATATCACTACCCACATAATACCTCATTCATCTACCATCTTCATACCACATAAACATTTTAAGTAAACTTCTTCCAACCATTTATTTACCTATGTCATGTAACTTAACATGACTATGGTGTTGTTTTTAAACTCATATTGTTATTATGTTCATATATACATTGATTTTATTATTGTTATTATGCCAATTTCTTATTCATATCTAACTAAATATATTTATGTATTTATACATAATCTTTAGAGCATATAAGCTCAGTTGTTATTTATTTAATTTCATGCTTTGCAATTTATTTAATTCATTCTCTTTTAAGACTAGTCTTTCTAGTCTTAGACTTGTGCATATCAAGTCAAAACAATCTTTTCTTTATTTTCTTTATTCTTTTTGGGACTAGTCTATTCTTAGTCCTGGGATGCCTTAATAAAGCTAAGGCTCTCAATACTTGATCGGGATACCTTAACGAAGCTAAGGTTTCCAATATTTGATATTTTATTATCTTGCTTGTTATTATTTGCTACTAGTATATTTCTCATATTTTTATTATTTTACATGCTCATAATACATGCATCTACATAATGATATTGTCTCAACTAAATTTAAAAGTAGAATTTTACTTTATTAAAGGAACTTGAAACTAAATTTTCTATTATGTAACTTGTTATTAAATAATGGAGTCATTACTAACAACATAGAAATGGAATAATACAAATTTTCTCAAAGTTTTTCCAAAATAGTTTTACTAAGGAAATATAAGAAATAAACACTTTCTTTCCATAATATGGTAACCTAAGTTTTAGGAAAATAATTTGTTGGTATTCAAAGTTTTCACAAAAAGTTTAAGATTAACTCTTTTAAACTCCATAACAAAACCAAGAATCAAACTAGTTTTCAAAGTTAAGATAAAATCAACCCATAAAGTTATAAACCCACTTAGGAAAATAATGATTTTTCAAGTTTCTAAAGAAGAAACTTATTTTTAAAGAATATAAATATGATAAGATAAAAAACAAAGGATTTTATTAATAAAGATGATTCTTTTCAAATAAAAATTGTAGAAGAAATAAAAGACCAAGTTTTAGAAAACAAGAACTTATATTTTAAACAAGAAATGTAAGAAGGAAAAACTCATTGTCTAAAACCATTCTAAATGCAAATTTATAAATAGGTTATCAACAACTTAATAAACTTTTGATAACTTTGATCTTTATCAGTAGAAGTAAAAAAATTATAAGAGACTAAAGTTAAAGGAAAATTTACTTGTTTTGGAAAAAGAAATGAGGAAAATAAAATAAGAATATACTCATTTATAATAATCTAGGAAAATATAAAGTTTCTTCAAAATATTTGAAAAGAAATTTATCAAGTTAAATTTTAATACATTAAAATGAATTGTTTTATAAAATAAATTGTTGAGATACTACCATTAGAATTTTTGCATATAAAGTGAGCTTATCTATATACTCAAGGGATTTATCAATCATATATATATATATACATATATATACACTAAAGGACTTTTTAATAAAGTTGAGATGGAAAATTGTTTCTAGAAAATCTGTATCATACGGTTTCGGAACCTAGAAAACTTTATATTATAAAAATAACCTTAGAAATGGATAGATCTTTTTGAATAGGTAGAAAACAGTATATTATATGCAAAATTTCGATTTAAAATGAGCAAGTTATGGCCATTTTAAATTGGAATTTTATTTCATGTGATTTTGACAAACATAGTAATATAGAATTAGAAATTTTAAGTAGAATTTCTACGGAATACTCATATCGGATGTTTCTTTTGTCTAGGTGACAAATGATACGAGATTACCCTTCCTGAGGATTGCTACGACTAAGAAAATTATGAAATGGACGAGTGAGTTATTCCTCTTAATTTCATTATCTTGCTTGCTTGTAAAGTAGTGGCTTTAGCATACTAAGAAAAGATAAAAATTGATATGCATGGGGAATTCGAGGATATGTATATATGTGACTCTATGCTTATGTGTGAAATGAGAATTAATAATATCCCAACTTCAAATTGCCTGTTTAAGTGTTTTGTTTAATTACTTATATGGTTGCTTATTGCTTGCCAAATTGATTGATCGCTCCTTAATAAACCTTAATAAGGTTTGGCTTAAGAAAAATAAAACGCTCACGTATAGCATCCATCGAGTCACATGTCTTTCGGAAGGTTACTACTCTTACGCATGGAGTTGGATTGGCTGTTATCGTGTGGGACATAAGCCATGTTCCTTCCTAGAGAATCCAAATCGATCGGAAAATGCAACTCTATGTTTAGAGTTAAGCCAATCGAACACTTTCGGTGGGGACCTGGGCACTAGCAGTAGAAGGTCGCGGATCTTCATCACCAATTCCCTAACTTTTGATACTGAGGGGTAAATCCGTTCTATATATGGTTTCTAGATAACTATATATATATATATTTGTATAATCACATGATTGTTGCATTGTATGCAAAGCAAATGTGTGAAAATGTAAATGAAATTGTTTGAATCCATGGTGCGAATGAAAAAGAATACTTCACTAAGCTAGTTGTAAGCTTATACCCCCATAGATTTTGTTGAAACAGGTATACCCGTAGCTTAAATCGAAGATCATGACATTAAGAAAGTCATGGAAATATGTTAAACTTTTATGAAGGCAATGGTAACATAAGATAAAGTTACCTTGTAAGGTTCCTTATATGTAATGTATGCTATGTTAGTGTTTTGGAAATTCTAAGAAGTGTATTTATCTTGATTTGAAGACAATAGATGGATATGTCCTTAAGAATTGTAATTTACCATGTTCATATTTTATGATAAGTATTCTCTTTGTCTTGTTACTTATTCATTATCAATGTAAATTGCGCTACTCCGATGTGTTTCCTTAGTTGTAATGTATGCCTTGTATATGATATGGAAGCGCTTGCGTGACTGAGGTAATCATTCTTAGGCTTTAGTATTGTGTGTGGCGGATTGCCACGTTTAGGGTACCCCTTGGGGCGTGACACCTTCCCTTTGTTTTAGGAATATACTTTGATAAAATCCATTCATTCTTGTTAAAATTAAGTCTTTACTACATCTATTCCCTACGACTTCTATTTTTCTATTAAAATCTTCATTTTGGTAATTGGAAATAGGTGTTTAAGTGGGAGTCATTTCTAGATCCAAATTTTGCTAAATTGTTTTAAGATTATTTCTTGGGTAAAACTCATTTAATCTTTCTAAAATTAAGCCCTAACCAAACCTACTCCCTAAGGCTTTCATTTTTTCAATAAAACTCTTGTTTTAGGGTTAGAAAATAAGTGTTTATTTAGCATCTCATCCTAGTTACGAATTTTAAGTTCTTTTTGGGGTCGAAACAAGTTCTAACTTAACTTTTATAACCATTTTCTTATTTTGAAAATTTCTCTCAATAAAACTAAGCTTAATTCATCAAAATCATTCATTTATGATGCCTATTCCCTAAACCCTTTATTTTAAATGTAAAATCTTCATTTTGGAGTTGGAAAATAGGTTTTCTAAATAGGTGACTTTTTCCATCCGAATTTCCAAGAATCATTTTTGTTGAAACTAAAATAGATCTTGAACTTTTTGATATATTCTCATTATTATCATGCTACTACAAGGCTTTTACGTATATAAGACAAAAATCTATAGCATTTATGTACTCAAAACAAGTAGATCTACTATATTATTCATGTCATGGATGCAAATGCAAAATGAACATTATGTAGATGAGGATAGTAAAGGAATATATGCAAAAAAATATCAATAACAACAACATATAACAATAATATAGCAAAAATAATAGCAAAACAACTTAAATATAGAGATCCACAACATTATGATAGCAAGAATATCATGCTTAAGTATTTCCACATCCCTAGCATAAAGCTCATGGGGATTTTAGTGGAACCGCACATGTATGATCTTGCTATTACATATTTTATTGTGGTAGGGTTTAGATTTATTACCTATTAAATGTGTGGAGTAAGCAAAACTTGAAGAAAATGAAGTGTATGTGTGTAAGTGTATGTATGGAGAGGGTCACGATAGGAGAGTGGGAAGAGGGAGAGAAAAACTTTTCTGAAAGGTTGATTTTTGTGTAAAAAGAGAGAAAGTGAAAAAGTGAAAGTATAAAGGTGTTTATATAGGAAAAGGAATTAGGGTTTTGTGTGATTAAATAAAAAGGAAAAATCAAACAAAATGAGAGAGAGAATAAGGTGAGGGGAGGCGCCGTTTCTTGGGTAAGAGAGAGAGAGAGAGATGTTTGATTATTTTGTATAATAAAATTTAATTTAATAAGTAATTTAAGTAATAAAATGTATTGAAAAAGTAAATTTGTAAGGAAAATGATGCAAGATTGTTAGAATAGGTTGTAAGGATGTAAGAATAGGGTATGGGTTGGTTGTACTTGTGAATAATGTGATTAGAAATAAAAAAGTAGATTAGACACTTAAATTATTGGTAGTAATGAAAATACGATAAAAGGCTATAATTGTAATTTTTAAAAACCAAAAAATTCTTATAATTATATTTTTGAATTCCTTATTAAATTTTGGTTCTAAAGAGTGCTATATAATATTTTTTGTCTATTTCTGAGTCTCGGGGACCAGTTTTCGAAAACAGATTCCGTTCGGGTTTGAAATAGGAAAAAATTTACCAATATGATATTTTTAAGTATCCTAATATTATTATGAACCAACCTACACTCTTCACTCGTATTTTGACTTCTCAGCTTAAGAACAAGGGATTGCCAGATCTAAACTATTAAGGTTTCCTAAGGATTTGTTGACCTAGGGTTTCCAATTAACTTCCCGGTTTAGGGTTTAAGCTTGCAATTATCCTAAAAAATTAGGGGTTCTGTAAACCTCCCTTCCCCATTTCTAGTGATTTTCACGAATTTTTCTCTTAATCAACCTTCTATCTTCTAAACTTAGGTAACCACTTAAAACCATCTCTTTAACTTATGAAAACATAACATGAGCAACATGTATATTTTGATTTTAATAAATCCCCATGAGCATTATGCTAGGGAAAGAAATCAAGAAAACAATATCTTGTTCATGCCTTGTTTGTCTCTATGTTATATTTATGATTTTGCTATGTTCATGTTCCTAATCTAACTTCTATATGTAGCATGTAAAGTATAAGTGCATATATACATTTTTAGAGCCTAAAGCTCATTAATCTAATATCTTATTATCTCTTATTATTTTGCTCTTGATTAAAATAAGACTAGTCAGCTTCTAGTCTTAGATTTGTCCTTAATCAAGTTAAAACAAAAGGGGACTTATCCATAATCTAAGTCCTGTGGAGGCTTGACATGAATCTAAGACTCCCATGTTTTCCTATTATTTTCTTAATTTTTTTATGGGACTTATCTATTTCTAAATCTTGGGAAGTGTCACGCCCCAGAGGGTACCCTAAACGTGGCAGTCCGCCGCATAATATCTTATTATCTCTTATTATTTTGCTCTTGATTAAAATAAGACTAGTCAGCTTCTAGTCTTAGATTTGTCCTTAATCAAGTTAAAACAAAAGGGGACTTATCCATAATCTAAGTCCTGTGGAGGCTTGACATGAATCTAAGACTCCCATGTTTTCCTATTATTTTCTTAATTTTTTTATGGGACTTATCTATTTCTAAATCTTGGGAAGTGTCACGCCCCAGAGGGTACCCTAAACGTGGCAGTCCGCCGCATATAATATTAAAGCTAGTGAATGACAACCTTAGTCATGCAGAAGCTTCGATATCACATGCAAGGCGTGCTTCCAAGTTAGTAGGAGACTCACAGGGGTATTACATTTAAGTAGATAATAAAAGCATGCAAGAACTTATATAAATAAACATGGAATATTCGTTTAGATAAATAATTCTTACATCTTATTATGGGCATTCCCCCGTCTCAAATAGTCTTGATTCAACTAAACTATTAACAAGGTAAACATGACTATAACATAAGCCTACTATAGAGATTTTCTTAGAAGTTTATATTCAAAACTAAATACATATAACTTCTCCCAAAAACTCCTAGTAGCTTTGGCTCATACCTGGCATACAGGGCTCCTCGGTGCCAACCATAGATAATCATACTGTAACAAAAAGCTATATGGGTATAAGCAAGTCTAGCTTAGTAAGATAATTCCCATCGACAAGACATTTCCATAAATCAAACAAGTATTTAAACAATTATATGAAAATGCACCAAACACATAAGTAAACAAAATACACAAGATTAATCGGAAATCATGTGTAGTATGGATTTTATGCCCTCCATATCGGGGGTTGGGAGGTTACAGGCCCATACGACCATCAATATTTGCAGATTTGCTGGCTCCTGCTTGCCCTGTAGATTTTTCGGCTCCTACTAGCCCATGTAAACTTTCCGGCTCTTACTAGCCACTACTACAACTTCCTTGTTTCCCCACACGAAGAATAGTAGTGAAATAAATGTGACCCACAAATATGATATGCATGAATCATTTTCAATATAAGTTTAACCAATAAATGTTGAGTTCAAGTTATAGGCGATCAAAACAATATTCATCATATCAATGCAAGAATCACAATTATTTATCAATTCCTCTTTCGATATTCTTAACTTATATTCAACCAATCATAAATCCAATTCACACAATATTTGTTCATTTATCTTCTCCTTACTTTCTAATGCTACTACTTACAAGCACAAACAAGGAAATGTAACTTAGTAAAAGATTAACTCACTCCATGTCGGTGGCTCCTAATCGAAGTAGTCTTCTGGAAAAGTGATCTCGGTTCCTTCTTCGCCTAAACAAGATGAAATACCCACAATGAGTCTTTCATAGAATTTCTATTTTTGAAAACTCTAAATCTATCTTAAAATCGCGGTAGAATCGGATTGGAGGAAATTCCAACTTAAAATGGCGATAACTTGCTCATTTTAACTCGGAATTTCGTATATTATATACCGTTTTCTACCTACTCGAAAAGATATATCTATTTCTAAAACTATTTTCATCAAACTAACTCATTTGGGTTCCGAAAAAGTGGTGACCAGATTCACCACGAATTTTCTCAAACTTGAATTCCTTCTTTTAACAAAAGCTCATCTTGAAGAGATATATATATTATAATAATTTGTAAAACATTTGAAATGTATATACATATATTTATTGACTCATATCAAATGTATGAAGTTAATGAAGTTTCTTAAACCATAAATTTTGTAAAAGTATAGTCTTCTAAGGAAAATGAAACTTTTGAAAAATTCCTCTTATTCAAGTTATTTTAAATGAGTAAGTTTCATTTTTCTTAGTCTTTTCAAAAAATAATTTTATTTCTTAGTTTCTAATAACAATTCTATATTTATAGAAATAATTTCCTTGTTTCTTGAGATCATTTCATTTTCATGAAATGAATTTCTAGTACTTTATGAAAAAGTGGAGTTTTAGTAAAACTTTTGTTTACTCAAAAAGTTTCCTTCTATGTCATGTATGTTTGTAAAAATTCCTATAAACTCCTCTAAATTTCTAAAAAAAATTGTTAAGATAAATCCTTAGTTTTTTTTTTAAAAAATTACTTTCTAGAAAAGAATCTCTATTTTAAGAAAACCTTTCCTCATTTATCTTGTTGAGACAAAAAACACAGTGGAGCACGTGTGAATATGAATCATAAAGCTATGAAAACATAGGGAAACATAATAACTTAAAAGAAATAAGCTAGTAAAGAAATAAATCAAGTATTGGAACCTTAGCTTCATCAAGGTATTCCGAAATTAAGAATAGACTAGTCCCAAAAAGAAAAAAAAATATTTTGACTTGATGAGGACAAGTCTGAGACTAGAAAGACTAGTCTTAAAAACAACATGAGAGTAAATAAATTGCAAGGTAGTAAATAAATTGTAAGGAAAGTAAAACAAATGAGTTTATATGATCTAAAAGATATAGATATATATATATATATATATAGCTTCATAGATATATTTAGTAACATATATATGAAAGCAACATAAAGAAATTAGATTCATGAACAAAAATAAAGTATGAACTTATTGTTGTTTTCTTTAACCTTCATGGTTTAGAAAACACACACCAAGCTCATACTAAGTAAATGAACACTTTAGAAAGCTAAAACTATTACTAGAGAAGTAGTAGAAACTAGAGAAACTTGAGACAGTTTGTGGAGAGATTTTTGGAGAGTAATTTTAGTGTATGGAAGTTGTGAAAGAAGTGGAAGGAAGAGGGGGTATTTATAGGAAAATGTGGGAGGAAATTTGTATTAATTAAATAAATGAAAATAAAACAAATTGAAGGGATGGAGAGAGGGGGCCGACGTTATTCTTGAGTGTAGAGAGGGAGTGAATTTTTTTTTTTTTTGTATATTTGTTAATGAAAAGTAAGATATGAAGTTGTATTGGACATGAAAATTGTAAGAAATAGAGGTATGGGTTGTAAGAGTAGATTGTAAGAAAAAGTAGAGATAGATAAATATGGTGTAGAATAGTAGAAAATAGTGTAATATAAAGTAGACATGATAATTTAAGTACCGATAGTAAGAACATACGCGTATAATTACAATATATGATATTTTTAGTTATCGAAAAATTATGAAATTGATTTTTTTGAAAACCTTATATTTTACGAGTCTAATGGTATATTCACAATATTTTTTACTAATCTGAGCCCCGGGACACGTTTTTCAAGAACTGTATCCGTTCGGGTTCAAAATGAATCGCAGTTTAACTAATCTGATATTTTTAAGCTTCCTCAGGTTATTACGAACTATTCTACATATGAATCTCTTACTAACTTTCCTAGGGTTGCTTAAACAAGACTGCTGGACTTGAACGGTTGCAAAAGACTAGGGTTTTGTTGACTTTGGGTTTTCGGTTGACTTTGTAATTTGGGTTTAAGCTTAAATAGATCACAAGACATTAGGGATTTACAGGAAGACTTGAATAGAATCTAAGATTTTCACAATTTTCTTTCTTTTTCTTTCCTTTAAGCTTTTCTTATGTTTAGGGAATTTGTCCATTTCTAAGTTCCAAGGAGTCTTGATGACAAGCTAAGACTTCTACATTTTTATTCTTATAATTGCTTATTTAATTTTTTCTATTCTTTCTATTTGTTACATAAGTTTATGTCAATGAATTGTTTCTTAGCATAATTAATATATTCAATTGCATGCATGGTCATAAAGTAATGTTGTTGCCTTATTAAAAATTTTCAAAATAAAAATAGAAGCTATGTCATATTTTATAAAATGGGACGAAAGACTATTAAAAGCAAGTTTGCAACACTTAAGGAATTTTTGTCTTAGGAATAGGAATGGTTAGTCAACCACACTCTTTTTAAAACATTTAAAGTAAAATGTTGACAATTCTTTGCTATACAAAATCTTTTTAAATATTATTAAACATATCAATGTTTTGCTAAAAACCAAGAACAAACAATTTTTTTTCTCATAAGTTAGTTTAGGATCATTTAACTTGAAATAAAATTAGTACTCAACATAGGAAATTAAGTTTAGGAAAACTGAAATTTATTTTATAAAGATAAGAAGATGTAGAAATAATAATCTTAGTGATTAGATATTCCCATCTACTACAAACTAAAATTTATAATTTTCTTTCCATAATGCAAAGGAGTTCTTCCCATAAACTTGACTTTTAAAAACTTTAAAATCAACTGTTTTATGAAAAATCACTCTTGAGGCAACATTACTAAAATCACGCATATAATGTGAGCTAATATAAGTACCAAATGATTTTCAAATGAACAAATATTTTTGTTCTTGCTACAAAGTGTCCAAGTTGTGAAAAACTTTAAAAGTTATAAAGCTTAGGGGCTAGAACATGTTTGATCAGATATGTACCAGCTCATTTTGAATCCTTAAAGATCTTAAATGCTAAAAATAACCTTAGAAATAGATAGATCTTTTCAAGTAGGTAGAAAACGACTACTAATATGCGAAATTCCGAGTTAAAATGAGCAAGTTATGACAATTTTAAGTTGGAATTTCTCCTAATAAGAATTTTGACGAGAATAATGAAATAGAATTAGAAAGTTTAAGTAAAACTTCCACGAAATACTTATTTTGGGTATTTCTTTTATCTAGGTGACAGGGAAGGCGAAGTTCCCTATCCCGAGGACTATTACAACTAGTGGATTGCTCGAGTTATGGCTGAGTGAGTTTATTTCCTTAATTTTAGTACTTATGTTTTTCTTGTAGTATAGTAGCACTAATAATAGGGAAAGATAAAAATGGAAAGTGTATGTTTCTTACAATGTTGGCTAAAATTACACTAAGTATATCAAGGCTTGAATTATCCCTAATCAAATTGTTGTTACATTACTATATTGAAGTGTTTGCCAATTCTATGATTAGCTTTAAGACAACTTAACTTCATTTCAACAAAACTAAATAAATGGATTCATGCATATCACGACATGAGTCACATTCATTCACTAATATACCCTTGGTAGGACAAGAGCGTAGCAGTAGTGGAACGCAGGGGTCTATAAATTTGCAAGTGGCGTGTAAGAGCCCGTAAAAACTATAATTTTTAAAGGCAAGTAGTAGCCCAAAAAATCTACAAAATTTTATTTGTGAACTATGGTCATATGGGCTCGGAACATCTAACCTCGAATGAAGGACATAAATCCATTCCAACATATGATTTTCGATTGAACATGTGTATTGCTTGCTTAAGTGTTTGTTACATTTCATACACTTGTATAATTAACTTGTTTGATTTTGTTGTACGATTACACTGTTATGGGAATATTTCTCATTAAGAAAATCAAGCTTATACCCCTTTAGATATTTGTTGCAGTTTTCTTTTCTTTGGTTGAGGCCCCGATGATACTTTTCTCAAGTACTGACTTTTGACTCAAGGAGCTCTTAGAAGAAGTCATGGCAGAGGATTGGACATAAACTTCCATATAAATCTCCTAGGTAATTTATTTTGGAAGATAGTCTTTGAAGCTTTTATGATTTCCATTCCTGAATGTTATTATTTATATCTCCTTAAACTACTTGTTTCAAAGAATGGTCCTCTATGGTCATGAAAGTACGCCTTACACCCAGTATCAAAGCTTTTGTGTGACTAAGGTAGTCATTCCTAAGCTTTAATATTGAGTGTGGCGGGCTGTCATGTTTAGGGTATCTTTTCGGTTGTGACACATATGCTCTTCATTGTTATTTTGACATAGGTAAAATGCACCATTTTAGGGTTTGAAGCTAATATGGTGACTTTAATATTAGAGCTATAAAATCGACACTCCTCTAGTGATACCTTGACTATCTTCCTTATACTAATTAGAAAAACCCAAACTCTTCATAACTTTGTTTGCACGATCCCTACAAAATGGGGTTTTAAAACAATACAAATGTTAAGTTTGTTAATGCGAACCAAAACTCATAGCAGTAGTAGGATATTAGAGTGAGGCTAGAGGCCCCTTGACAATTCTATGTAAGACAAATCATGATGATATTTAAGTTTAATGAGAAAAACAAACCATGAACATCAACATTAAGACCGATGTTAGAGTTTCTAAACAAAACTCATAGCAGTAGTAGGATCACCAATATTGCTAGACTTTTCCTCGACTAGAAAGCTTTCGTAAATTTCCATTTTTGTTGGCTTCCTGCCATCATCTTGATGTAGTGGCTGCTCAGAACTATTACCAATTTCCACTTCCAAGCCTTCATTATGGAGACGATTATGCTCTAAAATACACATAGGGCTCGAGTGTAAATCACTCATATTCTAGGGTAAAGTTGGAATAAACCCTAACCCTAGTCAAATTGGAATTTCAAAAGTCAATTATGATCAAGATAATCCAGCAGTTTCAACTCCGACAATCCCGTTCTCAAAGCCTGAGAACCATAGAAATAAGTTAATGATGGATTATAGTTCATAATAATATAAGATAGCTTAAAAAGATCATATTTGTCAAAATTCTATTCGTTTTGAACCCGAACGGGATTAGTTCTCGAAAAACGTGCCCCGGTGCCCAAAATAGTAAAAATATTCCAAAAACACCAAAAGACTCGTAATTATACAAGGATTTCAATAATATTAGTTTCATAATTTTTCGATAACTAAAAATATCAGATATAGCTCGTTTACGTGTATTTTTATTACTATCGGTATTTTATTTGTCTAGTCTACTATTTATAGTACTATTTATACTATTCATTATTATTTCACTATCTCTACTTTTTCTTTCAATCTACTTTTTATACTTTTACATTTCCAATACAACTTTATTCACATCAAACCTCATACAATATTTCTTTTCATTGCAAAAATACAAAATTTAATCAAAACTCTCTCTCTCTCTCTCTTTCTTCCTCTACATGCCACCGGCCCTTTCTCTCACTCTTTTCCAATTTATTTTATTACATCTAATTTTCACTCCAAAACTCTATAAATACCCTTTCCCTCCTTCACACTTTACACATACTTCTCAAACCTTAACAAAACTCTATCAAATTTTCCTCTCAACTTCTCTCTCTAACTATTCTCTCTCAAACACTCTCCACCATTCACCACTTTTCAAGAAAACAAAATAACAAACACACTACCCATTTATCTCTTCATAAATCCTCAATTAAACCTTAAGTAAAATTCCTACTAAAATTTCTTTACCATGTCATGTAACTCAACATGATAATGGTGTGTGTTTCCTAAACATATAAGTGTTATGGAAGCAACACTATGTTCATGTTTTGTTCTTATTCATGAACAAATCTCATTTTATAATTATATTGTTTTATTATCATTATGTGATTATGTTGTTGTTATTATTCTAATCTAACTTCAATATGTTAGTAAATATATTTATGTATATATTTCGTAAAGCATATGAGCTTACTAACATAACATGTATCTATTTATTTATGCATTGCAATTTATTTATTTACTTGTTTCATGTAATTTATTAAGACTAGTCTTTCTAATCTTAAACTTGTCCTTATCAAGTCAAAACGACTTTCTTTTATTTCTTTTCTTTTCTTTTTGGAACTAGTCTATTCTTAATCCCGGGAAGCCTTGATGAAGTTAAGGCTCCCAATACTTGACCTGGATACCTTGATGAAGCTAAAGTTCCCAATACTTGGCCATATTATTATGCTTATTTACTTATTATATTCCTTTCTATCTTATTATGTATTATTCTTACTTTGTTTTTCATTGCTATATAATCATATTCATGCATGATTAGAATGTTGTTGCTTAATAAAAATAAAATAGGTTCTTCCTTTAATAAAAAAATAAACTAAATTTCTTATCACTTAACAAATGATTTTTCAACAAAAGATCTAAATATTTTTCTTAATAAATTCTTTTCAAAAGTTTAGATAAGCTAATCATAAATTTCAAAGTATTAACAATGAAGATTTCTTCAAATAATAAAAGAAACTCATTTCTTTTATAAATCGTACTCCATAAAAATATAATTTTTAGCATTAAACTTAAGATTTTAATCTAACCATGCCTTTTATAAAACTAAAATAGATTCATCATAGACTTTGAAAATCACTTACTAAGTAAGCTTTTATACAACTTAATTTTAATACAAAATGCAAACGAAAATTTTGCTAATTTCTAATATTGTAATTCTTTATTATGAAAGTTTTTCTTATAAACTTATCTAAAAGGATTATGCCACCATTTGATAAATATTAGGAATAAAATAAGTCTTTTAAATTAAGGTAAAATCAACTCACTATTTTAGAAACCAACTTAGAGAAATAAAATTTGCCAAGAAAGTGAAGTTTTAAAAGGGTAAAATTATTTTCTAAAGAAGTAGAAGAATATAAAAATGAGAGGAAAACATACATTTAACGTAACTCCAAATATTAGACAACGCCAACAACTTGAGAAAAATTTTGAAAACCTTATTTTTCAATCACTAGATATAAAATTGGTAGATAACTTAAAGGACCAAATTTTTGGAAATTAATTTATCTTTGAAGAATTAGGAAATAAAAATATAAAAGGAAAGTAATTATTTATAATAATCCAAAATTTGTAATTTCTTTTAAACCACTTAAAGAAAAACTTTCAAAGTCTAATTTTTCAAAACCATAAGACAAGTCGTTTTACGAAAAATAATTATTGAGACAACACCAATAGAATCATGCATAAAATATGGGTCTATTTATGTATCAAAATGATTTTTCCAACCATATACATACCTATATATTTGTTTAAGGATTTTTTAGTAAAGAAAAGTTTAGAAAATCATATTTTAAGGCCTGAGAATTTCGTAACTAATACGTACTATGATGTTTTAGAACCCAAATGGCTTTTTATGATAAAATAACCTTAGAAATAGATAAATCTTTTCGAGTAGGTAGAAAACGGTAAATAATATGTGAAATTTCGAGTTAAAATGAGCAAGTTATGCTCATTTTAACTCGGAATTTCCTTCCATCCGAATTTTAATGCAAATACTAGAATATAATTAGAAAGTTCAAGTAGAACTTCCACAAAATACTCATTCGGGTATTTCTTTCATTTAGGTAATGAAGCTTGGGAGGATCCATATTCAGAGAACTATTACGAGTAAAGAATTTTAGCAAGGATGGTCAAGTGAGTTTATCTCCTACTTTTACATACTTGTTTGTGCTTGTAGCTAGAGGCATTAGAAGTAGGAAAAAGAAAAAAAATGAATATACATTGTAAACCCCTAAAACTTCGGTTAATTTTAAGTTTGATCGTAAAATTAAAAGTCAACCAAAACCCTAAAAGTCAAGAAAAGTCTAGTACGAACCCTAGAATTTAGATTCGACATTCCCATATTCTTTAGCCCTAGAAAATGAAGTTGGGTTGATTAGTAATAATAGTTCGTAATATCTTGAGGAAACATAAAAATATCATATTCGCAAATTCGAGTGGCCTACGGACTCAAATGTGATTAGTTCTCGAAAAGCATGTCATGGAGCCCGAAATAATAAAAATATTTTGATAACACTGTTAAGACCAATTTAATACAAGGATTTCAAAAATATCAGTTTCGTAATTTTTTGGTAACTAAAAATAACAGATATCACATTTATACGCGTATTTTCTTACTACCGATATTTTACTAGACACATCTACTTTACATTATACTATTCATTACTATTTTACACTATTCTTTTATCTCTAGTTTTTCTAACACCTACTCTTACAACACCATACACCTATTATCTTTATTTTTTATCTTTCCCATAACTTTATATCATATCTATTTTACATATTATTACTTTTAATACACAAAATTACAAAAAAAAAAAAAATCTCTCTCCCTCTCCACCAAGCATGGCCAATGCCTCGTCGTCGCCTCCCTCTTCTTCCTCTTATTATTTTTAATTTTTCTTTAATTAAATCACTCAAAATTCAGTCCTCATTTTCCTATAAATACCTGTAAAATGACTCCAAATTAAAATATACATCGAAGACAAACTCTAAAAATGACTCCAAATTAAAACCGAACTGTGAACGAGTCCTAAAATATAAACGCAAGTAAGAATTCATTAGTCTTGAGAAAATCTAAAAATAAAATAAGGACTACAAAAGTCCTTAAGTCCAAAAACCATTACGTAAGATAAACTACTTACCTAATCTATAATTCATAAAAATCGGGATAAAAATAAAACACAGTGATAATTTGCTAAAAAGCAAGTTAATCCATAACATGACAGTTTGAAGCATCAGGAAATCACCAAAGGCCAATTCCATAACTAGGCTTTGGCACGATTAAGAAAACTTTATCTGCCAATAATAAAATATAGACTTTGGAAATTCCCCAAACGACCAGACTAATAATCCTAAGAGACAAAAATCATAATAAAGCCCTAACGATCAAATCAAACTCCCAAGAATCATAGAACGAGGTAGAAATTGAAATCTCGCAATCTTAAGAAGGAAGAATTCAAGAAATAAAATAACAAATCAAATAATCCTTAAGTTAACCATTTGTTCATAAAACCTTAAATCGAAGCAAAATAACTTCGAAAACAAAACACTATGAAGATTCTTTTTCAAAGCAAATTATAAAAATCAAGATTTCCCCAAAATCATTCCAAAAATCGATATTTGACTCAAACTCAAGAAAATCATATCCGGTAACCATTACCGATAAAACTCCGGATATAATAATCCAATTCAAGATTTCCGAAAGCAGTAAGAGACATTAAATAATTTTAAAAATAAAATTTAAAATAAATTTCTCAAACTAAATACGTTGTATAAACAGAAAATCTCAGTTTCCAATTTGGCAATACCTAAACCAGAAAGTCAACTGGGAACCCTAAGTCAACAAAACCTTAGTGGAAAGTAGTAGTTTAAGTCCGGCAATCCCGCGCTCTTAACCCTAGAAACTGAGATATGGTTTAAGGGTGTAGAATAGCTCGTAATAGTATAAGGTCGCTTAAAAATATCAGATTGGTAAGTTTTTGGCCTATTTAGAATCCGTTCGGACACAGACTTCGAAAAGCGTGTCCCGAGACTCGGAATACCAAAAATATACCATTGATACCGTTAGACTCATAATTTCATAAGATTCCCAAAAATATCAGTTTCATAATTTTTCGGTAACTAAAAATATCAGATGTAGCGATTTCATTCGTATTTTAATTACTATCGGTAACTAATTTGTCTTCTACACTATTCAAGGTACACTAGTACACTATTCTACACTATTCACTCTCTACTTTATTCTAATCACTCTTACAAATGACACAATTCACACTATTCATATTTTCTTTTCCCATAAAAATCTACTCATACCTTTCTTACAAAATATCACTTCTCTTACACAAAAATTAATCATAATTGTACTTTTCTCTCTCCCCTTCATGTTGCCATCCATCACTCTCTCTCTTCCCTCTCTTTTTATTTCTTTTTCAATTATTTAAACCACTCTTAATTCCTCTCCTCTTTTCCTATAAATACCACCTCTCCCTTCTCATTTCTTCACACCTTTCTCAAGTAGAATTTATGCAAAATTCTCTCCAAAACATCCTCTCCATATTCTTACAAGAACTCTCTTCTTGTAAGAAGAAACTCTCTTTCTTCTACCAAATAAGTTTCTTTTCAAGCCTCATTTCTAACCACTACCAAAAACCTTCAAGAAAGCAATCATTCTTTCTTCTTACCCATTTAGGTAACGAAGAACTCATATTTCATTTTTTTTTCCATGTCAAGTAACCTTATATGGTTTTGATGTTGTTTCTTAGGTTGAAAAAAACTAAAGACAACCACATTAAGATCATGTTTGGTTCTTGTTCATGGAATTACCTTCATGCATATTTATACCTTCTCATTTATTACTTGTTTTATATTTTGATCTTGTTATTTATTTACTTTATGAATGCAATTTATTTACTTGCTTTCCTAGTATTTTAAGACTAGTCTTTTCTAGTCTTAGATTTGTCCTCATCAAGTCAAAATAATTTTCCTTTCTTGCTTTATTTATATTTTGGGGACGGAATTTATTCTTTGTCCCGAGAGCTTAGATCTCCCAATACTTGATATATATGTATATTGTTATATGTTCTTGTTCATATCTCTCTTTTTTTTTTGCTTATTTACTTATTCTCATAACTTGAATGATTCATGGTTAAAATATTATAATGACCAATGGTAACTAAAATCATGAAACAAATTTTGAATATAAGAAAAAATAGTTAGCTACAAGAGTTGATAAAAGAAGTTCTTTGAAAAACTAAAGGAAAGGATTTTTTTGTTATCAAAGTCATTAAAGGGTTGGTTTTTTCCAAAAGAGTTTAAGGATTAATAAACTAGTTTTGACAAGAGCAATAATTTTCTATAAAACCATGGCATTTCAAGAAAGGAGTTTTCAAAATTAGTTTCGAAATAGATGATTTGATAAAATAAGTATCTTTTCAAAAATAAAAACCAATGAGGTCTTAAAAGATATTTTGAAGGAATGAAACTCATATTTTCAATATAGTAGAAATAAGAAGGTTTTACCCAAGATTGAAGCAAAATGAAAATAAGGATTTTGTTTTGGAAACTTAAAAATGAGTAAGTTGATCTTTACAATCATCCAAGAAATTTACAAACTCTTTTTGAAAGAAGTAAAACAAGTTTTCAACTTAGAAAATCAACTCAAGAGCCTACTTTCAAACCATAGGGTAAATATAATGGAAGTGATTGTTGGAAATAAAATCTTGAACAAGGAAAAACCATAAGATAGATATGGAGTAAAATCTTTAAAATGATATAAAACCTAAGAGGTCATTTCTCAAAAATAAAGAGTAACACAACATTTTCCAAAACTTCTAAGACTATGATCAAGGCCATAATAAAATAATTAATTATGTCCATGAGTCATACTTGATGAATGAGTTATATGATATCTAAAGGAGTTTTTCAAGGTATATTGATAGCTAAGTATCTATCAAAGTTTTTGGATAAAGTGTGATTTGGATTTGGAACTTGTTTTACGAAATGGGGAAATTCGTGCAGACCTACTGCACCCCTCTGATCACCACCTTTTCGATCTCATTTGATGAATATAACCTTAGAAATAGATAGCTCTTGTCGAATAAGTAGAAATCGATATATTATATGCGCAATTCGAGTTAAAATTAGCAGTTATGGTCATTTTGAGTTGGAATTGTTTTCCATCCGAAACTTTGACGCAAATAGAAGTTTTAGTTGATCCTTGGTGAAATACTCACCCTGGGTATTTCTTTTATGTAGGGAACGAGGAGCTCGGGACTTCTCTTCCGAAGGATCAACATGGATAAGGAATGCGCTAAGGACGAGTGAGTTCATTTCCTAAGTAATTATGCTCATTGAGTGTGCTTGTAATTGTAGTAGCACTAGACTTAGGTAAAGATAAAATTGTTGATGAGAAATGGACTTTTCCTATTGAATGAATGATAAGTATATCGAGATGAGACTTGTTGAAATAATATTGTATGAGTTAGTATAGACTTGGATCGTTTAAAATGCTCTATGATCGCTCTTAAATTACATAATGAACTTGCTACGATTCTATAAATAAACTGTACATGCATATCATTTAGTGAGTCACATTGCATTACGAGAATGCTTTTGGTGGGAACAAAAGTATGATCGGGAGGCAGCGGGTCTTCATTAACATTAAGGATCTACAGGGTCACTTAAGTTAATGGGGAGTGGAGTAGACATTATAAACCAATACATATAAACAGGTGGAGGACCACCTTCATTAACATCAAGGGCCTATGAGGTCACTTATGTTAATGGGAAGTGGAGTAGACACTATAAACCACAAGAGAAAATATTGGAATTGTGGTTGCATGTTTATGGACCACCCCAAACCCCGAATGAAGAGCGTAAATCCATTCATATATGACTACCGGAAAGTCATATGCTTGTATGCTCACGTGCTTGTGCATTCATATGATTGCTTAAATAAACTTGTTTGTACATTTTACAATTGAGTATATTATTGCGGAAATGAATCTCACTAAGCTATTGTAGCTTATACCCCAATAGATGTTTAAATGAAACAGGTTGATAAAATTTCTTATTTGGGGATCGGGATGTCTGGAGCCGAGGGAAGTTTGAGGACAATAGTGTTAAATGCCCTTATGATGTGGAAATTTATCTTGTTGAGGTTAGTTAAATTTATTTCTAATATCTTGTTGCTCATATCAAAGTAAATTGTACCACTTCGATTGTGTATCCTTTATGTGTTGTACGCCTTGTATATGATATGAAAGCCTTTGCGTGACTGAGGTAGTCATTCCTAGGCTTTAATATCATGTACGGCGGACTGCCACGTTAAGGGTACCTCTCGGGGCGTGACACATATGGTCCTTCGTTACTTGCAAGTATCCTAACACTAAAACTAATGTCAGGTCTAGTATAAGTTTGAAGATAAATCAAACTCCCAACAATAGATGTATAAGGAATTCTTCATTTGTTCTCATTCCAAATCATTCTTTAGACATTGCGTACTGCCAAATTTATCTCCTTTTTGAATTGGAACTATACTTGTTGAACATTTGTCTATTTTAAATCTTTCTAGAACTTTATTGATATAAGCCTTTTGAGATAAGCCTAACAATCCTTGTGACCTATCATGAAATGTTTTGATTCCTATCACATATGTTGCCTCTCCCATATCTTTCATTTCAAAGCTCTTTAAAAGAAAATTCTTGGTTTCACATAATAAATCAAGGTCATTAGTAGCAATCAGGATATCATCAACATATAAGATTAAGACAATGAACTTGCTCTCACTAACCATCATGCATATGCACCAATCAATGGTGTTTTCTTTAAAGCCAAAAGAAGTTATGGTATCATTAAAGATATCATTAGCGAGAAGCTTGTTTAAGTCCATATATTGACTTTTTAAGTTTACTCACCATATGCTCCTTTCCTTTAATTAAGAAGTCCTCAAGTTAGTCCATATAAACTTCTTCTTCCAAATCTCCATTAAGAAAGGTAGTCTTAACATTCTTTTGGTGTAGCTCTAAATCATAATGAGCAACCAAAGCCACAATGATCCAATGCCAAGTTTTAACTTTGTAGATGAACCACATAATCATTAGGAACAATGGATTTTCTCTATCATTGAGATCTTCTTAATGCCATTTCACATGGTTCCTCCACTATAGGGGTATCGTTCATTACTTCATGATGTACTTGATTCATTACTTATTGTTCTTTACTTTGGTGAAGTTCTACAATATTAGGATCAATTGGCTTAGAAGGTATAAGTATAGGAACTTCTACCCTAACTTCTTTAATGCGCACATCATGTTGTTCTTTACTCCCACTAATTTTATCATTTTCAATAAACTTGGCATTTCTACTTTCAACAATTCATTTACTATGATTAACATCCTTTGGACTTTTCAAGATATCCTATAAAGAATCCACAAATCATTCGAAATTCCAATTTCTTTGCTTGTAGATTATAAATCCGTCCTATTGTAGGGCAACCTCACACATGTAGGTGTCTTAAACTAGTTTTCCTTCTAGTCCACGGTTCAAAAGGGGTATGTAAAACTACCTTACTAGGAATCCTGTTTAATAAATATACTCCGGTTTTCAAAGCATAAACCTATATGGATATAGGTAAAGATGAATGACTTAACATACTCTTAACCATGTTCAATAATATACGATTCCACCTCTCAGCAACACCATTTTGTTCTGGTGTTTCTTGCATAGTGTATTGAGCACATATCCCATGCTTTTTGAGAAATTTGGCAAATGAACCTAGGCATTGCCCCAATTCATCATCCTTCCCATAGTATTCACCACCTCTATTGGATCTAATAATTTTCACTTTCTATCTAACTGTCTCTCAACCTCATTAATGTACATCTCAAGGGCATTCATAAATGAGACTTTTCATGCAAAAGATAGACATAAGTATAATGTGAAAAATCATCAATAAAGGTGATAAAATACTTTTCTCCACCAAAAGATGGAGCATCAAAAGGTTCACACATATTTGTATGTATAATTTCAAGAAGTTGTGTACTTCTTGTGACTCCTTTCTTAGTGTGTCAGGTTTGTTCCTCTAATACAATCAATAGACATTCCAAGGTCAGTAAAATCTAAAGTAGGAAGAATTTCATTATTTACTAATCTTGGCAATCTTTCTTTAAATATATGACATAAACATTTATGCCACAAGTAAGCAAAGTTATCATTAACCAAACTACGTTTAGTTCCAATATTATAATGTGAGGTCATTAAGGTCTCAACAAATTTATCATGAAGTTTAAACTTGTAAAGACAATCATATAAAATTCTTGAACATACAGTTTATTGTCCTCATACAACTAAAAGATTCAAATCCAAACTTTAAATCAAAAACCTAAAACATTAAGTTTTGACAAAGAAACTATATTACAAGAAATCTAGGGACATAAAAGGTTTCGAAAAAATCCAAATAATGCTCAATCTCCAAAATCAAGCAATGAGTCTCAATTCCTTGAGATAAAGCTTTGTTTCCATTCCCCATAAGCACAAAATTCTTATTTGACTTTATAGTTTGGATCGTAAGGAATTCTTACATCGTATTAGAAATATGAGTAGTTGAACCAAAATCAATCCACTAAGTATTATAGGGAGCTCGTGTGTGATTTGATTCCAAATAAACAAAAGCACAAGGCTTATCTTCCTTTTCGAACCAAGCCTTCCATTTCAAGCAGTCTTTTTTTAAGTATCCAACCTTTCTACGGAAATGGTACTTGACTTCCCTTTAGTGGATTTGTGCATCTTTAGAATATTCATTCAAGTTGTGTAAACCTTTCTTCTTGCCTTTCCTAGCCTTTTTCTTTGAACTCGATGCAACTTCTTTATGACTTGTAAAATGAAAAGAATGACACCTTTCATGCCAGAGTATTTTAGACACATATAACTATTCAAAACATAACTCATGTAGATATAAAAGCAATAGTAATGACCATAATCATAATAATACAAACATTATTCTATTGCTTTGTCTCCATGAATTAATTAAGACAAATAAATAGACAAACATAGCCAAGATTCTTTTTGGAAATCTCAAAAGAAAGCGTAGCCATGATTTATAAACTAGACGGAGACCTTTCATGCCAGAGTCCAGACATGATTTCAATTGTATTTATTGTACAGCTTCGAGAGAATTAAAAAATAAATAAATTTACGGACAAAATTCACCTACCATTTCTATAACGCCTTAATCTGAAGGCATTACAACTCACCATGTGTCATCGCTAAATAAGAGCATACTAAGGCTATGATTCCACTAATCTACAAATTTATAAACATAAATCATCTTCCATATCTCACATATGAGGGTACTTCAAAATAATTATCTCATAATAAAAAATTCCATAATAACTAAATTGACTTAAACCAAACGTTAACTTACATCAAACTTAAAAGTATCATATGAAAGGGAAGCCTTAAAACATCTTAAAATATCATAAATCCTAAAACTAAAATCAAACTCCAATTGTTCAAATAGTTAATAAAACTTTCATAAGGTCTTCAACTTTAACTGTCTTTAATACTAAATATCTAATAATCAGCAAGAAAGTTAGCTTCGATATCGTCATCCCCGTAATCTACATAAACACCATATCCAGATAAATCAAACACTACGGGATCATCACCTATTCCTGGAAAATTTAAAAGAGTGAGCACAAAGACCTAATACACCATATCACAAACACATGCGCATAAGCAATCACATATAAATCCACATGCAACATAATATCATATGCAAAAAACACAAATTATTATCTTTAATTACCTAGCAACCAATACAATTTAAAACCATATGCATCTAGTCCTAAACCTGAAGTGACTCATGACTCTGTAAAAACAACCAATATAGAAAATAATAATATATACATATATTGGTATTGGAAATTCCTCACACACCTTAGGTACCATACTTATACAGCATTTAGACTATCGGAATCATCTTCATGCATGACTCTACTCGAGACAACGTCACACACAATTCATCAGGGCACCGTCCTAGTAGCAACCATCCTCCCGATCTGCTAGACCCACTAAAGACAAGTAATAAACTCAATTTAAAGCCGGATAGTATTATGTCAATTTATAAATACTAAGCCTACAATCACAATCAACAAGACTTGATTCCCTTTCAAAATCCACTAAGAAACTTAGGAAAAGATTACACTTTTAAATCACTAAAGAATATAGAAGGATCACTTACCTATTTCCTTGGTTCTTCTTCCTTCTTGAAGCAAAATCAAGCTTAGAGAGATTCTCTAGGTTTTCTATAACTTTATGAGAGGTTTTGACAAAAGGAAACTAGGGTAGGACTATTTATAAAACATAGGAAAACTTAAAAAATCTAACATGTATGCTGGCATAAAGGCCAACGGCTTAGGAACATAAGCTCGGCCTATAAATTTACATTGGCGGCTTAGAACTCAAAGATGATTCAGATGCATTGTAAGCTGGCACCAACGCCAACTATGTACAGGTCAAAGGCCAGGCTGCATTGAGGTGGTGTACAGCTGCGTCTCCTTTTTTCCTCAATCCATGTCTACCATTTAACATAGCATATATATATATGTGTGTGTGTGTATTAGGATGGACCATAAAATCCTATTATTTATCAACAAATAACACATTTGCCTTTCATTATAAATCATTTATCTTTATATTACAGTTTCACTAAAAATTCTATCTTAAAGAAATTGAACATAAATTATGTTTAAACAGACTTTTGATCGGTGCGGCAGGAGTACATTACGAGATTAGGCTAATTCATTTTCCAATTGACACCATTGTCATCTTGCTTATTTTTAGGAAAAGAACAGCCATTGCTCCAATGATGAATTTTATAAACCAAGACTCATGCCTATTCATTACCATTATAAATAAGTAAAATTGCCTTTTGTCAGTTTTATACGATATCTCTGGAAAAGAACAGCCATTCCTCGATAGTTAAGAATACAACTGACGCAACAATTATATCCTTTAATAATATCGTTTCGATTCCCTCACTGAAACCAATTTTCATTGCATAACTGTGTCCTTGCAGGTCAGTTCGGTGGAAGATGATCCAAACACCAGTTTCTATTTCATTAGCAGAAATGTTTCAGATCAAGATTCTACCACTATTTCAAATCATTCGGCATAAAATCATGAAAAATGTCATCATCCATCAAATAATCTCCGAGTATATGCTAATTGAGTATATAACGGTGAATTCTTTCATCAATCCATTCTCGTAACAAAAATAGTAAAGCCGTTATGATACGTTTTTTGACATTCAATAAATTAGTCGGTTTTTTTTATTTTTTTACCCGAATGGAACTTCAACAATTTACTGGAAAATCATGAGTTCATTAACTAATGACTTTGATACCACATGTAAGATGATTTTATAATTTATATGATATGATTATTTCATCAATATCAATTTTAGGATCTTCCAACTTCATGATTTTCGGAATGAATAATGGATATACCTTAATCCATAACCATAATACTGCGTTGAATTCCAATGAACAAGATTGATTTAATTTTTTAATAGACATCTTATTCTTTTAATCCAGTCTTATTTCTCTAAGAGAGTATAGTTTTTCTTTCTTATCTTTTTAATTTGTGATGAAGTGATTGTGAAAAATGTGAAAAGCATATTTTTCTTTAGTTTTCATTTTAATATATAAAAGGGACAAAGAATCATACATCTTCGTAAAAAATTAATGAATACCTCCCATCAAAAAATCTATTATGGAAAGCCATGTCTTTTTAATGAAAGTTATATATTAGGCCATAAATTCTAACACAAACCTACCAAAACAAAACCACCAACAAACCAAGATCATCAATGACAAAATTGAAATGCAAACCCACAAACAACAACCCAAGCGGACACTGATCATCAACCAAAACCAACCCACTACGATAACCAAGAGCGAGAAAGAGAGAAGGTGATCATCAAGCCCTTGCCATGACCCACGCCAACTCGATTAGAACCCTTTACTGAACCCATATCCAAGTTCGTCCAACCTGTACCGAGCCCGTGCTCATCGACCTCCGAACCTGACGAAATCTGTTCTTGACTTATGCTCATTATAATCTTCTAGTCTTTATATTTACATTTGTTTTATATTATCTTTTTTTTTTAATTTTCTTTTTGTCTTTTAAGTCATTTATTTATTATCACTTTATTGTAAATTATTGTAAATCCCTCATGTACCTGTAACCAAAAAGTATATAATGGAAATATACGTAGTTAGTAGATTATTTTTATATATATGATATCATACTATTTGTGATTTCACCTCGATCATACGATACAAATCAATATATGATATTTCGTATCAATTCATGGATGTATGACATATTTATTATACGTGCTATATTCGTGTAATTTGATACCTTGTATGTCGTACCTATTGATTATATCTTTTATGCCATGCTCTGAATTGTTGTTACCATGATTTAGATAGTTACTCATGTTAGGATGAATTGATTCGAAATGTAAATTAAATTATAAGGTATGAATTTATGAATAGGAAGTCTCATAGATATAAGTTTAGGTTGTAATATGAATATTTAGTATACCATGTGACATCATATTGTGTTTAGAATTATTGTTATTGCTGCAAACAAGTAAATATCAAGCCTATTGGAATTACTAATATGTGAATAAGTTTAGGATGTAAACAATTTAGAAGTATTATCCCTTTCGTGAATATCAATATTCAATAATTGCTATCTTATTAGATGGGTTGCAAGTATTTGGATCATTGGATATATTAAAATATGGATATAAATAAGTTTAGGATATGAAAATTATAAACTCATGACATAAGTTGTATATATAGTTTGGACTCAAAAATGGATTTAGAATTACTAAGTGAAAAATTCTTCTTATGTCTATAGTATGCCTTGCACAGTTTTCTAGAAAATAGGATTTAATTTATAGTTTTGATTAAGGTTAATTATAAAAACATGATTTGTGTTTTGATAAATTTGCAAACATATAATCTGTGTTACTTTTTTTACAAATATGTGACATAAATTTCAAAAAAAATTCATTATAATGAATTACTAATAGAGAGATATATGTTAGAATCTTATTGGTCTAAAAAATAATTTAATAATTAAAAATATTACTAAATAAAAATATTTAAAAAAATTTAAATGAAAAAATTAAAAAAAACGTAAAATTAATTTTTATGACCAATAAAATATTGACATTTGTTATCCAAAAATTATTAAATAATATTAACACTTTTGTATAAAACTCAAGTCACCTATTTGTAAAAAAAAAAATGTTATGTATTTGCAAATTGGTCAAAATACAGGTCATGTTTTTGGAATTAACCCTTTTGATTATGATCATTAAAACCAAAAAAGTAGAATTTGCTTGTAAAAGGTTTGTTCAACTTGTTAATTTCTTGTGTTGTTCAATAAAGATTTGAAGTGAAATAGCAATAATTTCCTAAGTCATGTTTTATAAATTCGTTAATTTAATTATGCATGATTTTGAAATATGATGAATGTGATTTATATTAATATATGATATATGTGTTATGTTGATGTGTTAAAATACCGAAATGTCTTAGAATACTAAATATGAGTTTATAAATTTATAAGTGTAGTTAAGAGTATGATAAACTAGCTTAAAACAAGTAAACATACTAAAATATATATATATATATATTTTTTTTTTTTTCTTCTACATAGTAGAATTTTTTTTTACATTAACCAAGCCCAAAAACACACATTTAATGCCCAAAGTAAGCCAAGTTATTTACTAAATACAAGCCCATTTAAAGCCTTAAATAAAGCAGCCCTTAAAGTTAACCAAGATGATAAATATCATCTCATAAAGTGTAATTTTGGTCCAAAAATTTCAAATATCAAAAACACTCCTTTACAAGCTCTAAAACCTCATTTTCTCTTCTCCAAAAGCTCTCCCATGGATATGTAATACTAACTCCTTCAACTTCTACAAAGAAAACCATTAAAGGCTTGCAACAAGACCATAAAATCGAGACACAAAGCTCTTAGGGTATGTGTGTTCATTTGTTTTAAGCATATTTAAAGTTGTGCTTTTTATAGGATGGGGTTTGTATGCTAAAAATGAGATAGGATGGTTTCTATGTCTTGTTGGTAGTTGGAGTAGTATTTTCGTGCTAAAAGAGCTTGTGGTATGTGTTAGATAGTAATTTGAAGTGTTTGTATGATTGAAGTATAGGATAGTGATGTTGTGAAGTAGAAACAAAATTTAAGCATTGATAGTTTCAAAATTGTAAAAACTTAAAACATAAAAGTTGTATATCTCTTTTTAAGCTTTCCAACACAACTTGAATTACCTCAATCAAAGATCGGATGAAAAACTTACGGTTAAAATACGTTTAGGCTACGAAACAGGAAAAGGTTACACGACCCTTGTAGGGGTAGTGTATGTAGAAATTTGATTTTGTGGAGTCACGAGTAAATATACACGACCCGTGTAAGGGTAGTGTATATAGAAATTTGATTTTGTTGAGTCACGAGTAAATGTACACGACCCGTGTAGGGGTAGTGTATAATTGGAAAATTTTTGAAATGTGATCCCCCTGTTTTCATTCAAAATATTGCAGCTTTTGCACACTTTTAATCCTCTTCAAACATCTTTCCAACATCACCAAACATAAATCATCACTCATTAAACACAATTCACACTCCAACTCTATTTATACAATTTTCAAACAAGGTTAAAAACTTATGTTTCCTTATTAAATGTATGTTTGCTTAGGAAATGAATCTTTTTGAGCCAAATTGAGATAGATAGGTGAAAAGTGATGTATTGTGCTAATTAATTAATATAATCAAGCATGATTAATATGAACTTATTGTATATGTTAAGTTACATATATGTGAGAATAAATGTTATGTTTTGCGTGAATTTTGTTTAGAATTGAACTTTATGTAAGTGCGAGTTCTTGTTTTGAATTAGTGTTAAAGTTTTATTAATTTAATCTCTTCTATCAGATTCTTTGTCACCTTCACAACTAGTTACACCTTCTTTGTTTGAGAATATCTCAGGTATGCAGTAACATGCTTGTTTCTTGCTTAAGATAGGCATAATTAAATTTACTCTAATTTATGAAAACTTAAACTATGTTTGAATTGGTTGTCTATTACGCTGTTGAATCCGGTTCGGGAAGCGGCACCCTGTCATGATGCAATAACATGGTAGTTTTAGGCGCTTAAGCCACCTTTGTCATGATGCAATGGCTTTTATAAGTGGTACGGTGTGTAGTCGATGGGGTTTTTAGTATCGGTATAATATTTACTTAAGCTTGGGATGAAGTAACATAATTTAATTCGATGTTTCGAGACTTGAATTGGGTAATGTTATGGACTAAGATAAGTGAAGATGAAAAACGACTGAGAACCTTATATGAGATTATTTTCCGTTTTCAGATATATCATCTAGGAGATATGAGTCCCCGAACAACTTATATCAACCCCCTAAGCATCGAGGTCGTTACTCAGGTCCCTAAAATGTCCTTGTTGCCCGGAGTTTGAATACTTCAGTATTGTTTGATTAATTAAAGACTTTCTAATAACCTATTGATTGTTGCATATGCATATAGATTAAGCTTCTGTGCATCACTAGCCTTTGTTTTCGTTACTTGTGTACTGGGTCTTTAGCTCATTATTTTATCTTTACATGATCCCAAGACTATGAGTTTTATGCTAGCTTAGGTTATGGAACTGATTTTGAAGATTTTCTTGATAGTTGGCCATGGACTATATAGATTCATTTTGGTAATAGATTAGGATAGACTATCTTTTGAAAGAATATGTATTAATGTTGGAGCTTTGTTTATCTTTTATATCTTTTGTTTAAGGCTTGTCATTAGCCTTTGTTTATAACATATATACTTAGTTATGTATATTTAAGTTTTATCTCTTATGATATGTGAGATAATGATGTATGTTTTTTATAGAAGTTTAAAAAAAAAAAAATCTATAGTTCTCACATTTGTTCTTATAAAGAATTTAGATAAACAATTCTTCAAACCCTTCTTTTAAGATAATCTTACATATAATACTGCAGGTTATATGTGGTTGGGGACTCGAAGTCATCTATTTTATATATGTGTTGTACACGGGTCCTTACATGAAGTGTATAAATTTTTTAGGTTTTTTTGTACATATGTTTGCTCATACCATTTTAAAAACTAAAAAATTTAGAAATATCATAAAATGATCAAAGCATTTTTACTTCCTTTTTGCCTTTCCCCATATATGTGATATATTAATAAATAACATCTTTTTGCTATCTTATATAGACACTATCTCCTAATCCATTTTCTAAAATTACAAAAATAAGATAAATGGAGGTTTTCTAAACTTAGGATCTTTTTAGGGTTTTAAAAAGCATGAGACAAAAAATTAGATCTTCTAGGATTTTTCAAATAAAAAAATCAAAACGACTAAATGACTTAAACTTGACAGGCTTTCTCATACAAGAATAAACAAACATACTAAAGTTTTACAAAATCAAAACAAACTATGAGAACTTGATTCCGACTAGCAGATACGTAGGCACCTGTAGGGCAGTCACCACAATAAGAAACTTTTAAGGATTTTCAAAATACAAATAAAACATTTTTATAAATTTTTAAGAATAAATATTTTCTTTTAGAACTCTTTTCATAAAACTTAAAAAAAAATAAATTTTCTTTAAACGTCTTTATAGAAAACTAAAATATATTTCCAGACACTTTTTGAGACATATTAAAAATTCAAAAAATAAAAAGTTAAGTCATTAATGTTAGTTTTTAGCCCATATAAAACCCACGAAAAGCTTAGATAATTCTTTAAGTTTTAAAATAGCAGCTCTCTAAACTCATAGTTTCTAGTTTTCACACAGATCAGTGGTTAAACTAGAAATCGAACCCTCTTTGATTTCTTGTTTATCTTCATCTTTCCAGCTTTGGCCAGTAGCGACTCCAAGTCAAACAATTTTCAAAAACCGAGCATTTTAGAAAAATCTCATTGGTTCCTTATCAAGTGTTCCATATCAATCAGGCTAGATTTGATACAATTCAAGACTTTTAGGAGAATAAGAACTAAATTCAGAGTCACGAGTTGCCATAAATTGAACATGCACAAATACCACCTAAAGGTGCATGAATATCTTCTAAGGCAAGTTGTTAGGCAAAAAACAGATTGATAGACTAATCCACATTCTTTTAGAACTTGTGAACTCAGTAGAGTTGATGATTTTGTTGAAGTCGGGATAGGGACTATGTTTTTCTACCCTAGAGTGTGTTTTAACTTCATAAGAGTATTTCGAAACCATTCTTGGCATCTTAGTAATTGTGATACGCACTATTTTCTATTTGAATTGAGCATCTTGGGGAAAGAGCTCATGTCTATCTCAATCTTGAAATGTAATCCCATCAAATGGTATTCAAACTTCTGAATTGCATTTTTCACTGCAAGAATTTCCTTGAAGGTTAAATGATAGTAGATTTCAAAATCCTTGAATCTACCGCTTCTATATATGCAAACATGTTTCTTACCATTGCTTTGTTTTAGAAGCACTACTCCGTAATATTTGTCATTGGCATCAGTTTAAAGGATAATTTCCCCATCAAAAGGAATTTTTAATGATGGCAAATCCTGCAATTTTTGTTCTAGTAACTGGATGGCGCTTATTTGGTGATCACCCCATTATAAGTGATCCTTTTTTAACATCTTGGAGATTGGACTGGTCAATTTGGAAATTTTTAGGACAATCTCTTCGATAGTTGACTGTGCCAAAAAATTGCTGAATTTATTTGGTTGTGAGACTGTAATAAGGAAATTTAAGGAGCTCCTGAGCTATGGATGGCTTTAGTTGATAACAACCATCTTTTATCTTCATTTCCAAAAATTCTGTCTCTATCTAGGCTATTTTCATCTTCCTCTCAACTAACATTACTCCTTTAGAGATAAATATCTCATAAAATTTTGAGAGAAATTCAGCATGAGCTTCTTCATTTGGATTGTACAAAAGCATATCATCAATGTAGATAACTAAATCGTCGATGATCGGTTCAAAGATTTTGATCATGGTCTTCTAGAAAAGCGAAGGTACAATTTTGAGCTTGTATGGTAACACTCTCCATTGATAATGGTGATTTGAGATACAGAATCTTGTTTAATGTATGTCATCAGGATGAACTCCTAATCGTCAAAATCCTGCTTTGAGATCAAATTTTGAAAATATCCTGGCCTTGGTAATATTCTAGAACATGGTGTTCCTGTTAGTGATAGAATCTCTCTATGTGCTTAAATGATTTATAAATATTTTGATGTTAACAAGTCTTAAAAACTTGTTAGATATACTTATGTACTATAAACTTAACAATACGTGCAAGATTAAGTTGATTTCATGGGCATAGATTAATTTCAGAAGCTGAACTTTCCTATTATGGAACGTAAACATTATTTGAAGAACTGGCTCCAAGGTTTAAATATAACTTGGGAATTATATTCAAATGTTCCACTAAAGTTAGTTAATGATCTAATGGGGAAATTCATTTAATTATCTTAAGTTAATATGAAGTTATAATCAACAAAATAATTATCTGAGCTACTTATGTAAGGTTTCTAATCATAATTTGTATCAACAACTTGGGGTTCTTCTAAATTAAATCACAGGCGTGATCTCTTAAGCTTGGGAATGTTCAAAATCAAAAGAGACAGGAAAAAAGATGCCGATAGCTTGAAGAATAAATTATGTATGGAAAGATATCTTCTCAGTTTGGAATGAATTCAAAATTACATCTCTCCATATCTTACATATATGATAAGTATACAAGCCGGAATCTTCATGATGCTTTATAAGCTATATTCAATCAATTAAGCAATGACTAAATACAACCTTTTATGGAAAATTTTCAAATTATTATGAGTTGAATATCAAGAAGACAATCAACCAACGGACGTAAATATTTCCCTACCATACTTGTTTGAAGCTAAATCGTTAAACTTGAAGATATTTATTCAAAGCTGATCAAGGACAAGATGTGAGAAGAACAACATACAAGAATAGAACGCAAAGTTATCGAGATAAAGGTTAGATCTTGAAATACTCCAATGTGAAAAAAAAAAAAAAAAAAGCTTTTTTACTTATAAATCTATTTATAGAAG